>JBBGZY010001684.1:600000-1080000 GCA_037952925.1 Lithobates clamitans
GCATTCATCAGAGAAGCAGCCAAGAGGCCCATGGTAACTCTGGAGAAGCTGCAGAGATCCACAGCTCAGGTGGGAGAATCTGTCCACAGGACAACTATTAGTCGTGCACTCCACAAATCTGGCCTTTATGGAAGAGTGGCAAGAAGAAAGCAATTGTGGAAAGAAAGCCATAAGAAGTCCCGTTTGCAGTTTGCGAGAAGCCATGTGGGAGACACAGCAAACACGTGGAAGAAGGTTCTCTGGTTAGATGAGACTACAATTTAACTTTTTGGCCTAAAAGCAAAATGCTATGTATGGTGGAAAACTAACACTGCACATCAACCTGAACACATCATCCCCACCGTGACACGTGGTGGTGGCAGCATCATGTTGTGGGATGCTTTACTTCAGCAGGGACAGGGAAACTGGTCAGGGTTGATGGGAAGGTGGATGGAGCCAAATACAGGGCAATCTTAGAAGAAAACCTTTATGCAAAAGACTTGAGACTGGGGCAGAGGTTCACCTTCCAGCAGGACAATGACCCTAAACATACAGCCAGAGCTACAATGGAATGGTTTAGATCAAACCATATTCATGTGTTAGAATGGCCCAGTCAAAGTCCAGACCTAAATCCAATTGAGAATCTGTGGCAAGACTTGAAAATTGCTGTTCACAGACGCTCTCTACCCAATCTGACAGAGCTTGAGCTATTTTGCAAATAAGAATGGGCAAAATATCACTCTAGATGTGCAAAGCTGGTAGAGACATCCCCAAAAAGACTTGCAGCTGTAATTGCTGCTGAAAAGGTGGTTCTACAAAGTATTGACTCAGGGGGGCTGAATATAAATGCACGCCACACTTTTCACATATTTATATACATTTTTTTAAAATGTGAAAACCATTTATCATTTTCCTTTCACTTCACAGTCATGTGCCACTTTGTGTTGGTCTATCACATAAAATCTCAATAAAATGCATTTATGTTTTTGGTTGTAACATGACAAAATGTGGAAAATGTCAAGGGGTGTGAATACTTTTTCAAGGCACTGTATAGTCTAGGAAATGCTGCTATCACTTTTTCTTTAGAAAGACAACTGCAACTGCCTTATTTAAAAGTACAGAAAAAGTCCAGTATTCTATTTAAATATTGTATCAATTGTCATTTATTGGTAAAATGAGACTTTAGCATAGAAGGATTGTTAATAAGTAAATAAACATTAAAACAATACATTCTTTTGACTAGAAACCACTATGGTTTTGCCAGGGCTGGATTTCTACGACTGGAGCATTTAGTCTCACAATAGATTGTGGCCAAACCAACACCCCTCAGCTAGAATTACCTCTTTAAACACATACTATTTTCTGATTTTAACTCCTAACCTGGTTTAGTATATTTTGAAAATGTGTGAATAAACCCAACCATTCATACCTTCCACAGGCCAGCCTGTATCCTCCTCAGTTCCCTGCAATCAGCAGGGTGCCCAGGTCCCTGAGTCTGCTCTCAACTGCAATCCAACATCCAAATAACAGGCCGCTCACTGAAGACTTTCAGCTCCAGACAACCACAGAGATATCAGTCAAATTTAAAAGATGGAGAAGAGACGCTTGAGATGGGATATGATTTCAATTTACAAATACTGTACTGGTGACCCCACAATAGGGATAAAACTTTTTCGCAGAAGAGAGTTTAATAAGACTCGTGGCCACTCATTACAATTAGAAGAAAAGAGGTTTAACCTTAAACTACGTAGAGGGTTCTTTACTGTAAGAGCGGCAAGGATGTGGATTTCCCTTCCACAGGCGGTGGTCTCAGGAGGGGAGCATTGATAGCTTCAAGAAACTATTAGATAATCACCTGAATGACCGCAATATACAGGGATATGTAATGTAATACTGACACATAATCACACACATAGGTTGGACTTGATGGACTTGTGTCTTTTTTCAACCTCACTTACTATGTAACTATGTAACTATATGGAACCTGACCAGTTGATGTGAGTCACTGCATCACTTTGTTTTTTTCCACCAGTCTTTGCAAACCAGCTTATTGAATTTATGTTGAAGCAAAAGCAAAAAAAACTGAGATCACTAATAGCATTGCTAATTTTCCTGTGTACCCATTGAATTGAAATTTTGAGATTAAAAGCCATGGCATTCAAACATTTCTGCTGGCAGTTGCTAGGTCCAAGCACATGGGGCACATTCCCTGGGTCTTTTCCTTGGTGAGAATACTTTATGCAGGTCGTATTGCCTGTGGCTATGCAGGGATACCGCCATATCAGACCTCAAATGCAGAGTGGACCAAGACAAGGGAAGCTCTCTGAGACTCCAGTCATGTGTTACATGACACAGCAGAGGGAAGCCTGGAAGGAATACTCCGCACCTTGTTCCAGGGTGACCTGCATCTAAGTTCTTCTAAGTGTATTGCAGGCTGGGAAATGTATGCTGAGGGGGGAATTTGCTTAGTTAGTGGAGTGCTACCTCTGCAGGGGCCTCTCCCCAAAACAGGCCATCATCCACCCAAGCAACAGTCCAGCCATTCCAGCTCCAAAAAAACTGTCTAGGTGTTGTCTTTTTGTGACTTATTGCTGGTAAAACTTGTAACAGGAGAGGGGTTAAGGCATGGGATACTCAAAAACAAATAGAATGTAGAAATTGGAGGACAGACATCTACTTAAGCAACTGTGAATATTGGAAAGTCTAAGGCCTCACATCTGGGGACCCTGAGGCAAGTCTCTTTGGCAACTGGTTACCCTGGTACACTGCATAGCTATTGGTACACAGTTCAATCTCAGTAACACTGAACATTACAGGAGGGTACTCTTCTCTAAGCTCACAGTCCTGGACACTTCTAAGGATGGGAAATGGCCAGTATCTGAGACCCTATAAAAGCTGTCTCAGTCTAGGCTACTTCTGGCACTTACAGTATATCCCAAAAGCAAAGAGTCATCAGGAATCAATTCAGGGCCATTAATCCCCAGTCCCCAGGATAGCTACCATCTTCCAGCTTCCTCCAGACACAGTGAGTGAGACAGTCCTTCTCTAGACCAGATCCCTTTGGTGAAGTCCTGCAGTCAGTTCCAGATCACTTCCAAATCCCAACCCTGCTACCATTGAGACCTCACAGAACAGCAACACAGTCCACAGGTAGAGATGGGCCAAACACGCCCTCGGTTCGGTTTGCTCCAAAACTATCGAACATTGCAAAAGTTCAGAGCCGAACAACTAATCCCATTGAACTCTATGGGATCCAAACTGGGAAAATCAAAAGTGCCCATTTTGAAGACTTATATGCAAGTTATTGGGCATACAAATGGTATGGGGGTTAAGGGTACTGCCCTGGGGGACATGCATCAATGAAAAAAGGGGCCAGGGGAAGAACTCCTCCAGTGAGAGTGGGGGAAGCGAAGGGAAAGGATAGACAGTTTCTGGTGGTAGGGGACTCAATTCTTAGAAGGACAGAGAGGGCAACCTGTCACAAAGATCTGAAGAGCCTCGGGTTTGGCACATCACGGATCTGGTGGACAGATTACTGGGAGGGGCCGGGGAAGACCCAGCTGTCATGGTGCACGTTGGCAGAGGCAGATGGAGTGTCCTAAAGAACAATTTTAGGGACTTAGCTAAATTGAGGAAAAGGACCTCCAAGGTAATATTCTCAGGAATACTACCGGTAGGTAAGTAAACAAGTGGCTGATAAGCTGGTGATAAGCTGGTGTAGTAAGGAGGGGTTTGGGTCTCTGGGTCTCTGGAGAACTGGGCTGACTTCTCAGTCACTCACCAGTTCTATAGAAGGGAAGGACTGTACCTAAATGAGCAGGGTGCAGATCTGATGGGAGTGAAGATGGCCGAAAAGTTAGAGGGGTTTTTAAACTAGGCAATGAGGGGAGGGGGTCCAGAGGTAGAGGTAGTTAGCAATTAACATATTCCAGAGGGTAGTATTGGGGGCATTAGTGATAGGTTGACTAAAGCACATAAACCCGAGGTAAGTATAGTAACAAGTCCTATTTGCAATCTCGGAACACCCAATAAGAGGACGGTATGTGACCGGTCTAAACTACGTGGCATGTTCACCAATGCCAGGAGCCTGGTGGACAAGATGGGTGAACTAGAGATACTGTTCAACAAGAAGGATTTAGATTTTGTGGGAATTTCAGAGACCAGGTTCAACAGCTCTCATGATTGGCTGGCAACCATTCAAGGGTATTCCCTTTATCGCAGGGATAGAGAGTGTAAAAAAGGGGGAGGGGTATGCCTATATATCAAGAATGATGTACAAGAGAATGTGAGAGATGAAATCAATAAGGGAGCTAGGGAGGAGGTGGAATCCTTATGGGTAGAGCTCCAAAGGGATGAAGTCAAGGGGAAAATAATAGTGGGAGTATGCTATTGGTCCCCTAACCTGAGGGAGGAGGGGGAGACGGACCTCCTATCACAATTTGGATTAGCAGCACGGATGGGAAGTGTTATCATAATGGGGGATTCTAATTATCCAGACATAGACTGGGCAGAGGGAACCACGCATTCGTCTATGGCTTGCCAGTTCCTAAATGTCTTGCAGGACAATTTCATGGTTCAGATGGTAGACACACCAACTAAAAACACGGCGTTACTAGAACTACTGATTACCAACAATACAGACCTGATCATGAATGTGGAAATATGGGCGAATTTAGGAAACAGCTATCACAGGTCAATTTGCTTCAGTATAAATCACACAAATAGGAAACACAAGGGGAACACGAAGACACTGAATTTCAAAAGTAAATAATAATACCTGAAAAAAACGCGCTTTAGGACCAGCCTATATGGTAAAAGAACAGGTTGCTGTCTACCTTACGCAGAGCACTCACAAAGGAATACCCTGCCAATCATATATGCTATAAAACCATGGGTTAATCGGCGCTACCTGGAAACCTGTTTGCTAAGCATATACAGGAAAAACCCAAAAAGTGTTTTTTTACCTTTTCACACACCAGACATAATTATCCCCTCAATGATGTATAGGGGGGGTTTATAGACACTACTAATTAGTGTAGATGTGTTATGCCCCGTACACACGGTCAGACTTTGTTCGGACATTCCGACAACAAAATCCTAGGATTTTTTCCGACGGATGTTGGCTCAAACTTGTCTTGCATGAACACGGTCACACAAAGTTGTCGGAAAATCCGATCATTCTGAACGCGGTGACGTAAAACACGTACATCCTGACTATAAACAGCGCAGTAGCCAATAGCTTTCATCTCTTTATTTATTCTGAGCACGCGTGGCACTTTGTCCGTCGGATTTGTGTACACACAATCGGACTTTCCGACAACGGATTTTGTTGTCGGAAAATTTTATATCCTGCTCTCAAACTTTGTGTGTCAGAAAATCCGATGGAAAATGCCCGATGAAGCCCACACACGGTCGGAATTTCCAACAACACGCTCCGATCGGACATTTTCCATCGGAAAATCCGACCCTGTGTACGGGGCATAAGAGGCATTCTAAATTCCTTACACTGTAGATGTTTATATTTGTGTATTATATTTGTGTATATGACGTTTGTGTAACCTGTAACCAAAATGGTATATAGGTAAGTAGCTGAGTGGGTATAATAAGATTGAGATGATGCTGCTGTATATATACTGCTATGTATTATATTAGCTCTGTATAGTCCTGGTAGATAAACAACCAGTATTCAGACTTAGAACTATGCCCACCAGTAAAATTTCAACTGAAAATGGTTCAAACCGACAAAAACATACCCTATATTGCAATAAGCATATCACGGTGATATATGCTAGTTCACAGGTATACAACTATATCAACCATATATGTGCATGCATTAAATTTTGTGGTGCTTCACAGTTCATATATTGTGATCCGGACCCAGCATTTATTGCAACAGTTGAATCACAGTAAACTGCAATAGTTCCATGCGTTTTTCACTGCAACAGGTCAGGAAATTCCCAGGGGTGACTTTCGTGCATACAGTGTTGTCAGGTGACTTTTGTGCTCCCCCTTCAGATTTCCTACTCACGACTCATGGAACCCCTGCATGGGTATTGGGCCTGTAATCCTAAATGGACTTCACTGCTTGTCATGGGTGCTTCATATGTATCCAGGTGGGTGAGGATAGGATATCCTAAGATATCCATAACAATGCTTATTTATACAGCAATTTCAATTCGGTTCGGGTGGAGTAAACCCCCTTTTTTCTGATACCTTTGATTATATTCCATCCGCCCCCTAAGGTTATCTGGCTGCTATTGGTGCCTATATCTCGAGGGGCGGGAGAGACTTGTACGCTCTCCTCATAAAACTCACAGTGCACAGTAGCGTAGTACCGTCGCTGAGGATGTCAAGTGAGGAAGCGCGCACGACGGAACTACGCATACTACGTCACTTCCCTGCAGACTAGTGGGTGGAACGCAGGTGCAGCGCACAGCCGTCACATCCCCTATCTCGGTACATGCACTGGGCTTAGTGACTTTGTACTTGTATCTCTGTATCTGTTGTTTCCCTATCCCAGTGTACTACTGGGTGGGAGGACACACTTCTTTGGGACTTTTTTCCTTTTTATTTTTGGTCTGTTTTAATTGATGTTTTTTAAATAAAAGCGGTTTTTACTTTATCACACTATGGAAGCCCTTTTTTTATATATTTTCGATGCATGAGGACATTACTGCATCCTCACCCACCTGGAAACATCTGAAGCACCCATGACAAGCAACAGGGAGCAGTGAAGTCCATTTAGGATTACAGGCCCAATACCCATGCAGGGGTTCCATGAGTCGGTGAGTAGGAAATCTGAAGGGGGAGCACAAAAGTCACCTGACAACACTGTATGCACGAAAGTCACCCCTGGGAATTTCCTGACCTGTTGCAGTGAAAAACGCATGGGACTATTGCAGTTTACTGTGATTCAACTGTTGCAATACATGCTGGGTCCAGATCTCAATATATGAACTGTGAAGCACCACAAAATTTGATGCATGCACATATATGGTTGATATAGTTGTATACCTGTGAACTAGCATATATCACTGTGATATGCTTATTGCAATATAGGGTATGTTTTTGTTGGTTTGAACCATTTTCAGTTGAAATTTTACTGGTGGGCATAGTTCTAAGTCTGAATACTGGTTGTTTATCTACCAGGACTATACAGAGCTAATATAATACATAGCAGTATATATACAGCAGCATCATCTCAATCTTATTATACCCACTCAGCTACTTACCTATATACCTGACACATACCTCGTATGTGAGCCTGACGTGCAGAGGGAGATCTCTCGTACAGCCCTGGTTCCCAGATCACTGGAGTTGAGGACAGTGACCGTAGGAGCACAGCGGGGTATGAGTGCCTGGTGGATTCTCTGGAACTGGAGATGATGTCCACTGGGAGACACTGGAACTGGCTGGAGTGCCGGGTGCAGGTAAGCTGGATACAAGTCAGCAGGCTGCAGGTAAGCTGGATGCAGGTCAGCAGGATGCAGGTAAGCTGGATGAAGGTCAGCAGGGTGCAGGTGAGCTGGATGCAGGTCAGCAGGTTGCAGGTAAGCTGGATGCAGGTCAGCAGGATGCAGGTAAGCTGGATGCAAGTCAGCAGGCTACAGGTAAGCTGGATGCAGGTCAGCAGGATGCAGGTAAGCTGTATGCAGGTCAGCAGGGTGCACACAGCAGGCAGAAGCAAGGTCAGACAAGCCGGGTCACACACAGTGGATCAGTTCAACAGAATCGGCAGGCAAGGAATAGTCAAGTTCAGGCTGGTTTCTGGTAACAGGAGATCAGGCAGGCAGGTAAACAGAATCAGAGTCAGGGAAAGCCAAGGTTCAGGATTGGAGACAGCAGCGTGGTCAGAGAGCCAGGTCAGGTGATCAGATGCTGATTACAGGAAGAGGTGAAGCTGCAGATCAAACAGCAAGAGCTGAATGGTGGAAGCCCCTCTTAAAGGCCACTGGGCGCCAAAGCCGCGTCACTGTGCGTGCGATCTCCGCAATCGGCACATGCGCATTGGCGCACGCCTGTTCGTTACTGGGAACCTGTTGGTGGGGATGCGCCTGAGCCCTGTTGCAGGTCTGGAAGTAGTATGTCCATGACAATACCATTTTGGTTACAGGTTACACAAAATTTATCGTCATATACACAAATATAAACATCTACAGTGTAAGGAATTTAGAATGCCTCTTACCCATCTACACTAATTAGTAGTGTCTATAAACCCCCCCCATACATTATTGAGGGAATAATTATGTCTGGCATGTGAGAAGGTTAAAAAAAACACTTTTTGGGTTTTTCCTGTAAATGCTTAGCAAACAGGTTTCCAGGTAGCATCGATTAACCCATGGTTTTATAGCCTATACTGAATTTCAAAAGAGCCAACTTCCCTAAACTATGAACCTTGCTAGAAGATGTAAATAGGGATAAAACCTTAGAAACAAAGAACACAGAGGAGAGATGGGTTTGCTTTAAGAGCATATCAAATAAGGGCACTAGCTAGTGCATCCCATTGGAAAATAAATTTAACAGTGCGCACAATAGTCCTGGATGGCTTAACTCTAATGTAAAAATGCATATAAAAGAAAAGGAGAAGACCTTCAAAAAATACAAGGCTGAGGGATCATCATCAGCATTCAGACTTTACAAAGAATGCAACAAGATATGTAAGGGTGCAATTAGGGCGGCTAAGATAGAACACGAATGACACATAGTGGAGGAGAGCAAACAAAAAAAAACATATTGGCCCCATAAAGAATGAGGAAGGACATCTGGTTACAGACATTAAAAGAAGAATACTTTAATATTTTTTTACTTATTTATGTGGACTCTATTCATTAAATTTCATTTTTTAAATAATTTATATGTAGTGCGACTTTGTTGATTTTTACAGCAGACCTGAAGGCGAATGGTGCCACTTGCTATGACATGCATTTACACAATATGTGTTTGTGAGTATATTTATTGTTGTGTTTACGTTTTCAAATACATTTTATTGAGGTAATGCGCTAGGTCGGTGCACCCTTTTCTTCTGTTGTTGTCTTTCAGTCTATACAGATACCCATTGTCCTAAGGGGCAGCGAGACCACTGGCACTAAGAAACAATCCTTAGCTCAGGAGAAAGGTTTTTTAATGCAGTGGTCTATTCTCATTATCCAGTAACCCAGTGGATTGTTAACTGGAAAGCTCTCCATGTCTGTTTTCTCCCCTAGATAATCTCCCACCATATGATGCAGACACTGCCAATGGGATGTGGAAGCTGACAGCCCTAGGTGCCGAGGACTAAAACATTTTTGAAATGCATCACTGAGGCAGCCCCCTTCTCCACCACTCCTCTCTTGACCAACAGAAGTCTCAAAACTAGCTTTTCCATGAGACTGTAACCTACCAGAGTCTGGAAAGGTGTTACATAAACGCCTCTTTAAAAGGTGTCCTCTGCTCCCTCTATAGGGACGCAATGAGTTTGAAACTTTCCCCTTGCAACAGTGGTCAAGGAGGGTTGCCAACCTATAGTGATCCTTCTCCTGGATGCCACAAGTTGTCGGGTCCTTTTACAGGCTTTGAAGAATGAGGGAGCCCATGCACTGCAAGTTTGCGGAGGCATGAAAAGCAGAGTCCTCCACGTCACTGAGGATTACAGTATCTGGAACTGCCTCCTTCCAGCCAAGTACTACTCCCAAGGTTTCTGGGGACGAAAACCATCTATTAAGGTTTGAGGTATATCTTCCTCTGCTCCAAAACTGCCAGAATCCTCCTCCTCCCTCTCCTCTTGTGTGTTCTGTGGCATTGCAAGAATGGTGTCTGCATAAAGTGGGCCTTATGAGGAAAGGAAGTCTTCCTCTTCCTCCTGCTGCTCTACCTCGAGTGCCCTGTCCATAATTCCATGCAGAGTCTGGAAGCTCCCTTTAACAAGGGGACCCCCAGATCCCGGTCCCCCTGTGTGAATTGGTAATGGGGTACAAATGTACCCCTACCATTTCACAAAAAAGTATCAAAAAGGTTAAAAAACACAAGAGACGGTTTTTGACAAGTCCTTTATTAATTCCTTCTTCTTTCATCTTCTTTCTTCTGGTCTTCTTTCGGTGTTCTTCTTCTTCCTCCATCTTCTTTTTCATCTTCTTCTCCATCTTCTTCTTCCTCCGCTCTTCTCACCCCGCATCTTCCTCCAGGCTTCTTCTCTGCTCCATCCGCAGGATCCGCCTCAGTGAGAGTCTTCTGCTGTGTGCCACTTCGGTTCTTCTGACATCTCTTATATAACGGAGGGCAGGGCCACCCAGGTACATAAACGGGTGACCCCACCTCCCTCTGACAACATGGGGAAAGCCACAGGGAAGTTCCCCATGTGTCAGAGGTCACCAGGTGGCCCCGCCCTCCGTTATATAAGAAATGTCAGAAGAAATTAAGCATCACACGGCGGAAGACTCCCACTGAGGCAGATCATGTGAACGGAGCGGAGGAGAAGCCTGGAGGAAGATGCGGGACGAGAATAGCGGAGGAAGAAGATGATGGAGAAGAAGAAGATGAAGAAGAAGATGGAGGAAGAAGAAGATGAAGGAAGAAGAAGAACACCAAAGGAAGATCAGAAGAAAGAAGATGAAAGAAGAAGGAAATAATAAAGGACTTGTCAAAAACCGTCTCTTGTGTTTTTTTAACCTTTTTGACACTTTTTTTGTAAAAGGTAGGGGTACATTTGTACCCCATTACCAATTCACACAGGGGGGGGTCGGGATCTGGGGGTCCCCTTGTTAAAGGGGGTTTCCAGATTCCGATAAGCCCCCCCGCCCACAGACCTCCACAACCACCGGCCAAGGGTTGTGGGGATGAGGCCCTTTGAGGGGCTACCTCAAAGCACCCTCCCAATGTTGAGGGCATGTGGCCTAGTACGGTTCAGGAGAGGGGCATTCTCTCGTCCCCCCCTCTTTTCCTGTGGCCTGCCAGGTTGTGTGCTCGGATAAGGGTCTGGTATGGATTTTTGGGGGGACTCTACGCCATTTTTTTAAAAAAAATTGGCGTGGGGTTTCCCTTAAAACCCATACCAGCACCTTTGACAAGCTGGAATTTAGACGCTGGGCATGTGGGTGGCAGTGACTGTATTTTTATGCCTGCTACACTCTACAGCTGGTGGCGTGCTGCTGGCAGACGTGCTGCAAGGACCTGTGACACCCTTCGCTATACTATCATCCCTGTCAGTGGAGGCTGTTCAGAGGTAATGAGATATAGCAGGGGTAGACCTGAAAGGTAAAGAGTGAGGAGGAGTAGAATTGCATCCCTTTTGTGTGGCTTTCAGGTACTCTTGCTAATAGGCTGAGTGGTGGGAGGTTAAATCTCTTGTCAAACATGTGGTACCCAAATAGCTGGTGTTTTTGCCACGCTTGATCTGCTTGAGGCAAAGTTTGCAAACTGCAACAGTGCGATTGGATGCACATCTGCAAAAAAAGGCCCAGACAGCTGAGCTGTGGGCCGGGAGATAACAGTTCCACAATGTGATGGAATAGGGTTGCTGCTCTTTACTCTTCCATGATGGCTGCCTCGTTGGGGTTGTGCCTCACCCTTACTTTCCTCCTCTGCTCTATCCGGCACTCAAGTCCCATCAGTGACCTCATCATTATCATCCCTTCCATCCTCGTCATCACTGGAGCCAACTTGGCAATACGCTGAGGCTGGGGGAACATGAATGACTTTTTTTATCAGTGTTCTCCCCTCTCTGTAGGCTCATGTTCCTACCTTCCTCAACCTCAGAGTCAGAACCAACATCTGAATCAAGTAATGCCTGTGCATCGTCAAGGTGCAAGTGGCTGGCGCTGTGTTCAAATAACTCAGCAGACTCCAATGCATGATGCTGGGGCTATGGCAGGAGTAGCTGTGGACAAGGAGGCATAATAAGCCACTCTGTCAGCTGCGGTGGACTGCACACTAGTCTCTGCTTGGGTGATAGAGGATGAGGAGGATAAGGATGGTTTAGTAAGCCAGTCCACCACCTCCTCTGCATGCTGTGGCTGTATAGCACGGGCAACATCACTAAACAGAAGAAAGGGTGCCCTGCCTGAGGACAGACCACATCCACCTTTGCCTGTGGACACAGATGCTGCTGGCCCCCTCACAGTGCCATGGGAATGTCTGCCTCTCCTTGTTGGCCTCCCAGACATGATGGGGGGCTTATTACCGAAATGTAATAGAGATGGGGAAATGTGTACTTGGATGCATTTTAATCAATGGAAAGTGGTATTTGGTGCACTTTAATTTGAGTACTCACTAAAGAGACACACTCCACTGACACACTACAATATACTGCAGTACTTTTACTGCAGTATAGAAGTGCATCAGTACAGTTTTACTGCAGTATATTGAAGAGCATTAGTGCAGTTTTACTGCAGTATATTGAAGTGTGTTAGTGCACTTTTACTGCAGTATATTGAAGTACACTTTTACTGCAGTATATTTTAGTTAGCGTTTTGAGTATAATGCCCCGTACACACGGTCGGACATTGATCGGACATTCCGACAACAAAATCCTAGGATTTTTTCCGACGTATGTTGGCTCAAACTTGTCTTGCATACACACGGTCACACAAAGTTGTCGAAAAATCCAATCATTCTGAACGCGGTGACGTAAAACACGTACATCGGGACTATAAACGGGGCAGTAGCCAATAGCTTTCATCTCTTTATTTATTCTGAGCATGCGTGGCACTTTGTGCGTCGGATTTGTGTACACACGATCGGAAATTCCGACAATGGATTTTGTTGTCGGAAAATTTTATAGCCTGCTCTCAAACTTGTGTCGGAAAATCCGATGGAAAATGTGTGATGGAGCCTACACACGGTCGGAATTTCCGACAACAAGGTCCTATCACACATTTTCCGTCGGAAAATCCGACCGTGTGTACGGGGCATTACCCTTTCATGTCTGTCTAAGCCTATTTCTGACATTAGTTGATAATAAGTTAAAATCTGTATTTTTTGCTAGAAAAGGACTTAGACCCCCGAAACATTATATATATATATATATACAGTGGGGACGGAAAGTATTCAGACCCCCTTAAATTTTTCACTTTTTGTTATATTGCAGCCATTTGCTAAAATCATTTTAATTAATTTTTTTTCCTCATTAATGTACACACAGCACAACATATTGACAGAAAAACACTTTTGCAGATTTATTGAAAAAGAAAAACTGAAATATCACATGGTCCTAAGTATTCAGACCCTTTGCTCAGTATTTAGTAGAAGCACCCTTTTGATCTAATACAGCCATGAGTCTTTTTCGGAAAGATGCAACAAGTTTTTCACACCTAGATTTGAGGATCCTCTGACATTCCTCCTTGCAGATCCTCTCCAGTTCTGTCAGGTCAGGATGGTAAACGTTGGTGGACAGCCAGTTTTAGGTCTCTCCAGAGATGCTCAATTGGGTTTAAGTCAGGGCTCTGGCTGGGCCATTCAAGAACAATCACAGAGTTGTTGTGAAGTCACTCCTTCGTTATTTTAGCTGTGTGCTTAGGGTCATTGTCTTGTTGGAAGGTAAACCTTCGGCCCAGTCTGAGGTCCTGAGCACTCTAGAGAAGGTTTTCATCCAGGATATCCCTGTACATGGCCGCATTCATCTTTCCCTTTATTGCAACCAGTCGTCCTGTCCCTGCAGCTGAAAAACACCCCACAGCATGATGCTGCCACCACCATGCTTCACTGTTGGGACTGTATTGGACAGGTGATGAGCAGTGCCTGGTTTTCTCCACACATACCGCTTAGAATTAAGGCCAAAAAGTTCTATCTTGGTCTCATCAGACCAGAGAATCTTATTTCTCACCATCTTGGACTCCTTCAGGTGTTTTTAGCAAACTCCATGCGGGCTTTCATGTGTCTTGCACTGAGGAGAGGCGGGCCACTCTGCCATAAAGCCCCGACTGGTGGAGGGCTGCAGTGATGGTTGACTTTCTACAACTTTCTCCCATCTCCCGACTGCATCACTGGAGCTCAGCCACAGTGATCTTTGGGTTCTTCTTTACCTCTCTCACCAAGGCTCTTCTCCCCTGATAGCTCAGTTTGGCCAAATGGCCAGCTCTAGGAAGGGTTATGGTCGTCCCAAACGTCTTCCATTTAAGGATTATGGAGGCCACTGTGCTCTTAGGAACCTTAAGTGCAGCAGAAATTTTTTGTAACCTTGGCCAGATCTGTGCCTTGCCACAATGTTGTCTCTGAGCTCTTCAGGCAGTTCCTTTGACCTCATGATTCTCATTTGCTCTGACATGCACTGTGAGCTGTAATGTCTTATATAGACAGGTGTGTGACTTTCCTAATCAAGTCCAATCAGTATAATCAAACACAGCTGGACTCAAATGAAGGTGTAAAACCATCTTAAGGATGATCAGAAGAAATGGACAGCACCTGAGTTAAATATATGAGTGTCACAGCAAAGGGTCTGAATACTTAGGACCATGTGGTATTTCAGTTTTTCTTTTTTAATAAATCTGCAAAAATGTGAACAATTCTGTGTTTTTCTGTCAATATGGGGTGCTGTGTGTACATTAATGAGGAAAAAAAATGAACTTATATGATTTTAGCAAATGGCTGCAATATAACAAAGAGTGAAAAATTTAAGGGGGCCTGAATACTGTATATATATATATATATATGCAAATTTTTTATGTCACATGGTATTTGCGCAGCTGTCCTTCAAACGCAATTTTTTGGGAAAGAGGACACTTTTATAAAATAAAAAAAAAACAGTAAAGTTAGCCCATTTTTTTTGTATAATGTGAACGATGATGTTACACCGAGTAAATAGATACCTAACATGTCATGCTTTGAAATTGCGCATAATCGTGGAATGGCGACAAACTACGGTATTTAAAAATCTCCATAGGCGATGATTTTAAAAAATGTCACGGTTACTAGGTCTCTGACTATCGTGGCAATACCTCACAAGCATGATGTGAACTCATATAATGATGTGATCGTTTACATTTGCGGGTGCAACTTACGTATGCTTTTTTTTTAGCTGCGCGAGCATGAGGGGACGGGGGCTTTAAAAAAATATATTTTTTCTTATTTATTTCATTTTATTTTGGTTTTTTTTTAACATTGTCCCTTTAAAAAAAAATCTGATAACTTTTATTGCTGTCTCAAGAAATGTAAACATCTCTTGTGACAGTAATAGGTGGTGACAGGTACTCTTTATGGAAAGATCAGGGGTCTAAAAGACCTCAAATCCCTCCTTTGCACTTCAAAGTATTCAGATCGCCAAAATCTGCATTTCTGAATACTGTCATTTTTATTAAACCGGCGTCATTGGCAGCCGAGTAAAGCGGACGGCGCTTCCGGGATTTTACATCTGAGACCCGATCGAAGCAAAATTTGGCTTCGTTCGGGTCTCAGCCTAGGTGGCGGATGTACCGAATGGTGGCTCAGGAAGAGCGGCAGAAGGGGGGACATCCCCTCCCACTCCTTTAGGTTAACAGCCGAGCTGCTTTTAGCCGCAATGGTTGTTATTACTAAAAAGCCAACCACTGGCTCTAAAAAACTGTACCTCTAAAAAACGGCAGCTGCAGGCATTAACCCGGTATAACCCCTTCAAGCTGAGAATGCATATTTGCGTACGGTTGGCATGAAGGGGTTAAACTGATGAATATTCATAGTGAGCACGTACAGGATTTAATTATGTAAGGCTTTATACACATTTCATCAGCGCTATTTGGCAGCGGCACTACCCCTCCCCCATCGTTCCATACCATTTACTATTAAAGCGGAGTTCCACCCAAAAGTGGAACTTCCGCTCATCGGATTCCTCCCCCCCTCCGGTGTCACAATTGGCACCTTTCAGGGGGGAGGGGGGTGCAGATACCTGTATAATACAGGTATCTGCACCCACTTCCGGGTATAGCTAGCCACAGCTAGCCGCAGACTCCCCGCCCACCCCCGTTGTGTTGTGGGAAATACACAGTTCCCACAACACAACGGGGACCAGTGTAGACGCGCAGCGCGACTCGCGCATGCGCAGTAGGGAACCGGGCAGTGAAGCGGCAACGCTTCACTTCCTGATTCCCTCAGTGTGAATGGCGGCGGCAGCACCCGAGGATCGAGGGACGGCTCGGTCTCGGGTGCCGACATCGCTGGACCCCGGGACAGGTAAGTGTCCTTATTTTAAAAGTCAGCAGCTGCAGTATTTGCAGCTGCTGACATCTAATTTTTTTTTTTTTAGTGAAACTCCGCTTTAACTCCACCTAGTGGAGTTTTGGGATTGACAGCAGCCACAGCTATCTACATACATATACATTTAGTTTTACCATAGCGCAGAATTAGCAATTTATATAAAAGCGCCCTGATGCACTACAATATACTGCAGTTAAACTGCCCTGATGCACTACAATATACTGCAGTAAAACTGCCCTGACGCATTACAATATACTGCAGTAAAACTGCCTGACACTCTACACTAACACACTTCAATATACTGCAGTAAACCTACCCTGACAAACTAAACTGACACTACAGTAAAAACTATATTCACACTACACTGATACTTTACACTAACAATAGAATCACAATAGCACACTAACTCACTAGTAGCAAAGAACAGAGCCCTGTTCTATCTATCTCCACTCCAATATCACACTGCAAATGGCTTCTCTGGGAAAGAACTTTTTATAGTGTGGGGTGGGTCTATGAGTAATGAGCCATGATTGGAGAGAGTCATCATGACTGTGTCCCATCATGGCTCTGACAGTGCTATGTACCCTGAATGACCGAAACCTTCATTGCTTCAGCCAATCAGGGCTTCCAATGGACTGTGGGGCACGCAGTGCATTGTGGGGCGTTCATCGTGCCAAACGGGTGAACAGCCAATGTTCGAGCCGAACTTCTGCTCAGCTCAAACTGTTCGCTCAACACTATCCACTGGCTCCTTAAAGGGCAATAGCCCCCTGAGTCTTGTAACTCTGTTTACTGGTGTAGCAAAAGCGGGTTTTGGGATTATAAATGAGGTGCATGATACCATGCACCTCCATCCCTAATTCAGAAATAAGAAAGCGGTTTTTGGGACTTGAGGCCGGGTTAAGAAGGTGTTAATTGAGGAGAGCAGGTACTTTCCCTTCAGACCTGCTTATTAGTCAGCTCAGCTGGTCTGAAAATGTCAGTGGAGCTGTTTGCTAGCAGTGAGAGAGATATCAGCACGCTGTGTCCATTGCTGGATTGTGGCCTACTGGGGTGAGACAAACCATATAAAAGACTGTAGCTCTGATTAGAGCTGTGAACTATTGCCTGTAAGCCTGTCTGCTGCAGAACTTTAACTGTACCTGTGTCATAGTTGCCAACATTGTAAAAAAAATTATAGGGACACTTTTTTGGCTGTAGGCGGAGTGTTATTATAATTAGGGGTTGGGGTATGTGTTTGTAGGCGTGACATAGAAAAAATAAAATTGTGGCGGGCTGCGGTGAAAAATGGGCGTGGTTTACACAGAATGGTGGGTGTGGCTTAAATGGGCATGGCTCAAAGGGTTGTGGTTAGAGTCTGAGATGAATGAGGGATGGAGGGAGAAAGAAAGGGGAAAGAGGAAGAGAGAGAAAGAAAGAAAGGAGGGAAGGAGAGAGAAGGAAGGAAATAGGGATGGAGGGACAGCAGGCCCAGGTCCTACACCACAATAGAAATGTGTATTCCAGAGTTTAACAAATCAGCAGATAAAGATACTCAAAACACCTGGTGTTAGCGCTTCAATCATCCCGGCACCATGGTATTTATTTACATTATTTCTATTATTACATTGTAATATAAAATGAAATCATTCAACTCACCATAATCAGCGGGACCCATGAGCGTATCACCTGCCACCAGATGCCATCAGGTGCCCCCAGAAGAGTCTGTCCCTGCATCAGGTGTCCCCAGCAGAGTCCGTCCTTGCATGAGGTGTCCCCAACAGAGTCCACCCTTGCATCAGGTGCCCCCAGCAGAGTCTGTCCTTGCATCAGATGCCCCCAGCAGAGTCCGTCCTTGCATCAGTGCCCCAGCAGAGTCTGTCCTTGCATCAGGTGCCCCCCAGCAGAGTCTGTCCTTACATCAGGTGCCCCAGCAGAGTCCCTCCTTACATCAGGCATTCCCAGTGGAGTCCCTCCCTACATCAGGCGTTCCCAGAGGTGTCCCTCCTTACATCAGGTGTCCCCAGCGGAGTCCCTCCTTACATCAGATGTCCCCCCATTGGAGCCCCCTTACATCAGGTGTCCCCCCATTGGAGCCCCCCTTAATCAGGCGTCCCCCTATTGGAGCCTCCCTTACATCAGATGTCCCCCCATTGGAGCCCCCCTTACATCAGGTGTCCCCCGTTGGAGCCCCCCTTACATCAGTCGTCCCCTCATTGGAGCCCTTCTTACATCAGGTATAGCGGTGTCTCCACCACCATTGCGGTTTCCCCATTCCCCGAGGGGGAACAAAAATAGAGCTGGGCGGCGCCGCAGCTTAATTTCTATTGTAGTCACCCATGTTCTTCCTCTGGTCTTCTTAAAAATGGCGGCCTGCAGAGCGCGGCGTGGGGGCGAAAAATCCGGAAAAAACGGATTTCCCAGGACATTTCCCGGGACACAATAAAATTTGGGAGAAGGGTCTAAATCCCAGGAATGTCCCAGGAAATTCGGGACAGTTGGCAAGTATGCTGTGTGTGCAACTGTGTTTCGAGACAAGCCTGTCATTTCTTCTGTTTGTTTTCCCCTTTTTGTTAAATAAATCTACTTTTATTGGACTGTCTCTGAGCTGGCTGTTCACCTCCCTGATCCCTGACAATTGGTGGAGGATGTATTGAGCAGTTTGAGGGGTAAAGGCCAATCCCATGTCCTGGATTAAAGCTACACAGGCTGTGAAGTCTTCTGAATAAATTATGGAGGACCTGGTTAAGCAGCTGGTACTAGCTAATACAGAGGCACAGGCCCATCATGAGGAGGCCCAGGCCCGCCAGGTGCAGGTCCTGGTACAAGCACAGGCCCGCCATGCGCAGGTCCTGGTACAGACAGTCGCTGTGCAACAGGAAACAAACCGCTTACAGACTATCTGTTCAACAAACCGGTTGAACAGATAGCAGGATTACAAAAGGTGGTGACCTAGCAGTTTGAAATGATAAAAGGTGATCCTGCTGTAAAAGGAGACCCACGGAAGGTTGTGCAGCACACCCTGCCACAGCCACAGACAATGTTGAATCATACCTAGCGAAGTTTGAGTGAATTGCAGAAAGGGAAGGTCTGCCTGGTAAATACTGGGCAGATGTGCTGGCTCCTTTCCTGAGCGCAGATCCCCAACAGGCATACTATGGGGGTTATTTACGAAATGCAAATCCACTTTGCACTACTTGGAAGTACAGTCGCTGTGAATCTGAGGGGTAGATCAGAAATGAGGGGAAGCTCTGCTGATTTTATCATATAATCATGTGCAAGCTAAAATGCTGCTTTTTATTTTCCTTGCATGTCCCCCTCAGATCTACAGCGACCGCACTTCCAAGTGCACTTTCAAGTGCACTTGTAATGCAAAGTGGATTTGCCTTTAGTAAATAACCCCCTGTGACTTGGCCCCTGAATCAGCACGGGACTATAAGCTGCTGAAAGCAGAAATCCTAGCAAGGCTGGGAGTCACTGTTGCTTTCAAGGTGAACCGAGTCCATGGCTGGCACTTTGACAAGGCTAAGCCTGCCCGTGAGCATCTGTACATCCTGATGCACTTGTTCCAGGACTGGCTGAAACCTGAGGACACCCACTCAGATTGTGGAAAGAGTCGCACTGGACCGTTTCCTGCATGGCCTGCCTAGGGAGCTCCACAGATGGGTGGCCCAGTCCCAGCCTCAGTCCCTGAATGAGATAGCTGCTGCTGTTGAGCACTATAGTTGTGCAGAATGTTTCCAGGAGAGCCCCTCTGTCACCAGAGAGCTGGCTCGTTCCAAGGAAGTGCGCTCCAGTACCAGGTTGGCACCCTGTGATTGCATGGTGTCTGCTTGGGTGCATAATGCAACTGCCAGGAGCACCCTAGTGCCAAAGCTTTCGGAGAGCCAACAGGGGGAACCCCGTGAGGTTTGCTGTTGGTCCTGCCATCAACTGGGTCATCTGGCGGCCCAGTGCCCAAGACGGGAATAACCAATGGAGTGTGACATGGGTCATCATCGCTCCATGTATGCCTATGCGTTATGTGCTGCAACCAGCCTGAATCCGCGTGAGTGTGTGGTGCGGGTCAATGGACAGGATGTGATAGTGCTCCTTGACTCTGGGAATACTGTCACCCTGCTCCGAGCAGACAGGTTGCAGAGAAAGCTGGTACCAGGGGAACAGGTCGGGGTCATCTGTGTGCATGGTGATGTTAAAGACTATCCGGTGGCCTGTGTAAACCTGTGTACAGCAGCAGGAATTGCTACACTAAAAGTTGGGGTGGTCCCAGGATTACCTCATGACTTACTAATCGGGCGAGACTGCCCCATGTTTTGGGACTTGTATGAGCAAAAGCTCAAAGGTTTGGGGTTTCCCCCAAAAAGCAAGAACCCACAGAGGTGGTAAATAATACTGTATTGCAGCATGTTAATACTGAGGGTCAGGATCAGATGGCTGAACCTGCAGAAAGTGAGCCCGATCCCCTGGAGGTGTTTGTGGGTTTGGAAATGGAAAGTACCTCCTCTGAGTCAGATTTGTCAGATCTCGGGGGCTCCTGGGAAGATTTCCTGCTCAGATGAGAGGCCCCACTTTAATCCCTGCCAAGGAACAGGCCACAGTGTTAAATGTTGAACCACAGAAACCTGGGGCGAATATGCAGTTCCCCCATTTTGCTGTGAACTATGACTTGTTGTACAAGTAACCAAAGTCAATGATTAAGTGTTGGAACAACTGGTGGTACCTAAACCTTTTAGGTCAAAACTGTTACATTTGGCTCATAGTCATGTACTTGGGGGTCACCTTGGAGTGGTTAAAACTCAGGAACAGGTTTTACAGAGTTTTTTTTGGCCCGGTGTATATCGGGAAATTAGGGACTACTGTGAGTCCTGCCCCACCTGTCAAAGAACCCCTCCAACACCGCATTTTAGCAGTCTGCAGTTACCACTTCCAATTATCGAGGTTCCTTTTGATCACGTAGCCATGGACTTGGTGGGCCCATTACCCAAGTCAGCTAGGGCAGTGGTCATCAACCCTGTCCTCAGGGCCCACTAACAGGCCAGGTTTTATGTATTACCTTGGGGAGATGCAGACTATAATACTACAATTAATGAGCAGCAAATTATATCACCTGTGATGTATTTCAGTTATCTTGCAAACCTGTCCTGTTAGTGGGCCAGGACAGGGTTGAAGACCACTGAGCTAGGGGACAACAATACATTTTAGTTGTCCTTGATTATGCCACCGGGTATCCGGAAGCGGTCCCTTTAAGAAATTGCTTGTCCAAGGTCATCGCACTGGAATTGTTTCAGATGTTCATGAGAACAGGGCTCCCATCCAAGATCTTGATGGATCAAAGAACACCCTTTAGATCTAAAGTGATGAAAGAGCTCTGTAAGCTGTTTAAAATGAAACATTTGCGGACTTCGATGTATCACCCACAAACTGACGGGTTAGTGGAACGGTTCAACAAAACCTTAAAGGGGATGCTAAAAAAAGCAGTTGAGGAGGATGGCCGTTATTGGGATTGCTTGTTGCCTCCCTTGTTTGCCATACGAGAGGTACTCCAGGCCTCCACTGGATTCTCCCCCTTTGAGTTGGTTTATGGGAGACACCCTCGTGGACTACTGGATATAGCAAAAGAGACGTGGGAACAAGAAGCTTCCCCATATAGGAGTGTGGTAGAACATATCTCATAAATGCAGGATTAAATTACTAAAAGTTATGTCCATAGTTTGGGAACATTTGCAGAATGTGCAAAAGGCCCAGAGTCACATGTACAACCAATCTACTAAGGTTAGGGAGTTTAAACCTGGGGATCAGGTGTTAGTATTAGGGCCTACCGTTTAGAGTAATTTTCTCGCCAAGTGGCAAGGACCCTTTGAGATAGTTGAGAGGGTGGGAAAGGTTATTTACAAAGCCAATCAGCCCACCAAATGAAAATCCTACCAGATTTACTATGTCAACCTAATCAAACCCTGGAAAGAGAGAGGACAGTCAGCCTGAAGGTCCTGGAAGTTCATGACGCACAGTTAAGGAAGGCAGGGATTGCAGAGGCTCTCTCTCCTTCTCAAAACCAAGTCCTGGGAGTTTTTGTAGAGGAATCAAGACATTTTTTTAAACCTGCCATGCCTAACCTCAGTGATTGAATATAATGTTGTCAAAGACACTGGTGTTTGGGTAAACCTCGAACCCTACTGCATACCTGAGGCTTGCTGGAATATCCGATCCGGTCTTGGCCGAGCTTAAAGGGGTTGTAAAGGTTCATGTTTTTTTACCTTAATGCATCCTATGCATTAAGGTGAAAAAACATCTGACAATACCAGCCCCCCCCATTTTACTTACCTGAGCCCGTTCACCTGCTGCGCTCGTCCCCGATTTCCTCTTCGCCACTCAGCCTGGCCGTTGATTGGCTAGAGTGGATGGATTGAATCACATCACATCCAATGACGTGGTGCGTCGGGGGGAGGGGCCGAGTGATACAGTCAGCGGCTATAGCCGCCGGCTGTATCACGGAAGCGCGCCCGCAAGAACTAAACACCATGCGAGAGAGCTTGCATGAAGGTGTTTAGTTCTTATGGGGAGGAGCTGAGACAGCCGCTGAGGGACCCCAAAAGATCAGGTTCGGGGCCACTCTGTGCAAAATGAGCTGCACAGTGGAGGTAAGTATAACATGTTTGTTATAAAAAAAATACCTTTACAACCCCTTTAAGAGTATGTTGGACCTGGGGATCATTAAGGAGTCTTCAAGTAGCTGGTCCAGTCCTATAGTCCTTGTACCCAAGCCGAATGGAACCTGGCGCTTCTGCAATGACTTTCGCAAGTTAAATGAAGTTTCCAAGCCAGACGCATATCCCATGCATCGGGTGGATGAGTTATTTGAGAGATTAGGACTAGCCTGTTACATTACCAGTCTTGACTTGACCCAAGTAATAGATTGGCAGATTCCACTTTCCCCAGGGGCTAAAGAAAAAACACTTACTTTGAGGAGATGAGAGAGGGGTAGAGAAGTAAGCGCCACCTGAGTGTAGTATTAACAAATGATGTTTAATGACACCAGGTAAAAACACACTTACAGGATAAAAACATATAAAAGGCTCATCTGTATAGGTATGTGGTCCTCAGTGTTCCCTCTGATTCTGTGGTGGTGACGCTGCAGGGATGCAGAAGGTGGATTACCAGCCGGGAGCACCTTCTGTGGCCATCAGGAAGAGACTAGGGGCCGGCGTGGAGCGCACGTGGAGCGTGCATGACGTCACAGGTCGTCCGTCTGCTTCCGGGTTCGGTATCCAGGGGAGGGATCGTCCAGGGAGGAGGGCTAGCAGGGAGGTTGAGAGGAGGCGGAAAACTTTTTCCTCAGAGGGTTACTTTGGATGCTGGAAATTTTTGCTTGGGAGGGTTTTTGCTTGTTGGGTTTGAAGGGAGGTAAAAATGTAGTCTAAGGAGGGGGAAGGGAAGATGGAGAGTCATGATGATGGAAATTTTTGCTTGGGAATGTGTGATTTTTCAGAGTGCGGAGATGAGAGAGGAGATTTTGCACTGGGGAGGGATTTTTCGCTTTGGAGGGTGGAAAGATGTGCAGGGGGGATTTTTGCTTCGGAGTGTGGAGACTTTGATAAAAGGTGGATTTTTGCTTGTGGGGGAAAAGAGGAGAAGCTTGGGGAAGTATTATTTATGAGAAGAATTTTAGGCAGGGCAAAGAAAGAAGAAATTTTTGCATGGGGCAATTTTTGGTTTGTGGCTGATCTGAAGCTACTGTAGTGCTCTTGAAATCTTCACTCTGTACACTGGGAGTACAGCCATCTGCAGTGTGCATAGCACAGCATGCAGAATGCAGCAGTCAGGACCAGAGCTCCTTTACCAATAGGGAAGTACACGTGGTCTTTCCGTACAGGGCCTAGCCCCCATTAGGTCAGCAAGAGGGCAGAGTCCAGCAGGGTCTGCCTGTGGCTCTTTCCTCTTACCATGGTGTAGTGTGTTCCCTCAGTCTCCTTTATATGTGCTCCCTGTCCAGAGTCCCCTGGTAGTGGGAGTCGGTGGGCACTCTCTCAGAGCACAGAATCTTCTCTCTAAGTGGGTGGAGGTGGTGGATGGGGCTAGGGGTCAGGCCAACTTCTACCATGTTCACACAAGTAGCTGATGCACTCTGGCTGAAGCTGCTGGAAAGATGGCAGGTTGGCTTCAGCCTTCAGTCAAGTAGTAAGACCTGTATTCATAAGACTGACCTCTCCACTTTCCCCTGCTGGAATTCCCCTGTTCTGCCAACATACTGTATACTGCCTTCCCTTGCTTCTACATACCACCCTACCACTACACACTGCCCTACAAGTATATACCTCTCTGCCTCTATGTACTGTCCGACCCTTATACAACATATTGCTCACTGCTCTGCCCTGCCGCCTTCTTACTGCCCTGCCACTATATACTGCCTTGTCTTTACATACTACCCTGGTTTTACAAACAGCTCACTGCACTGCCCTGCCATGGCATACTACCCACTGTCCTGACCTGCCACTGTATGCTACTACCCACTGTCCTGACCTCTACTGCATACTGCCCATTTTCCTGTCCTACTATTACATACTGTCCTGATCTGCCACTACACACTGCTCACTGTCCTGCTACTACATACTACTCACTATCACTTCATACTTGACTAGTGTAGTCCAGATGTACCCATCTTATCCCATACTGTTAGCCACCCATACTCCACACTTTTTCCAACCTAAAAAATGAGACCACATCTTTCTTCTGGAGTATAAATGGCCATAACAGTCTCTTTAATTAAACAATGTATAAATACCTCCAATATCAACTTAAATATATAAATAACATATAACCTCAGAATAAAACAACATGTTTTAACCCAATCTGTTGGTCAATGACGGAGCTACCCCTTTTCCACCACATATCCAAACAGTACACTGCAGGAACATATTTCCAAACTGATAAGGCCTCCAGCTGTGCCGCTCGGAGACAACCCCCTCCCGCAGTGCAACAATACCGGTATTCCTTTCAGGAATACACAGGAGGGGCCATACTATTGATGACCCCCCACCCCTTTTACCACATTTTATTTCCCGCTACCGTCACCGACCAACAGCAACAAACCAGCCACCCCCAGCTGTCATGACGACCAACTTCTTCCAATCCTGAAAAATAAACACACACATTAAACAATACTAACAACACTTTACACAGGGAGGGAGGGTGGGAAATTCTGCCTCCTCGTGTCTCCTTCCAAGCACATTGCTCCGTTCTTGCTCCGCCCCCTTTTTATATGGCCACTCCTTCCTTACTTTCCTGTTATCTCCCCCCAACTCTCCATGAAACTTTTAACCCCATGTGTCACTAGACACACTGTCATTCCCGGCCCTGCACTATTCCACTTCTTTCCATTATTCCGGGCCTCAATTGACTAGTGTAGTCCAGATGTACCCATCTTATCCCATACTGTTAGCCACCCATACTCCACCTTTTTTCCAACCTAAATAATGAGACCACACCTTTCTTCTGGAGTATAAATAGCCATAACAGCCTCTTTTATTAAACAACTGTATAAATACCTCCAATATCAACTTAGATATATAAATAACATATAACCTCAGAATAAAACAACATGTTTTAACCCAATCTGTTGGTCAATGACGGAGCTACCCCTTTTCCACCACATATCCAAACAGTACACTGCAGGAACATATTTCCAAACTGATAAAGCCTCCAGCTGTGCTGCTCGGAGACAACCCTCTCCCGCAGTGCAACAATACCGGTATTCCTTTCAGGAATACACAGGAGGGGCCATACTATTGATGACCCCCCACCCCTTTTACCACATTTTATTTCCCGCTACCGTCACCGACCAACAGCAACAAACCAGCCACCCCCAGCTGTCATGACGACCAACTTCTTCCAATCCTGAAAAATAAACACACACATTAAACAATACTAACAACACTTTACATAGGGAGGGAGGGTGGGAAATTCTGCCTCCTCGTGTCTCCTTCCAAGCACATTGCTCCGTTCTTGCTCCGCCCCCCTTTTATATGGCCACTCCTTCCTTACTTTCCTGTTATCTCCCCCCAACTCTCCATGAAACTTTTAACCCCATGTGTCACTAGACACACTGTCATTCCCGGCCCTACACTATTCCACTTCTTTCCATTATTCCGGGCCTCAATTGACTAGTGTAGTCCAGATGTACCCATCTTATCCCATACTGTTAGCCACCCATACTCCACCTTTTTTCCAACCTAAATAATGAGACCACACCTTTCTTCTGGAGTATAAATAGCCATAACAGCCTCTTTTATTAAACAACTGTATAAATACCTCCAATATCAACTTAAATATATAAATAACATATAACCTCAGAATAAAGCAACATGTTTTAACCCAATCTGTTGGTCAATGACGGAGCTACCCCTTTTCCACCACATATCCAAACTGTACACTGCAGGAACATATTTCCAAACTGATAAGGCCTCCAGCTGTGCTGCTCGGAGACAACCCTCTCCCGCAGTGCAACAATACCGGTATTCCTTTCAGGAAAACACAGGAGGGGCCATACTATTGATGACCCCCCACCCCTTTTACCACATTTTATTTACCGCTACTGTCACCGACCAACAGCAACAAACCAGCCACAGCCCGAAAGGATGAAACCTTATCCTTAAAGGCCCCTCCACACCCTCAAAGCCCGTTGTACGCCTTCCTGCAACCCCATACATACATGTCCATAAATCAGTTCCCACATCTGTGAGGTAAACTCCATCCCTTCGCAAATATAGGCCTACATTTATCTCCAACTCCCTATGGCGGATAACCATGCCCCCTTGCTGAACCAAAAACCTCCCCACCACCTTATTGACTCATATACGAGCCTTGTTGATTCGCACCACAGACCTTGCATTGCGCCACGAAGTTTGTGCCACAATATCGGACCATAACAACAATGTGAAAATAGTGTGTAAGTGCAACATATCAGCTTTTACATCTGCTATCAGTTCCCTGACCGTACGCACTCCAAAATCGTTACCTCCAGCATGTATGACCAACACATCAGGCGGCCTATCTAGCCATGCATATCGTTCCACCTCTGAAACCACTCTACCCCACATCATTCCTGGTCTCCACAACCACCTGATAAAAGCCTCCCTCCGTGATATGCCTAACTGACGCCCGTCTGGTCTCGCATCACCTCTCCTTGACCCCTATCAAACGTAGGAGTGTCCCAGTATGCAGACAAAGCGTGGAGACACTCCATCTGAAACGAAAAGACAACAAGGCGGGTGATATCACCAAAACAAAACAAAACCCCACTACATTTGTGAGAAAACAGCCAAAACAAATGACTATATATATATTTATTTATTTATTTTTAATTATTCCACTACTAATTGCGGGCGAATGTACGTACGGAATCTCTTTGATTCCCATCTACCGATCCTCCGTACAGCTGCCTCATCCAACCTGCATCTGGCAGCTTCTGTAGCCGCCCCAATGCGGAAGGAGTGTGAGGCGTATGCCTTCCCATCCAAACCAATCCCCGATAAGCATTTCCGAAACACAGCCACAAATTGAAACCTTGATAAGTAAGAACCATCCTCATGACATAAAAATGGACCCTCACCTACCGGTCTAATCTTCCCAAAATCACCAACCGTCCTCACTGGACACACTGATGATCCCGGCAAGGCATGCAGCCATACATCTATGCCTTTACCCAACTGATCCGTTTTTGACCCCCTTAGCCGTAAGCACACCCTATCCGTGTAATACCGCACATCCTGTACCAAAATACCCCCCGCGTCCTTTCTGGACGGGCTAACCAACTCTCCTACCCAAAAAGCCCCAAAAAACGCCAGCGAAAAAGCCGCAGTAAACAGTAAGCGCTCATAACTTGAGTTGCACACCGACCCCAGTTGTTCACAAATTGACGCCAGGTTTGCAAAAGTGACTGGCCTTCGGTTATCCTTTTTCTTGATTCCCTTCCGGTACCCTTTTAATGCCTGCCTCACCCAAAAATCCTTCGTCCAATCCTCTTTCCCTTGCAACTTAAACAGAAATGACAACGTCGCCAACTTCTTACCAATAGACGATACCGCCACCCCGTCTTCCATATTTCTGGACACAAAATACAGGACCATTAATCTCACCTCCCTGCTGTCTTCCTCCGCTCCAGCTTCCCGGACCAGTCCCAACCATTCTTTCCATACCTTCCCATATACCGCCCATGTGGACTCACTCACAGACTGTTGTATCCATCCTGCGGCGACTCCAAGGCCAGCTCCCAAATCCAACCCGGGCAAGGAATTCCTTCCTTCTCTGCAGCCGGAGCTAATTCCCTGAACTTGTCCCACTGAAAGCGAGACAGCGAATCAGCCAATGTGTTGTCAATCCCTGGTATATGTACAGCGTAAATGAAGATATTCAATTGCAAACACCGTAGTACCAACTGTCGCAGTAGCCTTATGACAGGTTGGGAAGACGCTAACATGCGATTGACTAGCTGCACCACCCCCATATTGTCGCAGTTCAATCTCAACTTTAAATTCTGACAGGACCGTCCCCACAACTCCATAGCCAGCACTACTGGAAACAATTCCAGTAGTACCAGGTTACGCAGAAAGCCAGCTTCCACCCAAGATTTTGGCCATGGTTCCGCGCTCCATTGCCCCTAAAAAAACGCCCCATAACCAGTAGATCCCGCCGCGTCTGTAACCAACTCCACATCAAAATTACTTACCGGACCCGCCATCCACACCGATTTCCCGTTGTACTCCATCAATTGATACCAAACCTTTAGGTCCTCCCGATGTTCTTTTGTAATCCTAATGTAATGGGCCGGTGCTTTTACCCCAGCTGTAGCTGCTGACAGCCGTCGGCAAAAAACCCTACCCATTGGTATAATCCTGCAAGCAAAGTTCAACTTACCAAGCAAGGATTGGAGGTCCCACAGTTGTATTTTCTTCCTCCCGTGGATCCGCCGTATTTCCGTCTGCAAATCCCCTAACTTGTCTTGCGGTAACCTACATTCCATTGCCCTTGAATCAATAACAATGCCCAAAAAACTAAGTTCTGTTGCGGGACCCTCCGTTTTTTCAGCTGCTAGGGGCACTCCAAACCGTTCTGCAATGTGCTGCAACATTGACAATAAAATCGCACACACACTTGAAGAAGGGGGGCCTATGCATAGAAAATCATCCAAATAGTGTATCATAGATTCAAGCCCCGACACCTCCCTAACAACCCATTCCAGAAAAGAACTGAAAACTTCAAACATAGGAAATGGAGCAACCCATGGGCAAACACTTGTCCACATAAAATTGTTCCTGCCAGTAGCACTCCAACAGCCAAAAGCTATCCGGGTGCACTGGCAGTAGCCTAAATGCCGCCTCTATATCAGCTTTGGCCATCAGCGCCCCCTCTCCATATCGCCTGACCCATCGCACTGTCGCATCAAACGGAATGTATGACACGGTGCATGCTTCTGGGTTAATGAAATCATTGACCGACCCCCCTTTTGGGAATGATAAGTGGTGAATTAACCGAAATTTATTCGGCTTTCTTTGGCACTACACCCAGGGGCGACACCACCAAGTCTATTAATGGTTTTGACCCGAACGGGCCACCCATCCGTCCCAAAGCCACTTCCTTTGCCAATTTCTCCCCTACCACCCCTGGATGTTCCAATGCAGATTTTAAATTCCGTGCTACTGGAGGAACTACCTCCAATGAACACGGTATTTTGAACCCCTCCCTAAACCCCTCGGTTATCAGTAACGCCGCTTTCCTGTCCGGATACTTACTTAGGAAAGGCTGCATCCTTTCCACCGTCACCGGCGTCATCCCTCTTGTAAGTACACCCCCTGGAACGCTTTCCTTTTTTGAAACACCGAGACAGGGTGTGGGCTCCCCCATACCCTGAACATTCGTGCTTGAATTTGCACAGTCCCCCGAATTTACAGGATCCCTCATTAAACTGCCAGCACACCCCCCATTTTTTGCCGGCCGGTAGTCCTGAGGAGTGAGTACCCCTGGCCCCCCCCCTGAAATAACTGAGGTGGGGCCCTAGCTGACGACATCAGTCTCATCCATTGGCTAATATCCTTATGGTCCCAACGCAGATCCGGACGAACCGCTCTGCGTTGACAAAACTGCTCGTCATACCGTAGCCAAGCAGTTCCCCCATAAACCCTGTGTGCCTCACCTATAGCATCCATATAACAAAACAACCCCGAACACTGTTCGGGGTTCTTTTCGCCAATGACGCTGGCCATGATAGCGAACGCCTGTAACCAATTTACAAACGTCCGCGGTATCAATCTATATCTCCTCTTCTCTTCATCCTCCTTCTTGGAATCGTTGGGCTTAACCCTATCCAGGTTAAACTTTTCCAAAGGCAATAAGGAGAAGATCTCCACATACTCACCTTTGTATATTTTGTCCCGCACCTCCTGTTTTAAATGAGCTCCCAGCGGGCCTTCGAAATTGATATGACTGATTTCTGATTGGGACTCTAAAACAAAGTTAATACTGCAGCTGCAGGAACAGATTCACAGGACTCAATCACTGTGTTTAAAATGTCCGTTCCGTGAAAAATGTATTATTACATGTTATTTTATACATAGATAAGAAAGGGGTGGTGTGAGATGTTATTAAAAACTAACAAATAGCAATATGTTATTAAAAGCTAACAAATAGAAATATATTATTAAAAACTAGCGAATAGAACAATTGCAAAAGTAAAACCTTGAAAAGGGAGGGGGGAGTAGAGAGCGTTTAGTAGGAGAAGTGTCTGTGTGTTAGGTGAAGGTTACAGAACACATTTCAACAGTGAGAACAAAATGGATTCTCTTGTGCTTAAATGAACAGTACAATGAATGTCCATGTCATTTCCCCCCTTTTGTTTATTTGACACCATTCTTCTCCGCGTTACGTTCAGCCGATTGCTGGTAACTCCTGTTACATTGGCGCAGAGAGACGGCGTCCTGTTCAGCTCTCTCCTAGCTTTCTCGCAATAATGGGTTCATCAGGGCTGGTGGAACATTTGTTGGTACAGCGGGTAGTGACACAGAGGCATAGCCTGATGAGGAAGTAAATAACAAACATGAGAAATAGGAACATCACAATGTAAGCGCCTAGTTTCTGTAACCATGTTGCTATGCCATATAAAAAATCACCAAAACCACCTAAACCCTGAAAGGGGTTCCATCCATCTTTAGCAATATCTCTGGCCTTATTCTGTGGTTGTCTTATCTTAGCAAGATGCCCTTTAATAATGTCCTCATTATCAGAAATGTATATACAACAGTCAGTGCGAAATACATTCAGGCCTGTACTGGCCAAAGGGACTACCGGGAGATTCCCGGTGGGCTGATGTCTCAGTGGGCCAGTCAGGTGCAGTCCTGGAGCCGCTCCTCTCAGACAGTGAGTGATCGCAATTTCACTCCTGTCAGGAGGAAAAGCTTCTTTGCATTAGGCGTTATGCTCCCTCCAGCCTGCAGGGGGAGATAGAACAACGGCAGACTTTCCTTCCTCTCTCCCTTATCACTTGTTATCACATGACTGGAGAGAGGAACGAGAAGATGCCTTCAAAACGGTGAGTACATGTGGGAGGGGGGACACTGATGTGAAGTGGGCTCCTGATGGGGACTCTGATGTGAAGTGGGCTGCTGGTGGGGACTCTGATGTGCAGTGGGTTGCTGGTGGGGACTCTGATGTAAAGTGGGCTGCTGGTGGGGACTCTGATCTGAAGTGGGCTGCTGATGGGGACTCTGATGTTAAGTGGGCTGCTGGTGGGGACTCTGATGTTAAGTGGACTGCTGGTGGGGACACTCTGATGTAAGGGGGACGCTGTTGGGGACACTCTGATGTAAGGAGGGTGCTGTTGGGGACACTCTGATGTAAGGGAGCTGCTGTTGGGGACACTCTGATGTAAGGGGGATGCTGTTGGGGACACTCTGATGTAAGGGGGATGCTGTTGGGGACACTCTGATGTAAGGGGGACGCTGTTGGGGACACTCTGATGTAAGGGGGCGCTGTTGGGGACACTCTAATGTAAGGGGGACGCTGTTGGGGACACTCTGATGTAAGGGAGCGCTGTTGGGGACACTCTGATGTAAGGGGGCGCTGTTGGGGACACTCTGATGTAAGGGGGTGCTTTGGGGGACACTCTGATGTAAGGGGGACGCTGTTGGGGACACTCTGATGTAAGGGGGACGCTGTTGGGGACACTCTGATGTAAGGAGGGTGCTGTTGGGAACACTCTGTAAGGGGGACTCTGTTGGGGACACTCTGATGTAAGGAGGGTGCTGTTGGGAACACTCTGTAAGGGGGACTCTGTTGGGGACACTCTGATGTAAGGGGGACGTTGTTGGGGACACTCTGATGTAAGGGGGCACTGTTGGGGACACTCTGATGTAAGGGGGCACTGTTGGGGACACTCTGATGTAAGGAGGACGCTGTTGGGGACACTCAAAATTAAAGTGGGCCAGTCATGAGGAAGTCCAGGGCCAAATTTTTGTCCCAGTCCAGCCCTGAATACATTACACATCCCACCTTGAGCTGCAGTGAGATAATTTAGCGTTAATCTGTGCTCTAATACTACTTTTTTAAGCTGAGCTATTTCTTCATTTAATAAACCTATATCAGTGGTAGTAAGGTTAATAATATCATCTACAATTCTAGTGTAATTATTTAGTCTTTTCATTGCTTCAATTCCCCATCCTGTCCAGGAAGGGAACCATGACCATGCCATGTCACCTTCAGTGAACAGCTCTCTTTTGAACACTAAAGGGTATTCTGGACTTTGATCTGGTAGCACTGTATCTTTGCGAACAGCCAAAGCAGGTACTAACTTCCCAATATAACATGTACAGTGGCTTGCGAAAGTATTCGGCCCCCTTGAACTTTTCAACCTTTTGCCACATTTCAGGCTTCAAACATAAAGATATAAAATTTTAATTTTTTGTGAAGAATCACCAACAAGTGGGACACAATTGTGAAGTGGAACGAAATCTATTGGATATTTTAAACTTTTTTAGCAATTAAAAAACTGAAAAGTGGTGCGTGCAAAATTATTCGGCCCCTTTACTTTCAGTGCAGCAAACTCACTCCAGAAGTTCAGCGAGGATCTCTGAATGATCCAATGTTGTCCTAAATGACTGATGGTGATAAATAGAATCCACCTGTGTGTAATCAAGTCTCTGTATAAATGCACCTGCTCTGTGATAGTCTCAGGGTTCTGTTGAAAGCGCAGAGAGCATCATGAAGACCAAGGAACACACCAGGCAGGTCCGTAATACTGTTGTGGAGAAGTTTAAAGCCGGATTTGGATACAAAAAGATTTCCCAAGCTTTAAACATCCCAAGGAGCACTGTGCAAGCGATCATTTTGAAATGGAAGGAGTATCAAACCACTGCAAATCTACCAAGACCTGGCTGTCCCTCTAAACTTTCAGCTCAGACAAGGAGAAGACTGATCAGAGATGCAGCCAAGAGGCCCATGATCACTCTGGATGAACTGCAGAGAACTACAGCTGAGGTGGGAGAGTCTGTCCATAGGACAACAATCAGTCGTACACTGCACAAATCTGGCCTTTATGGAAGAGTGGCAAGAAGAAAGCCATTTCTCAAAGATATCCATAAAAAGTCTTGTCTAAAGTTTGCCACAAGCCACCTGGGAGACACACCAAACATGTGGAAGAAGGTGCTCTGGTCCGATGAAACCAAAATCTAACTTTTTGGCCACAATGCAAAACGATATGTTTGGCGTAAAAGCAACACAGCTCATCACACTCAACACACCATCCCCACTGTCAAACATGGTGGTGGCAGCATCATGGTTTGGGTCTGCTTTTCTTCAGCAGGGACAGGGAAGATGGTTAAAATTGAGGGGAAGATGGATGCAGCCAAATACAGGACCATTCTGGATGAAAACCTGTTGGAGTCTGCAAAAGACCTGAAACTGGGACGGAGATTTATCTTCCAACAAGACAATGATCCCAAACATACAGCAAAATCTACAAAGGAATGGTTCACAAATAAACGTATCCAGGTGTTAGAATGGCCAAGTCAAAGTCCAGACCTGAATCCAATCGAGAATCTGTGGAAAGAGCTGAAAACTGCTGTTCACAAACGCTCTCCATCCAACCTCACTGAGCTCGAGCTGTTTTGCAAGGAAGAATGGGCAAGAATTTCAGTCTCTCGATGTGCAAAACTGATAGAGACATACCCCAAGCGACTTGCAGCTGTAATCGCAGCAAAAGGTGGCTCTACAAAGTATTAACGCAAGGGGGCCGAATAATTTTGCACGCCCCAATTTTCATTTTTTATTAGTTAAAAAAGTTTCAAAAATCCAAAAGATTTCGTTCCACTTCACAATTGTGTCCCACTTGTTGGTGATTCTTCACAAAAAATAAAACTTTTATATCTTTATGTTTGAAGCCTGAAATGTGGCAAAAGGTTGAAAAGTTCAAGGGGGCCGAATACTTTCGCAAGCCACTGTACCTGTAACATTAGTAGGAAGCCAGGCGTAAGCTTTATTTCCACATATATAATATAACCCTCTACGTATGGACGGTATGCCTGCTCCTAAAAAACTGGAAGCAATAACATGGAATCTCAGGAAACCGATATTTTCACATATTGGAAACTGTGAGCAATTTGTACTATAAAGGGTTCTATTTAGTTCTGGATCTGGGATATAATAATATTGACCATAGTTTCCTCCATAAACTGTAATTTTTACTCCAGTGCAATCTGAATTGCCCAACCGTGTACATTTAGTGTTAAACGGGCATGTAATGTTTAAACAAATCTGTAGAGTGTTTATCTGTTTCGAAACCATCAAAGTTACTGATCTGTGCTCATTAGCTGTGGAGACGATGTATGAGCCATTTATTCTGGTCCTGTTTAGATCAGTGAAATTGAGAGGCATTGCTATCATGGGTATTGTTCCTGTTTGGGGATGTAAGTGAGAACACACCCAGCAGTTACTAGCGTTGCTATGGGTTGCATACAATTTTAACATTTGGATGAAAGGGTTATTTTTCCATGTCTCAGTTCTCACAAACAACAAAAAGAAAAGAAACATTATCATCTTTTTTTCAAAGGATATCATCACTTCAGGATTTTCTTGTAGTGACTGGCGTGAATCCAGGTGGGCTTTCCTTCCAACTTGACAGCAGAACCGGTTGTCAAAAGCACCAAATGTGGTCCATCAAATTTTGGTTCTATCGGCTTTCTGACGTGTCGCTTGACCACCACCCAGTCACCTGGTTGGATTCTGTGAATACCTGAAACAGAATCTGGGTCGGGGATAGATTTATAAACAGTGGCGTCTCCAGCTTTCATATTTAGGGGGGGCACATGGGGGGACAGGGACAAAAATAGGGGGGCAATATAAAATGCATATTATATATATATATATATATATATATATATATATATATATATATATATATATATATTTTATCTATCCTCGGGCCCTTTACCCCTTTACTACGATCCCACAACGGCCCTTTCACATGTTCTGCAGTGAGCTCCCTTCCTACTGTATTGGGCCCCCCCCCCCAGGGTGACAGAGAACAAGAGATATATGTCACCAGCATACCAAGAAAATATAAGGGTCCAAAGCAGTGGGAGAACTATCAGGGTTGCAAAGGTTGTCTTGCCACCCGGCCCTGGTGTTCTGTCACTGTGGGGTTCCCCAGCCTCCTCTTGCTGTCCTGCCCCTGCTATTGACTGCACTGGTCTGGCATCTCTTAGAATTTACAGGCTGGTTCTCTTGTCCTAAGGACGGGAGAAATCAGTCTGTTTTTTCAGTAACTGAGAGTCCTGGTGGAGTCCTTCCTGCTACTCACTCTTCTCCCTGCCAATGAGGATGCAGGGGAAGGAGCAGATCAGGTGGCCATGGTTGTGTGAGCGCTTGCATTATGCAGTGTCAGCGAGCAGAGGGAGGGAGGAAGAATCACCCGCAGGAGCTGACTGGGGACGTTCTCCCTCTCAATAGAGACTGTGTTACCCCAGCTGTGGCCCGAGTAAGATGCGGCACATCCGATATGAATACAAACAAAAAGAAATAGCCTTTTTGTAAAAAAAAAAAAAAAGGCTTTGGGGGGGGGCACATGGTGGGGCCCAGCATAATGTTGGGGGGGTCAGGGCCCCCTCTGGCCCCCCCCCCTAGGGTCGCCATTGTTTATAAACACCTTCATGTATTTTATTCAATGTTCTTTGCAAAACCTGAACATATTCTAACAGATTAGAGTGAGAAGCCTGCAACTGTTGGGGAAAATATAGCCCTGTTTTGGGTGGCCCTCCAAATAAAATCTCATAGGGGGACAGCCCATGTGGTTGTTTAGGGGTAGTTCGTACAGAATATAGGGCTAATGGCAAAGCTTCCACCCATCCTTTTCCTGTATCTGCTTTAATTTTTGCACATCTGTTTTTCAAAATTCCATTAAGTCTCTCAACTTTACCACTACTTTGTGGATGATAAGGTGTATGGAAAGCTTGCTGTATGTGAAGTGCTTCCATTACCTCTTTCATTACTTCCCCAGTAAAATGGGTTCCTCTGTCACTCTCAATAGTTTCAGGAACTCCATATCTACAAACTATTTCATTCAAAATTTTCTTTGCTGTTGTTTTTGCATTTGCTTTGGCTACTGGCCAGCTCTCGGGCCAACCTGAAAACATGTCAACACACACTAAAGCAAACTCGTAGGTGCCTATTCTGGGCATCTGAATGTAGTCTATTTGAATTCTTTGGAAAGGGAAATCTGGCTTTGGAGAATGCCTTTGGGGAACATGAACAGGCCTCCCTGCATTGTACAGAGCACAAGTGAGACATGAAGCACAAAACCTGGCTGCAAATGCACTAAATCCAGGTGTTATCCAATAGCAGTCAGTAAGTGCCACCATCGCGCCCTTATCAAGATGACTGACGCCATGTGCCAGCTGTGTTAAAACTGGGTACAAACTCCTGGGTAGACACCACCTGTTGTCAGCGCTCCACAGGCCCTGCTGATTTTGGGTAGCATTACATTTGATCCACTTATCCTTCTCTTCATCAGGGGCCTGGTTCTGCAACTGAATTAGAGTTTCTACATCCCACTGCTCTTGATGAGGGGAATCTGTCCCCGCTACCTGGGCGACCCCTACAGTGGGTGTGACTCCAAATGCCATAAGGGCAGCATCCTTTGCCGCTTGGTCCACTAAAGCATTTCCTCTGGCTGTCATGTCACTTCCCCTTGCATGCCCTTTTACCTTCAAGATGGCAACTTCTGCTGGTTTCTGAAAGGCCTCAAATAGCCGCTCTATGAGTTTTGCATGTCTCACTGGCTTCCCTGCACTAGTCAGAAAGTTCCGTGTTTCCAGATAGGCCCAAAATCGTGGGCTATTCCAAATGCATATCTGCTGTCAGTGTAGATGTTTCCCCTTTGATCCTCTAGGAGATGACATGCTTTGACTACAGCATACAACTCCGCTTCCTGTGCTGACATCTGGGGTTTCAACGCTTCCTGATGTAAAATGGTGTCTGTAGTGGTTACAGCAAACCCTGTGTGTGGCTGACCATCATCAGTGTAAAATCTGGAACCATCTACGAATAAGTGTGTGTCACAATCTGATAAGGGCTCATCTTTTGCTGGTGTGACAGAGGCCCTTTCTACCTCCATAAGAGCCATACAATCGTGAGAAAATCTCTCAGGTTCTACATCAGTACCATTTGTTGCATCTTCCTCATCAATTATAGGAAGAAGAGTAGCCGGATTTAAAGTAACACATCGTTTGATTGTTAAATTCGATGGAGCAAAAAGAGCAGACTGGTACTTGTTAAATCTACTGGCAGACACATGTCTAGTATTTACTTGATTCATGATTTCCTGTACTGCATGTGGCACATAGAGGATCAGAGCAGATTCTAGTACAAGCTCAGTTACTTTGTCTAGCAGCAAAATGCAGGCTGCTATGGCTCGCATACAACTGGGGGAGCCTTTGATGATAGGGTCTAATGAGGCTGATACATACATCACAGGCCTCTGTTTGTCTCCATGTAGCTGGGTGAGTACACCTGCAGCAAATCCATTGACTTCATAACAGAACAACGAGAAAGTCTTAGTATAGTCAGGAAGTCCAATGGCGGGAGCTTCAGACAAAATTTTAATAAGCTCCTTCATCTGCAATTCATTGTCCCATGTGAGCTTGAAAGGGTTTCTAGTGGTAGCCTCACATAGAGGAGCCATAAGTTCTGATGCATTTGGAATCCAGTTCCTACAATATCCCACTAACCCCAAGAAGGCACGTAGTTGCCGGACATTTCTTGGCTTTTCAAAGTTTTGTAGAGTTTTAACTCGATCTGGGGTTAGGTGACGGATTCCATGTGAAATGCAGTGACCCAGGAAGATCACTTTCTCTTGGCAGTATTGTAGCTTATCTTTGCTAACTTTGTTGTTACTGTTATAGAGAAACATGAGAAGGTTTACTGTTTCTCTGCTACAAATGTCCTTTGTATCAGAACACATAAGCAAATCGTCTATGTACTGAAGCAAAACTGTGTTTGGGTGTAAGGGGGACCATTGGTCCAATACTTGCTTTAACGCAGTATTATATTCAGAGGGGCTACTCACACAGCCTTGGGGCAATCTTGTCCATGCTAACTTTTGGGCATCATGGGTAAATGAAAAGAGGTGCCAGCAATCTGGGTGCAGGGGCACCGAAAAGAAAGCAATGCAAGATCAATCACTGTAAAGCAGGTGCTGGAGGCAGGTATTCCACTTAGTAAAGTGCGGGGGTTGGGCACGTTTGGGGTATCTGCCTCTATTATATTGTTAATGGCTCTCAAATCATGCACTATGCGATATGTCACCTGCCCACCCTTCTTGTCTGGCTTCTTTGCAATTGGGAACAGGGGTGTATTGACCTGGGACTTAATTGGTACAACAACCCCTGCTGCTTTCAGTTGAGTGATTTGATCCTTTATCCCCTCAGTCTGAGCAATACTCAGTGGGTACTGTTTAACCTGTGGGAGATGGGCTCCTGGTTTAATTTTTATCATGACTGGGGTGCAATCCAGCAGACCTACATCATATTTGCTGGTGGCCCATAATTTAGCGGGAATCACTTTCAATTCTGGTGGAAATGGCGGAGTAGAGTCTTGGATTAAAAATACTCCACAGGCAGAATTTAAAACTTCTCCTGACAGACTACTGACCACTTGGACTCCTGTAGGAGTGTAGTCTATGTTTGCTAAAATTTGGTTCAAAATGTCAGCTCCCAAAAGATTGGTAGGAACTGTGTCTGAAACTAACACTTTAGTGACAATTTCTGTTTGCTGTCCTAGCCTGAGTTTAAGTGGCTTGGACTCAACCAAATCAGTAGAGGTCCCGGTTAGGCCAACACCAGAGATAACATTTGTAGATAATAATCCTGGAGGTAAGTCCTCTATATTAAAAACACTTCGGCTTGCACCAGTATCAATTAAACAGGTTAATTCTGTTTCTCCTCCAGGATAGGGGAGTTCTTGAAAAAATACTTTTACTCTGGCCTTGGGACCATTGTCTCCCCTATTTAACATGATTGATACTGGCATGCCATTTTTCTATGCCTGATCCACTGCTTTTGGCAGAGAACTGGGATCAGCATGAGGGGCCTCTAAGCTCTTTCCTAGTCTACGGTCAGGAAGATGGCAGAATGTGTCCTTCCCCATCACAATTGTAGCATATAATTGGTCCCCGATTGCCATGATTTCTGAAATTGCCTTTGCCTCTTCCTCTTCCTTTTCCTCTCTGCTTCCCCATGTACATTACCTTGGGTTTGCTGTCTTTTTGGTTAATCCTGTTTTCTATGGATAACAGGATAGGCAGGACGTCTCGAATAGACATATTGCCTGCCTCAGGCCTTGCTGTGAACAACTTTTCTTTCAACTGGGGTATTAAACCATCAAGAAATCTTTGTTTCACCAGTTGTGTAGATGGGCTTGCAGTTTCTCCCACCTTCTCCTCCTCTATTTTAATGCCTGCTTCCTCAGCCATATCACTTAACCGCCTCCAATAAGCCCCTGCTGCTTCCTCTTTCCCTTGCTTAGCATTCATAAATTCAGCATGTCTGGTTTGTCCATATATTTGGGGCAATTTTTCCTTCAATTTCTCACAAACCTCCCGTCCACTAACCATCTTACCTAGATTTTTGATGTCTACACCACATTCTTTAAGTATATAGCCAGACATGTTGCTTCCCACTGCTTTAATAAGAAGCTGATGAATGTCAGTAGCAGAAGCCTCATATGCTTCCTGTGCAGCACTAAGTTTGTTTGCAAACCCAATTGGATTCTTTCTAGGATCTCCTAATCCCTCTAATATGGCTCTCGTATCTTGGGGACTAAAAGGTACATGCCATTTAATTTGAGACTTACTGTCAACAGCATCACCTTCAAAAACTAATTGGGTTCTGACAGGATAAACTGCAACAGATTGCTCTATGCCAGGGGCAGAAGGGCTGGCATCTTCCTTCCTTCTCTCTTCATCTTGCTGCCACAATTTGGAAATTATGGTTTGCTCTGGAAGTTCAGACTCTATCTCTCTTTCTCTGGCCAAAGCCTTAAGTTCAGAGAGATCTAGGTTTGCATATGTGCCTTTTGATTTATGCCAATCATCTGTTTGTAGGATACGAGCCAAATCCCTCTTTGTAGGTTGATATGGGGCTGTTAAACCTCTGCTCTCTACTATATTGCATAGCTCATCTTTTGTGTGTTCCATGTAATCTAATTCTTTTGCTTTTGTGCGTGGACCCCTTAAAGCCAAACTGGCAGCCACATAAGGTGGGGGGTCCTCCTCTACAGAGTCTTCTGGCCAAACGTAGTAAATTTGGGCAGTACTTTTATTAAATATCTCCGTCAAGCCAGTTTGATTTGCTACTTTAGCTTCTGTCTCCCATGTCATTACAATTAGAAGAAAAGAGGTTTAACCTTAAACTACGTAGAGGGTTCTTTACTGTAAGAGCGGCAAGGATGTGGAATTCCCTTCCACAGGCGGTGGTCTCAGCGGGGAGCATTGATAGCTTCAAGAAACTATTAGATAATCACCTGAATGACCGCAACATACAGGGATATGTAATGTAATACTGACACATAATCACACACATAGGTTGGACTTGATGGACTTGCGTCTTTTTTCAACCTCACCTACTATGTAACTATGTGCAAGCTATTCTCCACGTTCCTTCACTGCACAGTAGTGGGCCATAATCGTGCAGAAAAGTTTGTCATACTTTTAAATCAAAAGTCCCTTCAGATTTTAAAGGTTTAGCTATTCCCTTTGTCCATTCTACCCATTTATCTAGGCTAGCTCAGTTTAGGCAGAACCGTACCTTCGGTTCATATATTCTCTAGCGCTCATCTTGCGCTGGGCATTTTCTGAAGGCCTCTCTCCCTTCATTCCCTTAATTAATTTAATGCCCATAATGACTGGCCGGTCTTCTCTCTTCTCTACTTGTGCCTATACCCTCTTGCCTCTAAAACAAATAGTACAGCAAATCTGCAGATTTACAAGAATAGTCTCCACTTATCTACGTGGATAGAAGGGGTTTATGACAATAGACAAAACACTCATTAAGAGACCCTCCTCGTCTCTTCTCTTCTCTGTGAGTTTTATCTGACCCTACCATGCGCCTCTGACCCAGGTCGCCCACAAGGAGTCAACGCAGGGAACTGCAGAGGATTTTCCCTATCCACACACAGTCCAACCCGTGAAGGGGGACACAAACACATTCACACACACACGTTACCCAACCAGAAAGGTCCGAGAGTGGTCTGGTTTCCTTGAGAACCAACAGATAGGATACATAGGAAAAGGCAGAAATATAGCAAGCTTAAGGGCAGCTTACCGAGCCGGCATTTGAGGTCTGCGTTTCTCGATGATCCCGATCGAAGCGCGGTTCCTTCTGGAGACTCTGCCAAACTCCTGTTATGGCTCGTCAAGACTGATATGACTGATTTCTGATTGGGACTCTAAAACAAAGTTAATACTGCAGCTGCAGGAACAGATTCACAGGACTCAATCACTGTGTTTAAAATGTCCGTTCCGTGAAAAATGTATTATTACATGTTATTTTATACATAGATAAGAAAGGGGTGGTGTGAGATGTTATTAAAAACTAACAAATAGCAATATGTTATTAAAAGCTAACGAATAGAAATATATTATTAAAAACTAGCGAATAGAACAATTGCAAAAGTAAAACCTTGAAAAGGGAGGGGAGAGTAGAGAGCGTTTAGTAGGAGAAGTGTCTGTATGTTAGGTGAAGGTTACAGAACACATTTCAACAATGAGAACAAAATGGATTCTCTTGTGCTTAAATGAACAGTACAATGAATGTCAATGTCAAAACAAACATATATCTCACATTTTGCCGCATCAGCCAACCTAACCACATCAGACCTGCCCTTCGCTTCTGCGGCCCCCTTCTCACCTGACGCCTCCTTTGCCGGCATCGTCTCCATCGTCTTGTCAGTCGATACTACTGTAGCCGGAGTTACCTCAGGCCCCCCCCCTGAGTTCACACCCCCGCCATCTTTTTGCTTTTGTGCATTACCAAAACGACCCACCAACACCCGCAGCCCTTCCAGTACCCGCCAGTTGTTGGTCCGGAGCCTGTCCTAACGACTGCGGCAAAGGTGACACCACCCCTCCTGCACTCGGCGCCACCGCCCCCAACAAACCCTGTAACGCATTAGTAAATGATAGATTTCACTTAACTTACCGGGCTGACCAGCAGTCCTCCCAACAGCCGCTGTGCCGCTCTCCCTCACAGGTGCTTGCTGCCCTGGCTCCTCCTCCTCTTCCGACACTCCATCCTCCGACAGTTCCACATGCGCCGGGACTGATGACACAGGCAGCCCCCCAGGCGAATTCCCCCTGGAGGCCGTAACACCTCTCTGCCTTGTAGCCTGTACATTGGTGCGCGCTGATGACGATCCCTGCTGCCCTGACGTCCCTGCAACCGGGCCAGCCTGTGTCCTACTCCGCTCGCCATCTTGTGCTTCCTCCCTCCCACCAGGTGAGCTCCGCCCACCCACGGCGTCATCCGCTCTACTTCTCCATGCCCCTCTTGCTCCAGCCTCAGATCTCCCCCTTCTGTCCATCCCCCCCGCTCGTTGAGAGCTGCTGGGGGGCAAGTCTGGTCTCCATAGCCTGGCCCAGTGTTCCAGGAAGCGGCGCCATTGTGGCCCCGCCCACTGAGGCCTGACCATGGCGTGTAACCCGCCCGGGCCTCGCTACCGTAGCCTTGTGACTTCTCTTCGCCGGCGGAACCGATCGCTCCCCCCTAGGACTCCTCTCCACCCGGCCTTGCCTGTCTTCTGATCCCGGCGAGTAACACGCCGACGGCCCATCCTCCCTCACAGCCGCGCTGTTCTCCCCGCCTAGCAGCTCAGTGACCTGGCTGTGGAGCCAGTCTGATCCTCTCACCTCCGCAGCCTGCCTTAAGCGCGCCAGGATTGACTCCACTTCCGCCATTGTTGCTGAGGAGCAGAGAAATTCTGCCTCCTCGTGTCTCCTTCCAGGCACACTGCTCCGTTCTTGCTCCGCCCCCCTTTTATATGGCCACTCCTTACTTACTTTCTTGTTATCTCCTCCCAACTCTCCATGAAACTTTTACCCCGTGTGTCACTAGACACACTGTCATGCCCAGCCCTGCACTATTCCACTTCTTTCCATTATTCCGGGCCTCACTGATCACTGGCCGGCACTGCCATTTTTTACAGCTTACTTCACTGACACTATACATAGTTCACTGCTTGCTTTTGTATACTGCTCAGTGCCCTGTACAACCATTTCATAAAGTTCACTGCACTGCCATTTTATAATGCTCACTGGACAGCATTGCCATTACATATAGTGGAGGTGGCAAGCTCAGAGGTGGCAGCCCTAGATGTCATTGCTGCCCCTAACAGCCGGGAGAGCAACGCATCTAGTAGGGGTGGTGAGGGTAGTGCAGGAAGGCCTAGACAGTTGGTGGCATTAGGGGATTCTATAAGTCAGAAGGACTGATATAATTTGTCACCAGGATCGCCTCAACTGAATGGTTTGCTGTCTCCTAGGTGCCAGGGTTCGGCATGTGGTGGACTGGGTTGATAAATTACTGAGAGGGGCTGGCCATGACCTAGCTGTCTTGGACAATTTTGGAACCAATGACAGAATACATGGAAGGTGGGGGCTTCTTAAGAATCAATTTAAAGGACTAGGCTGCAAGTTGAAGAGAAGGACCTCCAAGAAAAAACAGGGGGGAGAATATAGAACTGAATGCATGGCTAAAGACCTGATGTAAGAGGGAATGATTTGGGGTTCTACAGCATTGGGCTGACTTTTATATTGGGGTACAAGCTATATGCTGAAGCTGGTTTGCACCAAAATGGAAGGGGGTCTGCTGTGCTGGGGGAGAGGTTTATGGGAAGGGTGGAGGAGTATTTAAACTAGAATTGAGGGGGAGGGAGAATTAGATTATAATGGGTCAGACAGGTCAGACAAGGGTCAGTTCCTATTGGTGGGTGGAATTGGGAAAGATGGGGGGGGCTATGACAGGTGATAAGAAGGTTCCAATGTTACAAACAACCATTGCAAATGGTACTATTTGTGCTAAAAAAAATGCTAAATAAGTGTGCAGAATGTGACAATGAATTAGTGTTCGTTTACCAATGCCAGAATTCTGCCAAGCTAAATAGGTGAGGTGGATGCTTTGGTGCACAAAGATATTTAATTGGTATTGCTGAATCTTGGATTCATTCTTCATATGACTCGGCTATTAATATTCCTGGCTATTAATTTTCATGGAGACAGGGTAAAAAGGAAGGGTGGTGGTGGCTGTCTCTATGTGAGAAGTGATCTCAAAGCGAGTGTGAAAGAGGACTTAGTTGATGGAGAGTGTGATGGGTGTTCAAACTACAAAGGTAATCATTGGAGTTTGTTATAGGCCACCCAGTGTTAATGAGGATGTGAAGACTCAGCTCCTTGCACAGATAGAAAGGGCTGCAAGGGTTGGGATAGTGATAATAATGGGGGATTCAACTACCTGGAAATTGACTTTAGTAATGACACTGCAGGAACAGTTAAAGGGAATAAATTTATAAAATTATTACAATACAATTTTTTTTTTTTCAAATCTTTTATTTAGTCAAAGGGTATGGTTCATGGGCCCATGACATTGCATAAACATTGAATCTCATTTACAGAACAACCCATTGTTGTTACAGGAACATGAATATTGAGTGCAATCCAAAAAAAGTACATTGTTCAGTATAGTTAGACCATGTAATCAACCCAAATCATTTTTTTTAACTTTTATAACAAAGAAAAACACCTTGATCTGCAGATACACAGAACAAAGGAGAGAGTAGAAAATATTAAGAAAGTAGGAAGAAGAAAAAAAAGAAAACATAGTGAGAGAGCCGATCGACGAGAGAAAGAGGGGCAAGGGGTGGGGGTGGGGAATGGGTATGGAGAGGTGAAAAATGTGGTGATGCGAATCACACAGACCATACACAAGTGGCATGTGCAGTATCTCAGGTATCCAGAGTCATCCCAGGGTAAATTATTGTACTGAGTCACTTTCAAATAGGGTGCGACTTTCGTCTGAATAGACGAATGTGTTCCACGGTGACCAAGTCTTGGAATAGCATTCTTGTTGATGCCGTGCCGAAAGGACAAGGTCTTCCAGTTTGTTGATTTCCTCTACCTTCCTGAGCCACATCCCGATGGTCGGAGGCTGTGGAGATTTCCATTTGAGAGGAATGAATGCTTTGGCAGCGTCAAGGAGATGGCGAATGATTGATTTTTTTTGTAGGACCTTTCAGGGGCAATGGAGGCATGGAGGAGGAAAAAAGCAGGGTCATCCAGGATCAGGCGTTCCATAAATTTTTGGGCGGTTTTTTTAATTTCTGACCAGAATTGTTCTATTTTGGGGCAGGTCCAAAAAATTTGCAGTAAAGTGTCCCATTCCCCCTGGCATCTCCAATAGCAATCTAAGGTCACGGGGAAACATTTTTGTCATCTCACTGGTGTCCTGTACCATCTGGTTAATATTTTAAAGTTAGTTTCTTGCCTGTTCTTACAGATGGATGATTGGTATGTAAATCGGAGGATCCGTTGTCTCTGTTGTGGACTGAAGGTGTGGTTCAGGTCACGTTCCCAGTCCCTAAGGCAGCGTAGGGAGTGAGAGTCTGGGGGTGTGATCAATAGGCTATTAATAGTCGATAGGGTGTGTGGCAGTGCTCCCTCCACCAAGCAATATTCCTCCAAGTTTGTCACAGGTTGGCAGAAGTTGCTCGGGGGGGGGGACCTGAGGAGGTGAGTTGAAGAGCTCTCCAAAAACATCAGGCAGAAAGAGCCCGAGGGGTTCATGAGGTCCGGGATCGATGGCCATGACCTGTTAATCAGAAAGTGCGAGGCTTACAAACAGCCTGAGGTGATCAGATTTTTAAAAGGTTCATCTTGGTAACCTGGGGTAAAGCGTGGGTTTCCTAATATTGGAAAGAGTGGGGACGTCGGGGATGAGAGAGACGCTTGTTTGAACAGAGGTGAGCAGAGTCTTGTCTGGCCCAGGAGTGGATCGTTCTCACCTCCTTGGGTAGTGATTCACCAGGGTGCTCTACTTAGGGGTACTGCACTTTGATCTTGTTCCAACTGAACCCATAGCTTAAGGTCTTGACGTCTATTTCAGTCAACAAGTCTGCTGAGGTGAACTGCGTGATAATATTTGCATACGTCTGGTACTGCTAATCCACCATATAGGTAGTGTAAGCTGATTTCTCTTCAAGCAAGGGTGTTTATGGGCCCATATGAATTGAAAAAAAACTTTCTGAATTTGCTTAAAATAATTAGATGGAATATAATTAGGTTAAACCTGCAGGAAGTACAGGAATTTTGGAAGGATACTCATTTTGAGACTATTGCAACGGCCAAACCACGAGTGTCAAGAGTGCTCGGACTCTCTTCAGCAGTGGAGGGAAATTTAATTTGAACATCTTAGATATGTGGGAGGGGATGATTGTGCCTAAATATGTCAGTGTCGAGTTGTTCCATTTTAGTTAGAAGTTTATCTGGAGTTGTGAAAGAAGTGGCTGTGGGAGATTGATTCCCATGGCTTCTGATTTTAGAAAGTTAATTTTAAGATTGGAGAGAGCTCCATATCTCTCAAATTCTTTAAAGAGATCTCACTGGGTTCACGAGTGAAAACAACATGTCAGCGGCGTAGGCCGAGACCTTATGTTGGGTGCTTCCAACTTTTATGCCAGTTATATCCGAGTTCCTACATATGGTGCACAAAAAAGGTTCCAGTGACAGGGCACAGAGGAGAGGTGACAGTGGGCAGCCCTGTCTTGTCCCATTAGTAATTTAGAAGGGTTCCGACAAACCCCGTTGGCTCGGACACGGGCTGTAGGGTGTGAGTAGATTGATGAGATCCACAGACGCACGTTGGTGTCGAACCCTACTTACCGCAGGGCCGTGAGCATGAAGTCCCAGTTCACCCTGTCAAAGGTCTTCTCTGCGTCCTTGCTCAGAAACACACATTGGGCTCGGGATATGTTCACTATGTGGAGGAGGTTAAGGGCCTTGGTGGTGTGGTCTCTAGTCTCCCGGGTAGGTACAAATCCAACTTGATCTAAATGAATTAAATGTGGCCGGTGTTGCTGGATTCTAGTCGCTAGTATCTTAATAAATAGTTTAATGTCGATATTGAGCAGCTAAATCAGCCTATAATTCCTAAACGAAGTTGGGTCTTTGCCCTCATTTGGGATCACTGCTATGTGGGCCTGCAGGGTGTCTACTGCAAAGGAAGAGGTGGATCCAACCGTGTTAAACAGTTTAATCATAAAGGGGCCAAGAGAAGGTAGGAGGGTTTGTACTAGTGGATGGTGAACCTGTCTGGACCAGGTGTTATCCCAGGTTTAGTTGCCCCTATTGCTCCTTGAAGTTCTTCTATCATAATAGGGTCCTCTAGAACCTCCTGTGCCGGAGTCGGCAGTTGGGGCATATGAGAGGAAGCCAAGTACGAATGTATATATTCCTGCGGTGAGGATGTCTTATCCAGATTATACAGGGAGACATAGAATTTCTGAAATTCCCAGGCAATGTCATGTGGTTTGTATGATATTCGTATGATATTTTCCTACAAATCCATAGTGCTGCTTTGGCTTTGAATTGCAACAAGTCATTCATTTGTGTACGTCGGGTGAGAAGTTCAGTCTCTAAGGTAGGAGACGGTGTCTGTTTATGATGGGCTTCTAGACCTCGTAGGTCTTCTAATAGTAAATTTAACTGTTTGGAACGTTGTATCTTGAGTCTTGAGTCATGTTTAATAAGCACACTGCGAATGACCGTTTTGTGTGCTTCCCAAACAATACTGGGATCGCAGTCTGTCGTGTTGTTGGTGCGGATGTAGATCTTCAGTTTCCTGGTAACATCCGCGAGTACCTCTTTATCTTGTAGGAGGCTTTCAGTTAGCCTCCAGCATTTGGTCTTTGATGTGAGGGTATCAGTGAGGGCATAGGACAGGAATACTGGAGCGTGGGCAGACCACGTAATGGAGCCTACTTCGGAGGCTTATACCGCGTGTAGTTGCGTGTGTGGTACCAAGAACTAGTCGATGCGTGAGTATACCTTGTGAGGTAGAGAGTAAAAAGTATAGTCCCTTTCGGTAGGGTGAAGGATACTCCATACATCTACAGGTAGTAGTTAAGCTTTATGTAGGGTTTGAGCTATACGTTTGCAGGAGCCAGGAGGAATGGAGGAGAGTCCTGAAGAGGTGTCTTCAGAAGGGATCAAGGGGACGTTAAAGTCACCTCCTAAAATCATCTGTCCTTCGAAGAAGTCCATTAGGCTCCCAAGCACCTTCCCTAAGAAGGTATCTTGGTTACTATTAGGAACATAAAGATTCAGCAAGGTCACCTTGACACCGCCAATCATGCCTTTTAAAAACAAAAACGACCTGTAGGGTCTAAAGCAGTGTCCAGGCAGGTCCACGGCATCTTACTGGAGATAAGTATAGACACCCCTGCGTTTTCTCTGCCAAGTTGGTCGAGTGATAAGCTATCGGGAAGGCTCTATTCTTAAAGATGGGCAATTTGTCATCCCTAAAATGGGTCTTCTGTATGAAGGCTACATCCACTTTGAGGAGATGTAAGTCCTGTAATAGCATTTGTCTTTTCTCTGGGACGTTAAGTCCTTTGGTGTTAAGCGAGTTCACATTAATAACCTCCATAATGGGGGTGGGAGGGAGGAGGGTACATCCTTCCCTCAAGAATCTAGTCAGGGATCTGAGTACCCCACGACTTCTTGGGGAGGACGAGAGTCACTGGATTCCCTTCAATTGGAAATTTTCGGCTAGCTCCGCCCACAGTAGATGTATGGCAGCTTAGCCAATATCTAGCCTCCAGACCACTTCGGGTCAGGGAGGGAGGAAGGTGGAGGGGTGGCCAGGGAGAGGAAGAGAGGGAAGTTGGAAGGGTGGGGGGGAGGAAAGGAGAGGGAAGGGGGTGTGGGAGGGAAAAAGGGGGGTGGGAGAGGGAGAGGGGGGAGGGGAAGGGGGATCCTAGGTCACGTCATGACATAGAGGGCCTATTTCCCACCTCAAGGGGTGCATGAGTACAATAATATCTAGATAAGGATGGTAGGGTCAAGCAGTATTACAAGCTCTATCTGGTATTCACAAAAATGGTTAGCTATAACTAATCGTTAGATATATGTTTTTTTACCGGTGGCTACAGAGAAGGGATCAGGTATCATAATAGCTAGTAAGAACATATGTAATGCAAGAGTTCTAAACAGTAATGAGCATTGTCCTCTGTACCATTGATTGACATAAACTGCCTAAACGTAGTTGCCTAACCAGCTGGCATAGCCTATAGGATGTTCAGGTACTACATAAACATGTGAGAAACACAGTAAGGCATCTTCAGGCAGATCAACATAAGAAATGCACTTACCAAACAAACATTAAGGCACTAAGACCTTATCTCAGAGGCATATTGTAATATCCTGAAGAAGCTGCTAGATGGATACTATGAAGCATAAAAACATTAGGCCACAAAGACCCCGATCCCGAAGGAATGTTATGGCCCTGTGGGAGTCCCACTCGTGTGCAGCATAGGAAGGATCAAGATTATAGGCCCCTGCGATCCCCCAGGGGAAAAGTGCAGGAGAGAGCTCAGTCTAACAACTGTAAAAACGCAGGGACTGCTAAGAACATCCGCCATCAGTCCAGCCACTCCAGCAGGTAAGTATGAAAAATGAGTATAGCATATCAACTGCATTCCTCTGGCGGGGACTACTAGGAATGTCCGCCATTAAACTAGCAGTCATACACTGCACTGCAGTGCCATCTTAAGAGCATTATAGGCCCCCGAGCAATACAGTGCACTGGGGCCCTGCCTACACAATCACTCACGAGAAGGGGGGAGGCGAGCGCTGCTGGATTACACAGAGCAGGGATCTCCCACTTACCCGGTGGCCGCTGTTATACGAAGTACCACCTCCTGGATGGGCTCCTATGATAGACTGCACACAGCGGCCGTGCCATGTAAGCAGGAGATATTTGTAATCTGGCGGTGCTGGGGAATTCTGTCACCCTAGGCTAGCGGCCAGCAGGACCCACAGGTCAGTGAGCAGCAGGACCCACAGGTCAGTGGCCAGCAGGACCCACAGGTCAGTGGCCATCTCCCAGCAGGACCCACAAGCTGGGGACCTGTGGGTCCTGCTGGCCACTGACCTGTAGGTCCTGCTGGGAGCTGGCTGTGGACCTGTGGGTCCTGCTGGTCACTGACCTGTGGGTGCTGCTGGGAGCGGACAATAGCCTATGGGTCCTGCTGGCCACTGACCTGTGGGTCCTGCTGGGAGCCGACCATGGCATCTGGGTCCTGCTGACCACTACACTACACACTGACCACTACACTACACACTGACCACTACACTGACCACTACACTACACACCACTACACTACACACTAACCACTACACTGACCACTACACACTGACCACTACACACCACTACACTAAACACTGACCACTATACTACACTACGCACTGACCACTACACTGACCACTACACACTGACCACTACACTACACACTGACCACTACACTACACACTGACCACTACACTGACCACTACACTACACTACACACCACTACACTACACACTGACCACTACACTGACCACTACACACTGACCACTACACTACACTACACACCACTACACACTGACCACTACACTATACACTGACCACTACACACTGACCAATACATACCGACCACTACACACAATACACTACACAATACACTACACAATACACTATCCACTGAGTTTCTGGCTGCTCCCTCTCCCCAGACCATATCTACTTCCCCCAGGCCAGCAACAAAACTTACGAGGGAGTCTCTTACCTTATGTTCTTTCATCTGCTTTGTCTCTGTGCCGCCGCCTGTCACACTGCCAGGCTGCCTTCCCCCGACAGGGACATGATCTAGGATCTGAGGAGGAGACAGCAGCTACAGCTCCTTCGGGCCAGCCCTGCTCACCCGTGATTGAGAACAGGTCAGCCCCGCCCGCCGCACATGACCCCCTTCGCCCAATCACAGGGCGCCAGGGGCCGGCCTGAGACTTAACATGGCGGCCGAAGTGCGGGGTCACAGGAAATGGAAATTAGGAAGATGGAGACGAGGGTGACACATACACAGGCACAGGATTTCACCCCCTCAAATGTTGTGCCCGGTGCCACGGCCCCCCTCGCATCCCCCATGCTATGCCACTGGTCAGACAGTACTTAACATGGGGGGCACACAGTAAAATGCTTGGCTGGGGTCGCTGGGCAGGTGGGGCCCCCGGGCAACTGCTCAGCATGCCCATGCGAAAAGACGGCCCTGCTGCACTGTAGGTAGATGAGGGAAGGTACCTTTCAGTTAGGATTCTCTGGATTGTTCTCCTTCTTGACCACTGCGGACGTGGTTGAGACAATCCCCGGGGTCCGGGGGAGGGCCAGGGCGACCCATCCGTCAGGGGAGATTCTGGAGCCATTTCATTAGCTGAATGGGATTAACTTCCAGGAAGGCAAACAAATCCAGTATGTCTGTCGTAGTACGTAGGGTGAACGAGGCGTTGACCTTCCATCAGCGGATAGCCCCATCGTTATGTGCAGCCTTGTTCCCGTGCTAGGTCTACGAGAGGGCGCAAGCGGGCCCTGCATTGGAGTGTTGTACTGGATAGATCCGGGAGTATCTTGATGTGTACTCCATAAAATTACTTTTCACCTCTCTCCCAGGCCTTGTATAGTATCATCTCCTTCTGGGGGTAGCGGTGCAGGCGGCATACTACATCCCGGGGCCTGGTGGGGTCTTTAGATTTAGGGCATAGGGCTCTACGGGTTCTGTCCAATTCTACAGTGGTCTTTGGGGAGTCCAAAACCTGCTGGAAGGTGGCTTGCCTGTAGCCCCTGGGATTCTCCACAGCCTCAGGTTGTTCCTGCGGCTTCTGTCTTCGAGATCCTCCAAGTGGAGCAGGAGGTCCACTGCCATATCCACCTGGGCTACGTGAGATCGCTCCAGGGCCTCAACTCATTGTGTTATGGAGGAGATCGATCTTTCGCCCATATCGATTCTGTCCAGGAGCAAGTGTACCTCCTCTCTAACCGCCTGGATGTCTCGTTGGTGGGCTTCTTCCACTCTGAGATTTAGGGCCTCAATGTCCTGTTTGGTGGGTAAGGCCTGCAGGAGCGCCCGAATGTCCCTCTCTGGTCCATCTGCCTCTGAGTAGAGGGGATAGTGACATCCAAATTGTCTGGGCAGGAGGTCACAGGGGTCACAGGTGGAGAGTTTGACAGAGGCAAAGCCAGGTGAGGGCTGTGGGTCCGGCATAATAAGGTGTTGTAGGCCTGAGCCACGAGGTGCCGCCACTATGGCGCCTGGAGAGGTGCGGTGTGTGGTCTGGAAATAAAGGTGGATGTCCCCAGGGGAAGTGAGGGAGCGGTTTGCTTTAGCCGACGATCTGGTTCTGTACCACTTTGCGGCTAGCATGCCGGTGTAAGAGACTGATATAATTGGTGATTATGTTGAGATAGGCAGGGGGAAGCCAGGAGCTCTCTGAAAAGACGTCCTCACACTGCCATGTCCAGGCCACGCCCCCTACAAGACAATTTTATGGTACAGTTCATAGGGGCCCCAACTAGGAATGATGCTCTGCTGGACCTGGTAATCTGAAACCATGCAGAGCTTAATACTAATGTTCATATAAAAGAACATTTGGGAAGCAGTGACCATAACATGATTTCATTTAATTTTAGCTATAAACAAGCACATACTGGAAAGATAAAAACACTTAGCTTTGAGAGCAAATTTTCCAAGGATGAGGGCTGCTCCACAAGACTTAGACTGCGAGGGAATATTGGCATTAGGGATGAGCTGAACACCCCCCGGTTCAGTTCGCGGCAGAACATGCGAACAGGTGGGGCGTGACCGGAATGGCGGACTGAACAGACGTGGTCCCTGAGCTCTCCTGGAGTGTGATCCGGTAAACTATCCGTGCCTTGCGACTGTGCCTACCGGAGGGGCCCTGTGCTCTGTGGATGCCTTCCAGAACCCCGGGCTACCAGAAGAGGGGTAAGAGACTGAAATTTCCTCTGGATATCCCGGTAGAGAACAGCCCGGTCCCCTGCTTCTCGGCATCCCCTGCGAGCCATAGTAATATGGCGTCGCAAACAGACCACGAGGCGGATTCTGTGTCGGCACTCCCAGGACTGCCGGAGATCATGGCGGCTATCAACTCATGCCAATCTGCTATTACCTCCTGCCAGACCACCTTGGCTTCTAAGATTGAGGAGGTCCAGCTAGATGTGGGCATAATCCGACAGGATCTGGACAAAATTTGCTTCAGGGTCTCAGAGGCTGAATGGTGTGTAGGAACAGTGGAGGAAACAGTAACAGACCATGCTGCCTCTATCCGCACCCTCCAAATAAAAGTAAGAGCCCTTAAATACTGGGCAGAGGATGCCGAGAACTGGAGCAAGAGAAACAATCTAGGATTGTGGGCCTCCCGGAGGGGGTTGAGGAACGTTCCCCGGCACTGTTTATGGAGGACTTGTTGCGCTCTTTATTGCCAGCCGCTCAGCTTTCCCCGTACTTCGCAGTGGAGAGAGCCCACCATGTGCCGCCCCGGCTGGGGCTGAGGGTGCCCCTCCTCGTACCTTCATCCTCAGGTTACTAAATTTTCATAAACGAGACAAGCTGCTCAGGGCCTCGCATGCCGCTGGCGAACTACCCTACAAGAACGTCAAGCTCCTGCTGTTTGCTGGAGACTCAGTGACAGCGCCGCTCCTTTGATGCAATTAAAGCTGCCCTGTGGAGGAAAGGTATAAAGTACAGCATCTTATTCCCTGCTAAGCTGCGAGTGGTGGACGGGGAGACGGTTCGTTTTTTCACCAACCCCAAGGATGAATCTGCCTGGCTGGAGGCTCTTCCCCCGTAGGAAGGCTGCTCTATCTATCCTGTACATTTAGTTGATTTGATGGGATCGGCCTCTCTACATTGCTTAGACCGGGTAAGCATGACTATCCCTTTACCCTCATGACTGGATACCCCCCTGGTCCCCGTGCACTGTTGCCCAAACCGGAGATCATGCTGGGGGAGCTAGGCTGTGCTATGTAATCTGAGAAACTTGAAAAGAAAGGACAAGAAAGGCAAAAACATATGGAAGATGATCAAGGAGATTGGCAAGCGACATGAAGTAGTTATACGTCCAGCTGACAAGGGAGGGGGATTGATTATTCTAAACAAAAAGGATTATCAAGAAGAGATGGTTAATCTACTAGGAGTTGAAAATACGTACAGAACACTGAAAGGGGGTGCAAAGAAAAAATATAAAGAGAACTTAATGAAGTTTATAACAAAAGGAAAAGATATGGGAATATTGAACGCTAAAGAAGCCGACTTCCTGTTCTCAAACTCCACAAAAACCCCAGTCATATATTACACACCGAAGATCCATAAGAGATTAGATAAACCACCTGGGAGGCCCATTATTAGTGGGATCAACTCGGTTTTTTCACGACTAGGGGAATACCTAGACAAATTTTTGAAACCATTGGTACAACAGGGCAAATCGTACCTGTGGGATAGTTTACAGCTTATCCAAGAACTTCAGGAGTTAAAAGGTGTGGAAAACTGGGTGCTGGAAACTATAGATGTCAACTCATTGTATACAAGCATTGAACAACAAGATGGGTTGCTTGGAGTAGAAAAAGCATTACATGAGAGTACAGGGATGAAGCAAAGGCAGATTAATTACATCCTTGAAGGCCTACAGTTAGCAATGGGATGCAACTACTTTTGGTATAACAAGGAGTATTTCGTGCAAACAAAAGGTGTTGCTATGGGGGCCCGCTACACTCCTAGCGTGGCAAACCTTTTCATGAATATGTGGGAGGAGGAATATGTTTACAGCAGGAATCTCCCCCAAATCAACATGTACAGGAGATACATTGATGATTTATTCATATTATGGGATGGCACACCGGACATGTTTGAGAAATTCCTCGAAAATCTAAATACGAACAGGTATGGGATTACATTCACGGGGAAATGGAACCTTCAAAAGGTAGATTATTTAGATCTTGAAATCTCAAAATCAGGGGATTCCCTAAATACCCCTACCATTTTTTAAAAGTACTGATCGGAACGGATACATACCTATGTCAAGTTGTCATCACCCGAAGTGGAAATCTAACATCCCTTAAGGCCAATTATTGAGGATACGCCTAAATTGTAATACACTTGAGGATTTTGATACACAGGCTGATGTTCTTATCCAAAGATTCCAGGAGAAGGGATACACACGAGAAAATATAGTTAAGCTGAAATTTGAGATTATGAATATGGATAGAAACACACTACTCAATAAAAATAATAGGATAAAGAATGAACAAATGGAAACAGCATTTATCACAGGGTTTAACAACCAATATAAGGATGTGGAGCGTATTATTAAAAAATACTGGCCCATCCTAAAAGAAGACCGTGTTCTATCCAAAATTCTCCCTGCAAAACTGAAATTTGTATATAGGAAAGCACCTACCCTCTGTAACCATCTCGTACACAATGCCATTGATCCCCCTAAGCGAATTCAAATTGCCCCCGACTTGAAAGGATTCTATAGATGCCGGAGATGCCTACCCTGCAGAGTTAGCAAACCCCAACCAAGATAGAAGGAGGGGTTTAAATCTACAGTGGATCAGAAAGAGTATCAGATAAAGCAATTGATAACATGTCATAGTACTCATGTCACCTACATTATCGAATGTCCCTGCCGCTTACAGTATGTAGGTAGAACCACCCGTCCCCTTTGTGTCAGGATACGGGAACATATTAACAACATCAAAAAAGGTTTTCCTAAACACAACTTATCGCGTCATTTTGATGAATTCCATCATAGGGATCCTACTGGCCTTATCTTTTACGGCATTGATCAGGTTAAAGATCAATGGAGAGGGGGCAACAAGGGGACACTTGTCTCCAGAAACTAGACAGGATGGATATATCGGTTGGGGACCATTCCTAGGGGCCTCAATCTAGGTATAGACCTCAATTGCTTTTTAGCCAATCCAAAGAGCTGTGTGGGACTTACCAATAATATGGATGAGTATACCCCCCTTCCTAATTTCAGGATAATTTTGGCTTTGGCCTATTTCGTCAATAGATTAACATCACTCTGTAGTACTAATGGATATTTTTAGCAAAACCTGGGGACCCCCTAGTTCTTTACTTGAGGGGTTTTATGCTTCAATGTATAGTTTTGCGCTTTGGCTGTCACCCACATAGAATATTCACAGTCATTATTAACTTATCCCTGGTTCCTGTTACAGGTCTGTGGATCTATCCTCTCTTTAAGATTGTTCTGGGGGTTAGCATCTATACCATAGTCCTTTAGGGCACAGATTATTTATAATATTTTTTCCCATGAGGCTATTTAGCCCATTCTTTATACAGATCTGGTCCTGTTTACCTGTCATGTACAATAGTACATTATCGGGAATCGCTATGTGTAGTTCCACTTAATAATAGGGTACAGGTATGGGACATTACATGGGGATATTTAGTGGGTAGGATGACCTAACTATATACAATTATTAATATTTCTACCTCTGGACATTAACAAGTTTACCCTCCATTCATACGTTTTAATTTTCTCATATTAGATCCATATTTGTTGGACTCATCCCCTGGTATAAGCTTCTGGGTTCACCTTGGGTGTGGGGGTACTGTAAGGAACGTTGCAGACCTCGGGGACATATATCCCTAAGGGATGGGACAGTTCACCCCCCCCCCCCAGTAGCATTTCGTTTTATCACCTGCCTACATACCTCCTGGCTCAGTAACGGGGAGTTCACACTTAATACCATCATCTGGAGGATATAGCTACAGTATGCTATATGTTTTATGTATTATGTATTATATATTATATTATATTATATTTTATGTATTATTTATATATATATATATCTTATTGCTCACCACACTACTTCTATAAATTATTATTTTTACACCAAGTATTTTTTATAATCATTTTTATAATAACCTGTTATAATGTATTTAATATATTTCATTGGTATTCCATATATAGTGTATATGAATTTTTTCTTATGCTGTAGAATAACTTATTAAGTATGTACCCTCTCTAATGTTTGGGCTTTTTTACAAGCTATCAGCTGGCTTTGCGGAGAGTTTAGCCTGCAGTGCCGGTATTTGCCACTGGGAGCTTATTGCCCTTGGTTTATGACCTATGACCCAACATTGAGACGGACCCACCTTATCTTGAATAATCAATCTCATTCAATGTTCATGTATGTTTTAATTTTGGTTTCATCTGTATAACTGTAAATGTATGTAGCTTTAGGATGCCTTCTATATATGCATGTACTCATACTGGCTGCCGGTATATGTGTAAGGCGAGCGGAGATGCACTTGTCCGTAATTATAAATAGTGGAACGAGCTTATGCTTATTTGATGGCCCTTTATTCCCCATTCTCTAATACGGTCTGCCCATAAGGGAGGGGTTGGTTAATCCATTACGCCCATTAGATTCCTTATTAGCAGTGGGAGAGGGGAGGATCCAGCACGTCTGCTCGCTATATAAACTGTTTGACGTGGCTGGATGGCGCTGCCTTTGAAAACGTTGATGACAAAATGCATAAGGCGGGGCTACGCACTTACATAACTTCTGCACGGAGATAGGGAGCCTTGGAATGTAGCTGGACCGCACGCTGCGAGACAGCTCTTCCTGATTACCTATCACCCATAGTTGTAGTGTTTTTTAGCTTGTATAAGACGTTCCTTTTAGGTTCTTCTTATGGTTTTTAATAAAAGCATTTTATACTATAATACTACACTATGGGAGTCTTATCTCTTGCAATGAGGATTTACCCCTGAAGAAAAATCGCTCCCTCCTTCTCTGGATATGGTGGTAGAGGCTGGGCTGTATGACTGATTGCTCTGGACGTCCTGCTCTAGTGGAAATTGGACCATTGACAGAGGGACCACAGGAGACCCTCCACGAAGACCACCTTTGATGTTCCTTAATGCCTGTTACTACCGTAGGGGTATGAGGAGCTGGTGAGTGGGGAACCATAGGGGAGCACAGAAGTCACCAGTTGATTTGAGCACAAGAGTCACCAGCAGGTTGAACTGTATATAGCAAAACTTTTTTGCAAACACATTTTTACTTCTGAAAAACTTTTTTTGCAAACACATTGTTTCTTTTTGAAATATTGTTTTTCAACTTTTCAGTGTCTATTATTTTTTCATCATTATCATTATTTTTTGGATCATTTTTTGGATCATCTTTTGGACTTTTATTATTGTCATGTTTACCATACTGGACTTGATATGATACACATTTGCCACAGATTGGCACACCAATGCTCATATGTCTAATACTACAATTGAGTGGTATCACTGAATTTTATATGTTATGCTTTAGTATTTTAATTTTATTTGTAAAGAGGTATCACTTATAGTGCATCACAGTGGATGTTTTGCACTTTGTTTACACATCTAGTTTACATAAATAGGGAGCGCCATCCACCCCATTCTTCATTTACATCAGGCTGTGCTATGTGCCTCCTCAATTAGTAACCGGTTCCCCAGGTTTGTCCTAGTAGTCACCGATCCACCAATCCACCATTACCATCTACAGATGTTTAATCCCTTCTATAGCTCTCTTTTTTATTCCAGGTTGACCTTTGTTTTTTACTTATCCTGGTTTTTTGTTTTGCATTATTTGCATATTATTATTATTATTATTTGCATATTTTTGCTACAGACTCTGAAGAAGGTGCCCTTTGCTCATCACTCCACCAGCTCTAGGGTAAGACCTAATATACACACGCCTAGTTCCCCTGTTCATTGGTGGCGTTGTGATGTCCCATTCCAGTTACATGACCCCAACTTAAGTTACTAGTCTTTTGACTATGGGTTTTTTGGGACTCAAGTGCTCCTCATTGTTCTGAGGTGCACAGGGTGGGGGGTGTGGAAGGTTGGCCGTTGCTACCCATGGTTGGTTGCCCATGTTACTCTTTTTTGTTTTCAAGTTATTGTTGGTCTTTTTTATTGGAATGTCCTTGCTGGTATCTATGTAAGTCCTAGGTGCAGCATTACTCCGAATATTACCATGCTTTGTGCCCCCAGTGCTTCCGGGGGTGGGATTTGCTCCCCCCTTGGGTACTGGCCGCAGGCACAGCTGCTGGGGAAATGTCATTGCATTATTAGTGTACCCTTGTCATGACTCAGTGCTTGGTAGTGTCATGGAATGTTCGGGGACTTAACTCTGCAGTTAAACGCTCTCTAGTGCTTAACTACCTGCGTAAGCTCCGCCCACAGGTGTGCATCCTACAGGAGACGCATCTTGTGGGTTCCCGCATTCTCAGTTTGAAGTGGGCCTGGGTCGGTGCTCACCACCATGCACCATATTCTAACTATGCCAGAGGTGTCAGTGTGCTGGTGCACAGGTCCCTACCTTTTCAGCTGCTGAATGTTAGGGGGCAGGTATGTACTCCTTCATGCTCTGATTGCGGAGATCCCCATTTTAATAGTGGGAGTCTACCTGCCACCCCCTGCCAATATAGATGTACTCCATGTGCTGATGCAACAGGTCATGTTAAATAATGTTGATAATGTTCTATGTGTGGGAGATTTTAATATGGCTCCAAATAGAGAACTGGACAGGATGCAGGCCTCTGGCCCCCAGCAGCATGACCTCTCCCGCTGGTCCTCCGCCTTCCACATGACAGATGTTTGGCGCCACTTCCACCCCTCTGATAGAGAATTTACCTGCTTATCCACCACACACCAGACCATGTCCCGCATTGACCTGGCCTTTGCCTCCCCTGCCCTTGTGCGGAGGGTGGTCTCTGCGGAGATCTTCTCCAGAGGTATCTCGGACCATGCTCCGGTGTCTGTTACCATCCGACTCTCTCATGTGGTGGGCGAGAAGCTGTGGCGATTATCCAAGTACTGGATTATGGAACCTGAGATCCAAGAGGAACTACCGGAGACATTGTGTAATTTTTGGAATAAATAATGCAGACTCTGCTGGACCTCTGGTGTTGTGGGACACCTTTAAATCTTGGCTTAGAGGTGAATACATGGCACGCATAGCCGTGAAAAAGAGGCAATCTGTGCAGTCTCTGAGGCATCTGGAAGAGCAGGCAAGGCTGAAGGAAGCGGAATATGTGCGGTCTCCTGATCAGGCTCACTATGTGACCTGGCAGAACGCCCTGAGGGATTTATCACTGATCAGGATTGAGCTCACCAAGAAATCTAGGTGAGACAGCGCCCAGAGGGTATTCGAATTTAGGGACAAGAACGGTAGGCTGCAAGCCTGGCTTGCCAGGGGGCAGCATACTGTAACTCACATTGATAGGCTGAAAGATCTGGGTGGCAGTCTGTTGACAGCTCCAGCGGATTTCAGTGTGAGATTCCTTGAATTCTACAGGACTCTATATTCCTCAAGGGCGAACTTTGATAACTCACAGTTGCACAACTATCTGGACCAGGTGACACTCCCCTCCCTGGAGGCGGGGAAGTGCGTAGAGCTAGACAGGGACATCTCCCTGGAGGAGGTACAGGAGGCCTTGGGTTCCACTGCAATACTGGCCATTAGGTTTGGCAAGGTAATAGAGGACCTTGTTCATGTAGATCAGACAGGGTTCATGCCGGGGAAGGGCACCGATATCAATATCCGCCGTTTGTTCCTGAATCTAACCACCTCCCATAGTAACGGGGAAACAAGAGTCATAGCCTCTCTCGACGTGGAGAAGGCTTTTGATTCAGTTGAATAAGAATATTTATGGGCAGTACTGCTGAAATTTGGGACCTAAGTTCCTTCACTGGCTGGGCTTGTTGTATAAGGCCCCTAGGGCAAGGATTTGGGTGAATGACACCCTCTCAGATGTTTTTCTCCTCCATAGGGGACCTGGCAGGGCTGCCCACTGTCCCCCAGCTTATTTGCGCTGGCCTTGGAGCCCTTGGCAGCTTTAGTCAGGGAATCTAGGCGCATTATGGGACTACGGGTTGGCCCTCTGGAGGAGAAAATATCCCTGTATGTGGATGACACCCTGCTATATTTACATGATGCTGACTCTTCGCTACAGGCGGCCCTGGAGGCTTTAGATGAGTTTGGACGGTTTTAAGGGATCCGTATCAACTGGACTAAGTCTGTCCTTTTCCCCTTGGATGCGCAGGCCAGGGATTCAGCGTCCCAGTCTGCGTTGAAGTGGGTAAAAGAATTCATGTACTTAGGAATTAGGATTTCGCGTGACCCCCAGTCCTTCCAACGACTTAACCTCCAGCCCATAGTCACACGCCTTAAAGACCATTTCTCCAGGTGGGCTAATCTTCCCCTAAATCTATTAGAGCGAATTAATTTTTTTTAAATGATCTATCTACCCAAGTTTAACTATATCTTTAGGAATTGCCCTGCGTGGATACCCCAGGCCTTCTTCAGGGACTTAGATGGCTGTATTGGATCTTTTTTGTGGCGAGGGTCTTCCCCTCGAATGGCCAGGTCGCCTCTTCAGCTCCCAGTTAGCTGTGGTGGTCTGGCTTTACCTAACCTACTGGTGTATTACTGGGCGGCCATGTTGGCCACAGTAAGTTGGTGGTTCGAACAATCCAGGGCCAATGTGGCGGTCTGTTTAGAGGCAGCTATTGTGGGATCCCTCACAAAGTTAGGCAATCTGGCATATCCTGGAGCCTCGTCTAACCCCACCCTGCCAGGCCCCACTAAGGTTACTCTGCGGATATCGGGGGTGGTTAGAAGGCGGTTTCTATCTCCCATTTGGTGGTCCCCCTACTGTCCATTTTGGGGGAACCCGGCTTTCCCCCATTTTAGGAAAATCCCTGATCCACAGCTTTGGACCCGTTATGGCATTAAACTGTTAAAGGATATTGTTTCTGCCGGGACCCTTGTCCCCTTTCGGGACCTTGCGGGTAGGCACGGCCTTCCTGCGTGAATTATGTTTTGTTACTGTTTGTTTTGTTGTCGAGGAATTACTGGCTCAAGAATCCCTGGATAAACCCCTCTCTACGCTGTACTTGACATTGCTCCGGACAGATTCAACAAAAATGGATGCACTGTGGGATAAATTGAAGGCAGACATCCCGACTCTAGGGAAAAAATAATACAAGCCAAATTCCTGCACAGGATTTACTTCACGCCTCAGAGACTGCACAGAATATACCCACAGAGGTCCACGAACTGCCCGCAATGTCAATCTCCTGACAGCACCTATATTCATATGTTTTGGGCCTGTCCTAGACTCTCCCGTTATTGGTCCACTATTGTGGAGTTTATCAATGAGCGTCTCCAGCTGGAGATATCCTTGACAGCAGAGTTGGCACTGCTGGGCATACAAGATGATGACCAGAGACCTAGGTACACTAAATTGCTGCCTTCACTGTTGCTCTTTTATGCCAAAAAGGAAATCCTACTCAAATGGACTTCTCACCTACCTCCTACACTGGGGTCTTGGGAGAACTCAATCACTGGCATTTTACCAATGTATAAGCTGACCTACATGAGTAGAGGTTGTCCTCAGAAGTACACGAAGGTATGGCAGCCATGGACTTACCCCATGTGAAATGCCCACCCTTAGTGACCTTACCTCTTTTTTCTGCCTGCACATAATGGGATGTGTATAAATGTGGCCTATACTTCCACCCCCCTCCTCCCCTTCCCTCCCCATTTCTTATGTGATTATGTGGCTGACAGTTCTTCCCCCCCGGCCCGAGTAATGTATATCTACAATATCTTATTGTTACCTTGAATATTGTTTACTGCATCTATGTTGTTCTTCCATTATGTATCCACTGTACTAGTTTCGTGACTTGCAATGTACTACGCTTAATTTTTCTCAAATAAAGACCAACCTTGTTGTTAAAAAAAAAGAACATGCGAACAGGCAAAAAATTTGTGCGAACACCGTTAAAGTCTATGGGACTCGAACGTGAAAAATCTAAAGTGCTAATTTTAAAGGCTAATATGCAAGTTATTGTCATAAAAAGTGTTTGGGGATCCGGGTCCTGCCCCAGGGGACATCAATGCAAGAAAAAGTTTTAAAAACTGACATTTTTTCGGGAGCAGTGATTTTAATAATGCTTAAAGTGAAACAATAAAAGTGAAATATTCCTTTAAATATCATGCCTGGGGGGTGACTATAGTATGCCTATAAAGTGGCGCATTTTTCCTGTGTTTAGAACAGTCCCTGCACAAAATGACATTTCTAAAGGAATACAAGTCATTTAAAACTGCTTGCGGCTGTAATGTAATGTTGTTCCCCCCCACCCCACCCCGCCCATTACCAGGCCCTTTGAGTCTGGTATAGATATTAAGGGGAACCCCGCACCCAAATTTTAAAAAAAAGGTGTGGGGCCCCAGGCCCTATATACTCTGAACAGCAGCAGTATACAGGCGGTCCCTGGGTTACAAACAAGATAGGGACTGTAGGTTTGTTCTTAAGTTGAATCTCTTAGTAATTTGGAACAGGTACATTTTGTAAGTGTAGCTCCAGCCAAAAAATCTATTTTTAAGCTTTTTGGATAACATAGGGAAGGGTTATCATCACCCCTGTAACATTTGTTTTTCTGTCTGTGCCCCTGTTCAGAAGATTTCACCTCACTTTCTTGTGTTATTAGGGAAACAAGGATTGATGATAAAGCATCAGTGGAGACACCTTTTTCCAATATTAACTCTTACAGGAGAGAATTTCCCTTCATAGGGGTAGATTTCCTCTCACTTCCTGTTGTCTCCCTCCGTTTCTAAGTAGGAGTCATTTGTAAGTCGGATGTTTGAAAATAGGGGACCGCCTATATATACTATACAGCCTGCCCTATACACTCTGCAGAAAATTGGGCCTTAGGTGTTGGTGATACCAGAAAACTGTAAGCCCTCACAGTTATGCCCTGTACACACGGTCGGACATTGATCGGACATTCCGACAACAAAATCAATGGATTTTTTCCGACGGATGTTGGCTCAAACTTGTCTTGCATACACACGGTCACACAAACTTGTCAGAAAATCCGATCGTTCTGAACGCGGTGACGTAAAACACGAACGTCGGGACTATAAACGGGGCAGTAGCCAATAGCTTTCGTCTCTTAATTTATTCTGAGCATGCGTGGCACTTTGGGCGTCGGATTTGTGTACACACGATCGGAATTTCCGACAACAAAATATGTGACATGTACAACCAATTTACTACCACAGTCATAATCCCTAAGGGATCCCTCAATGCCTTAGTGGTCACCATTCCCAAACCGGGAAAGGCTCCAGATAACCCCGCCAATTACCGTCCGATTTCACTCCTTAATACAGATACAAAACTTTATGCCAAACTCCTTGCACAACGCCTTTCCACTATCATCCCCCAGATTATTCAACCTGATGAAGTGCGATTTTGCCCGGCAGACAGACCTCAGATGGAAACAGATGTTTTATTGACCTTATCCAATGGACGGAGCATATTCGTGCACCTTCTCTCTTCCTATCTTTGGATGCAGCGAAGGTGTCCGATAGAGTTTATTGGCCGTATATGGAGGCAGTGCTCCCTAAATTTGGACTGTCGGGCACCTTTCTTACTGCCATATTAGGTTTGTACACTCACCCATCTGCACGCATTTGGACTTCGGGTGTCGTCTCAAACCCCTTCCAAATTACTAACGGCACCACACAAGGGTGCCCGTTGTCCCCTCTAATATTTGCCTTGGTAATGGAACCCTTAGCACAATTCATTAGATTTGACCTATCGATCTCTGGGATAAAAATTGGAGAAGTTGATCATAAAATTGGCCTATATGTAGACGACGTAATTATTGCCCTAACCAATCCTTTGTTGTCTCTACCTGCAGTTCAACGAGTTCTGGAACTGTTCAGCTCCTTATCTATGTATAAGTTGAATCATAGTAAATCCCTAACGCTTAATCTCGGCTTAGATCCTCAGACTTTAAAAACCATTACCTCTAGCTCCCCATTTGCTTTCTCCCCCAACTCCTTTCTCCCATATTTGGGAATCCATTTAACATTCCCTAGCCAGATATTATTGAGAACCAACCTAGAAGACCTCGTGGGCAAGCTCACACGGCTAGTAAAAGAACTCAGTAAGGTTCCAACCTCTTGGGCTGGTAGGGTGGCTCAGGCAAAAATGTATTTACTCCACCATGTCTTATATTTTTTTTCGTACAATACCCCTACCTCTAGTGCAAAATCAGATCAAGAAACTGGGTGCACCAGACATCCAAGCATATCACCGAGCAACTATCTTAGACCAACTGAAGTCTTGGTGGTCAGACAAATTGGTGTGGTGCGTCACGGCCCATAATTTACTGCGGCATCGCAGTGCATTGCTGGCTGATGATTGGCCAAGCATGCACCATGACCCGCATGCTTGGCCAATCACAGCGCCGTCTGAACAGAGAGCCGTAGTTGGCCAAAGCCAAGGAGGCTTTGGCCAATTATGGCTCAGGGGATTTAGTACACGCCCCACACTATATAAGGCCGCCTGCACCGCGGCCCTGTGTAGTGTGTGTTCCGGCGTTAAAAGAGATAGACAGAGAGACAGTGTCATTTGATTTAAGTTAGATAGATTAGGCAGGACAGTCAGTGAGTTAGCTGCACTTACAGTGTATTGTGTATATATATGCATCCCAGGTGTTGTATATATATATATATATATACACTGTATTCAGTTTAGCTAGATCCGTTCCTGTTATCTTCCTACTGACAGGCAGGCTTGTCTTGTTACAGTATTTAAAGCTACCTGAAGAAAATTGCTGGTGTTCTTTTGATCCTATTAGTACCACAGTCAGGCAGCTAGACTATTTACAGTTAGTGTAGTGAGTCCTCCTCACGGTGTTCAGTTAAAGCTACAAGTTAGTTTAGTGTGACCTCTGCACAGTGTTTAGCTAAAACTACAAGTTAGTGTAGTGCGTCCTCCTCACAGTGTTCAGCTAAAGCTACAAGTTAGTTTAGTGTGACCTCTGCACAGTGTTCAGCTAAAGCTACAAGTTAGGGTAGTGGGTCCTCCTCACAGTGTTCAGCTAAAGCTACAAGTTAGTGTAGTGCGTCCTCCTCACAGTGTTCAGCTAAAACTACAAGTTAGTGTAGTGCGACCTCTGCACAGTGTTCAGCTAAAGCTACAAGTTAGTGTAGTGCGTCCTCTGAACAGTGTTTAGCTAAAACTACAAGTTAGTGTAGTGTGACCTCGCCACAGTTTTCAGCTAAAGCTACAAGTTAGTGTAGTGCGTCCTCCTCACAGTGTTCAGCTAAAACTACAAGTTAGTGTAGTGCGACCTCTGCACAGTGTTCAGCTAAAGCTACAAGTTAGTTTTTTGCGAGCTCTGCACAGTGTTCAGCTAAAACTACAAGTTAGTGTAGTGCGAGCTCTGCACAGCGTTCAGCTAAAGCTACCTGTAGAAGGTTGGTGGTGTTTTCCTGATCCTATCACTACCGCAGGCAGCTAAATAAGCTACAAGTAATTTTTTTGCGAGCTCTGCACAGTGTTCACCTAAAGCTACCTGTAGAAGGTTGGTGGTGTTTTCCTGATCCTATCACTACAGCAGGCAGCTAAATGAGCTACAAGTTAGTTTTTTGCAAGCTCTGCACAGTGTTCAGCTAAAGCTACCTGTAGAAGGTTTGTAGGGTTTTCCTGATCCTATCACTACCGCAGGCAGCTAAATAAGCTACAAGTTAGTTTTTTGCTAGCTCTGCACAGTGTTTTTCTGCTACTACGTTTCTATCTTAAAGAGATTACTAACAAGGATATCCCGGACGACCCTTGGGAATGCCTATTCCATAAGAGCAAAATGCCTATAAAGGCATATCTGAAAACGCTAGTACCACAGCTCACTGACCCGGCTAAGAGCCTCATACCTAGGTATTGGTATAAGAAAGAAAGACCTATGATGAGAGATTGGTTTAACAAAATCAATGAAATCTACAGCCTAGAATATCTTAGGTTCAGTGAAGGGACGAAAATGGAGGCCTTCGAGAAGAAGTGGAGGGAATGGGCGGAGTTTAAAGACTCTCTAAGAGCAGCCGAGATATGGTATTCCTAGATCAGGGTGGAGGAATTGGCCAGATTGTGGTAAACGGTTGAGAGGGTGATAAGGGATCATTCGGCAAGACTGGAGGAGTAAAGATAAGGAGTCGTAGAGGGGGATGGAATAAAGGAGGGGTGGTTGGGGGTGGGGAGGGGGTTGGGTGGTGGTGGGAGGGGGGGTGTTTTTGGTTGGGAAGATAAAATAAGAGTGTATCTCAGCGCACTAAGGGTATTTCCTGTGATGTAAAAGTTTTGTAAAATATGGATAAAAGCTGCCACTATGATGTGAAGAAGTGAAGGTACAAATCTAAAAATGAAACATGATTCCGGGAGAAATATCTCGCTGATGTGGCAAAAAAACAAAAAAAAACCAGGGGCATAAAAATTGGGCCTTAGGCGGTGGTGGTGGTGGCACAACACTGTAAAGCCTCACAGATACTTTTTTTGAGCGCAGGAACAGGCCCTTCTGTGAAATATTAGATCAAACATTGTAATTACACGCCCTTGTTAAACAGGGGCAGAAATATTGGGCCTTAGGCAGTGGTGGTGGTGCCCTGAACTGAAAATATTCCTAGAAGCTATCATCATGAAGATGGAGGAGGAATAGGATAGTCACTCAGCATATGCAGTCTTCAAGGGATCCCACATCCATAGAAAAAACAATCGGTTACATCAGCATCAGGTGCTTGGTAGCTGTTGATCCAAGACTGATTAATTTTTATGAATGTGAGCCGATCAACAGTCTGTGGACAGGCGCAGTCTGTGATCGGTTACAAAGCCTCCAGCAGCGCTGAATGTGCGTTCAGAAAGAACGTTGAATGCAGGACAGGCCAGTAGCTCAATTGCATATTGAGCAAGCTCTGGCCAGTGGTCCATCCTTTAAGACCCAGTAACCCAGTAGATGTTCTGGTGGAAAGGTCTCCAAGTCTGATCTTGCCCCTAGATATTCCTGCACCATGTAATTCAGACACTGGCGATGGTTGATGGAACCGATCAGACCTGGGCACTGAGGACTGAAGAATTGCCTGAAGGCATCGGTCAGCCGGCCACCTTCTCCACCGCTCTTTCTGTGGCTGAACGAAGCCTCAGCAACATGTCCAGCACCAGGAAATTGTAACCTCCCAGGCTCTGGAAATGCATTGCACAAACCTTTCTGCAAGGCCTCCGAAGATGTTTCATCCTCTGCTCCCTCTATGAAGGCTGGCAAGTTCTGCAACCTTACCCTTGTAACGTAGATCAAGAAGGGTTGCCAGCCAGTAATGATCCCTCTCCTTGATACTATGAATCCTAGGGTCCTTTCGCAGGCTTTGTAGGATCAGGGAGGCCATGCAGTGTAAGTTTGCAGAGGCATTCGATCCCGAGTCCTCTGGGTCACTAAGGATCACATGATCCTCAAACATGAAAAGGCAGCAGTTGCAGTGCTAGCAATTTGGCCAAGCTAGCATTCAGACGCTGAGCATGTGGATGGCTGGGACTGAATTTCTTTTGACGGTTTAGCAACTCGGGTAGGGAAATTTGCCTGCTAAAATCCAATGTTGGTGTACCGCTAGCAGATTGGCCACAAGTAAACCTATTTCTATACCTTCATTCCTCTCAGTGTAGGTTTCTAAGAGGACTGGAGGTATAGTGGGGTTGGAGATCCCAGCTGATGAGGAGCAAGGAGAGGTCTGCCTTGTTCTTTGATGTGGGTCTTTTAAGTGCTGTTGCCAACGGACAGCATGGGAGGTCGTCATATATCTGGTTAAGCGTGTGGTGCCCAAGCGGCTGCTGTTTTGGCTATGCTTAATACGCTTCAGACATATGTTGCAAACAGCAACGGTGCGATCTGCTGAACACAAAAAATGCCCACACCAAAGAAATTTTCAAAATATGTGGGGAATTAGCAGCGCCCTGCATCTGCTTAGCTCTGCGGTGTGATGCAATAGGGTGGCTGCCCTTAAGCTGCCCCCTGGAGGGCATCCTGCCTCACTGGAGATGTGCCTCCTTCTCCTCCTCCTCCTCTCTATCAGGCACCCAAGTAGAGTCAGCGACCTCATCATCCCCTCCCTCCTCGTCACTGGAGCAAACTTGGCAGTATGCTGCAGCTCGGGGAACATGACTGCCGGTTTCTTGACCTTCTTGGGCAACCCCTCTCTCTAGGCTCACGTTACTCCCTTCCTCAACCTGGGTACCATCATCGGAGCCTTCAAATCGCTGCGCATCCTCCTGCACCATGTACCCGACACTGTGGTCGAATAGTTTGGGGGCCTTCTCCGTGCATGATGGTGGGGCTAGGGAAGGAGTGACTGTTGACATGGAGCCGATGGAATAGGCTGCTTTGGCAGCTGCATTGGCAGGCAAACTACTCTGAGCCTGGGTGACAAAGGATGAGGAGGATGAGGAGGGCTTTGTTATCCATTCCACCAACACTTCTGCATGTTGTGGCTCAATAACACGGCCAGCTGCAGAAAAAAAGGACAAGCGTGCCCCACGGCCACGTGCTGAGGATGCACCGTGTGCATGAGCAGCACTGTCGAGCATAGACACAGAGCCTGCTTGCCCTCTTTTAGTGGCCTGTGAGCGTCTGCCTCTCCTTGGTGGCCTTCTGCACATGCTGTAAATTTTGTTTAGCAAAACCACACTACACTGTATTGTGTACTGTGTACACCACCAGAAAAGTAGTAGCAAGTGCACTAGGGGTGCACGGTACTGTGCACACCAACAGAAGTGTAATAACAACTATGGGTGTACTGTATGTATTGTGTACTGCGTACACCACTAGAAAAGTAGTAGCAACTGCACTAGGGGTTCACGGTACTGTGTACACCAACAGTAGTGTATTAACAACTATGGGTGCACTGTATGTATTGTGTACACGTCCAGGAAAGTAGTAGCAACTGCACTAGGGGTGCACGGTACTGTGTACACCAACAGAAGTTTAATAACAACTATGGGTGCACTGTATGTATTGTGTACTGTGTACACCACCAGAAAAGTAGTAGCAACTGCACTAGGGGTGATCGGTATTGTGTACACCACCAGAAGTCTAATAGCAACTATGGGTGCACTGTACGTATTGTGTACTGTGTACACCACCAGAAAAGTAGTAGCAACTGCACTATGGGTGTACGGTACTGTGAACACCAACAGAAGTGTAATAACAACTATGGGTGTACTGTGTACACCACCAGAAAAGTAGTAGCAACTGCACTGTGGGGGTGCACAGTACTGTGAACTGTGTACACCACCTGAAGTATATTAGAAAAAGTACATCAAGAACGGCCTGCAGTCAGATATAGCTAAACTGGATACAGTGCATATATATATATATATATATATATATATATATATATATATATATATATATATATATATATATTGATAAACAGTGGTATAAAATAATCAATAAATTAGACTATAATATCACACTAAAAACAGCGCTAATGTTGAGCTGAAATAAACATGCATGTGGCCAACTTCACACGAAAGTCCTTTAAGAGTATACACCACCAGAAAAGTAGTAGCAACTGCACTGTAGGGGTGCACAGTACTGTGAACCGTGTACACTGCCTGGTGACCAGTGAGGCCCCGTGCAAAAGTGCAAATTTATTTCTGAGCCCTGATCATCTGTGAATCCTCCTGAGTGGTGTTGGCAGCAGCTTGTGGCTTGAATGTTTCTTTCCTTGGAGGCTTATTATTGCTTAGCTCTGGTGAGTTTAACCCCCTGAGGGGAGTGTGTTCTCACATGGTGGAATTGGACTGACCGGTGGAAGGTGCACACTGAGACTCTGTTTTATGATCACCTATGAACACTTTCTGAACTACTTTCTAAACTCCTCACCACTCTTAAAGGACTTTCGTGTGAAGTTGGCCACATGCATGTTTATTTCAGCTCAACATTAGCGCTGTTTTTAGTGTGATATTATAGTCTAATTTATTGATTATTTTATACCACTGTTTATCATGATTTGTCTATGGTTTTAAACGGCTGCTTTTTTACTATTTGGATTCCGTGCCTTTTTTTGTGTTAGCAAATTGGACGTTACTTTTATTTTTATTTGTATCAACAATTTTTGTCCCTACTTTGGAACAGCATCTTTTCCTGGCGCTGAGTGGTGTACTTTAGGGCCCGTAGGAACACCTTTTGTGTATATATATATATATATTTATATAGATAGATAGATAGATAGATAGATAGATAGATAGATAGATAGATAGATAGATAGATAGATAGATAGATATTAAATACACTGCAGCTAACTGAATAACCTGCCTGCCTGAAGTATATTAGAAAAAGTACACCAGGAACGGCACGCAGTCAGATATAGCTAAACTGGATAAAGTGTATATATATATATATATATATATATATATATATATATATATATATATATATATATATATATATATATATATATATATACAAGACTGTCTGTATATATATATATATATATTAAATACACTGCAGCTAACTGAATAACCTGCCTGCCTGAAGTATATTTGAAAGAGTACACCAGGAATGGCCTGCAGTCAGATATAGCTGAACTGGATACAGTGAATATATATATATATATATATATATATACTAGACTGTCTGTGTATATATATTAAATACACTGCAGCTAACTGAATAACCTGCCTGCCTGCTCAATCTAAATGACACTCTCTCTCCGTCCATGCCAACAACACACTACACGGGGCCGACATGCAGGCAGAGAGGTGGTTAATGATTCATACTCTGAATAGTTTGAGGTTATTAGTGATGTACCCCAAGGTTCAGTTTTGGGACCCTTACTTTTTAATACATTTATAAATGATATAGGGTCTGGGATAAAAAGTACCATTTCAGTCATTGCAGATGACACCACGCTATGTAGTGGAATAACATCTTTACAGGATGTCTCCAACTTACAAGCCGGGTGGTGAAGTCATGACATCATCTGATGACCACACCCCATAGTTATCTAAGAAATGCTTGACATCGGTGCAGACGGAAAAGCGGGACGCAGCATCGGAGGAGGGTCATTGGCGGGAGCAGCGGCAGAGGAAGTAGAACACCAGACAAAGAAGACAGGAGAAAGAAGAAGACCGTAAGAAGAAGCGGGAGAAGGACAAGACCAGAGGAAGAAAGAGAAGACTGGAGGAAGAAGCGGGAGAAGCCTGGAGGAGGAAGGAGCGGGGAAGAAGAAGACATTTTTAATAAAGGACTTGTCAAAAACTGTCTATTGTCTTTTGTCACACTACACTAATTTTTTTTGGTGAATGGGTAGGGGTACAATGTACCCGATACCCATTCACATAGGGGGGAGGCTGGGATCTTGGGGCCCCCTTGTTAAAGGGGATTTCTAGATTCCGATAAGCCCCCCGCCTGCAGACCCCGACAACCAATGGTCAGGGTTGTCGGGAAGTGGCCCTTGTCCCCATCAACACCCACCCCACCATGTTGAGGTCATGCAGTCTGGTATGTTTCAGGAGGGGGGGGGCCCTCGTCCCCTCCCTTTCCTGACCTGCCAGGCTTCATGCTCGAATAAGGGTCTGGTATGGATTTTGAGGGGAACCCCACGCCATTTTTTTTTTCAATTTTGGCGTGTGGGGGGGGGGGGGTCTCCTCCAAATCCATACTAGACCCAAGGATTTGGATTTGGAGGGGACCCCCCCACGCCAAGGGGACCCCACTTTGTTTTTGTTTTTTTTTGTCACAATTTTTTTTAGCCTGCAATTTTTTTTTTACATTCAGCTGTCAGCAGGGAAGCCCGCTGACAGCTGATGACTCATCGGTTGTTAAAGATGCGGCAGCCGGCTTCCTGGCCCTCTCCTTAGCAACCAGCAAAATTGCGGTCCTTGCATTTTGGATGCGGGTCCATTAAAGTTTATTACATGCAAAATGCTGCATTTTGCGGGAAAAAAGTCCCGATCCTTTCCAAAAACGCAGAGGCACAAAAATGCATTGATGTTAAAAAAATTCCCTACATTTCTGCAAAATGCATCAAAAAACGCATTTGTGTGAACCGAGCCTCAGGAAACATTTTATGATGTGGGCAGCCCGTATTACTTTTTTGGGGCCCAAGGAAGGCACAAGCACAGCATACAGCCTCCTGCCAGCAACCTGTCAAAATCAAAGACATGCTGAAATACACAGGTGCTACAGGCGGCTGGATGCTGTTCTAAGTGGTACTCTAGGAAGATTAAGGGCTCTTTCACACGAGTGGTCTGCCCAACGGACTCCGCTTTGCTTAGTGGGGAATCGATCCACTGATCCTCGTTGAGCAGGTGGATGACAGGTCCATCTTTGCTCACTGTGCTGAAACAGACCTGTCAGAGCCCCGCTCTCTTATAGGGGGAGATCGGTGAAAACGGACCGCCTGTCCATTTTCATCCGATCCCATCCGATCCGCAAGTCAGATGAAAAATAGGGTCTCTATCCATCTGGATTTCACAGACAGGATCGGAGAGCAGCGGGTGTCAGCAGACATGTTACTGCTGACATCTGCCACTCCATAGGAATGAATGGAGGCTCCGATCAGGTCTGCCTGAAAAACTGACAGGCGGACCTGATCAGAAAGCCAGTGTGAAAGGGGCCTTACTAAAACTGCTGCAAGCCTAATCTGGTGCAGCTGAGTACAGTGACCAATTAGCTTCTAGGTTTTAGCCTAGGTTCACATTGATGTGATTTGGTATGCAATATGACATATGACAATATGTCAAATCGCATGCCAAATCGGCGGCTATTGATGGCAATGGCACCGTCCGAATCGGTGTAACGCCAACTTTGCAGCGCTGCTCCGATTCCCAAATGTAGTTTCTGTACTACTTTTGGTGACTTTGGGGTGCACAATTTCAGTCCCAGTGTCAGTGTGAACCTAGGCTTATTGTCAGAACTGAACAAGCTAAAGTTAGATGCTGGTTGGTTACTATGCACAGCTGCTACCAACGTTGTATGAACCAGTCAGTGTTGCCAACCTACCAGATTGAAATTTACTGACACGACACCCAAAATTTAGGCATAGACAATTTTTTACTGGCATTTCCAAAAGTTTACAAATTACAGTTTAGACTGTAAATATCAGTACTTAGGCTATAAACAAGTACAAGATGCAATTAGCGATGTGATTTAAAGTGGAGTTCCAATAAAAAAAAAAATAATAATAAACAGTCAGAAGCTACAAAAACTGCAGCTGCTGACTTTTATTAATCAGGCATTACCTGTCCCAGGATCCAGTGATGGGGGGGAATGAAGCCCCGCTCGTCTCCCCCTCCTCTCTGCGCCGCCGGCATTGTCACTGCGGGCACCCGGCTGTGGCTTCACAGCCAGGCACGCACTGCACATGCGCGAGCCGCGCTGCGCGCTGTGACTGGCCGGGCAATCATCTGAAACCTGTGACGTGTCCCAGATGATTACCGAGAGGGAGGGGGGAGAGGGGATCTTCCTTCCGGCGCCGCGGGTGCGCCAGGAGGAGGTGGGAGCTGGAACCCTCTAAAAAGAGGATTTCTGCTCCCCCCAAAAAAATGACATGTCAAATGTGGCATGTCAGGGGTCACCTTCCCTTAAAGCGCAAGTTCCATTTTTGGGTGGAACTTTGCTTTAAGGTAGATATTGAGGCAAAAAACATATTTCTTATTTTATTTTCAATATAGCAACTAGCTCAGGGACAGGACAAGAAATTAGAATGGGCAGCCATACACACATGAAATTGACTCTTACAGTGACACTGACAGCCATGTGCAACAGCACAGATGATGATGACACCTCACCGACACATCCCCCTCCTGAGCCACAGTGACAGTCTCTCTCCACTCCAGGTGGTCCCTTTAGTCCACTCCAGCCGAAACAGCATTGACAGGTCCTGCAGACCCGCACACTCGGCTCCAGCCACTCGGCTCCCTTGCACCATGACATCAGACAGCATGGTCAGGCACCACCTCCGCCAGACCCGCCCCCCTCTGGCACCACCTGAACACACTGTAGCAGGCACCCAGATGGTCTTGACTGGCTTCGGACTGGAACTGCGCATGCACAGTTCCGAGTCGAGCGACAACAACAATAATTTTTACTGGCAACCTTTTCCTGTCACTGGCATTTACTGGCAGGAGAAAAGTGAAGTTTTTTACTGGCTGCCAGTTAAAAAAATACTGACAGTTGGCAACACTGGCACTAGTATTAGTAAATCTTATTATGTCCATATGTCTTAATGTGGAATTCCTGTGTTCAGGGCAAATGTCCCTGAATGAATAGGTCCCTAAACGCAAGTACTTCTTAGAACAGCATGCAGCCATGTAGAGCTGTCACTTCAGCCTGTCATTGATTTGAAACATGCTGCACTTGTGCTTGGCTTGCATCCAAAAACATTGTGTTTTTACAATGTATGGGCCAAACCACCTGTGTGCATGAGCCCTAAACCAGACTTCAGGACAAAAATGACTTTGGGTCCTCAGCTTCCCTATGCTGCCATCATTTGGAAAATAGCATCCCATAAATTTTAACTAGTGTTACCTCCTAGAATAAGGCTGCTATCTTTAACCTTCATCACTGCTGTAGCTGTGTGTGAGGCAAAATCACTGCTCTGATGCTCAAGGAGAGACAGACAGACCATCAAAGTCTCAGCATCACAGAGAACAGAACAGCAAGGATGCAGACATGTACTGAGGAATAGAGCCAGCTGTACTCCATGGCACTCGACTCTGAAAGAAAAGTAACTATTGGTGGAGTTTATTAACTGTGCTTTTTTAAATGGCAGAGGTCATGGCCTCATTTCCCTTTCTTTAAAATGTGAATTATCCTTTGGTATTTAAAACGCCACCAATTTATTATATCACAATCATTGGGATTAATGCCTGCAAACTGTACTACTGTATTTATTTCCACTATTTATGTGATGCTGATATATCAAACTGTGCTTTGCAGAGTGCATCAAAGTCAGTACATGTCCTCTAACAGGAGCTTACAATGTAATGTCCTGAGCACACTTAGTGCAATGTTCTATCCGTAATTGTAAAATGTTACAAACACTATTCAGAACACAAGCACAGCACATGTATAATTCAACTAGATCTTTAACAATGAGCTGAACAGTATTCTAGATTGATGTGCAGCTACTAACTACATGGGTGATTCATGTTTCAGCTTTGATAAAAAATGGAAAAACAATGGTCCGCTGGATCTTGTGCATGTTACCCTGTGTAAGGAAGGATAGGTTCATGACTCTCTATTCACTCTAACACCCTGCAGGGGGAGGATGGGAGGAAGGGAGTGAGGAAGTGGAAGGGGGGTGGAGGAAAAGAGAGGTCAGAGGAGGAGATGCTGATGGGAGGAAACTGTCAGAGGGTGAAGCAGCAGCCTGCAGCTGTGTGAAAGAACAAGAGAGGGGTTAAGGGAGAGAGCAGAAAGAAAAAGAAGCAGATTACGGGAAAACGCAGGTATGGAACACTCTTCTGCACCAGATCTGTCTATGTCTGTCTGGGTGTCCAATTTTTAAACAGGTCCATGTGTCATGTGTGGTGCCAGTAAAATGGGTCTCACTTTTAGCCATGATTTGCATGTGATATCTATCTATAGTAATCTGCTCATAAAACCTCCTATAAGCTGTGATGTATACATTACCAACAGATTGTTTTATGTTTCTAAGGCAAACACTGCCTGGCTGGGATTTACATGTCAGAGGTTTGCTCGCTATGTGACATGTGGCATGTAAATGTATATATTTTCTACATCACATGTTGTTTGAGACATCATGTATATTGGATCCTCTCTGATCTCCAGATTGACATACATGTGTTACGTTGTACCAATATTTATTATTCTGTTGGTGATATTTGTTAAGTTTGGATGTCAGTGTTTGCTTTGCGCTGTTTTTGTTTCAGAAAATATTTGTATGCACTGCTTGACTAAAACTTTATATTTTTCATTTCTAAAAAGTCATTCTAGTTAGTCCAGGCTCTAATTTCCGCTTCAATGACAGAGGAAAAGGGGCATGTGGAGCAAAAACAGACAGAGGAAATGACAGACCTATGTGGAAGGGGGGAGATGTGTGTAGAGGAGCGGAAGAGAGGTACATGTGAGCAGAAAAGGGAGGTAGAGAAAATCAGAGAGGGATGTGTGTGAATGGTGGGGAGTGGGGAGGAAAGATGGCATTTTTAGGGGCATCTCTACGGCTTCATCCTTGCTATGCACTATGGCCATTTAGTCGAAACCTTTACTAATCCTGCAGTGCATTGTGGTCTATGTAGTTCTTAACAGTTAACCCCTGCATGAAATCCTGTCTTCTTTCTCTATTCGTTTATGTTTTTCTATTTGTAAGGCTGATTGTTTTTAATCTGTGTCGACCAGTTATTCAGATCATGATTGTGACACAGGATTTGTAGCTGTGCTGATTTCCCATTAGAATGATTTCTAATAGGATCTTTCCTTGCATGAATGATTATAGGGTGTGTTATGTAGTTTGTGATCCTGCAAATATATATATACATACATATTAACAGAGTACATAACACTAGGACATGTTTTTTTTCATACAAAGAGGTCTCTCTCTTTTCATGGTTAAATAGTAATCACAGCTCTGTCCTCTTCTACACTGTACCCCCCTCTTTCCTTATCCTCTTCCATTCATCCCACACTGATCAATTATTCATCAGATGTACATATGGGCTTTTCAACAATGCCATGCCATACCTTTTGCTCAGCTTTTGTTTTGTGTTGGGGTGCACATTGTTGTTTAAATGGGTGAAGCAATTGCAAAGAAACTGATTTTATGTAGGAATAATTCTTATTTTATATAGCTTAGTGAAGCTGTATTGATCCTAATCACCCAATAATGTTTTTTACCTTTTCTATGGATGTGATTGGGTGTTCATAGTGAATACAGGATCCATTGGTCAAGGTAAAAATGAATGCCTTTCCTAGAATACCACCATTCTAGGTAGGTTCACAATATGTCACAATGCAACCTAGCCCAGTTATTAAAAGATTGTTGATCAGATCTTTCTTGACTTATAGGGCTTTCCTTTGCAATTTCTTTGCAATACCCTTTCTTGTTTTATTCTTAGCAACTACCTGTGTAAAATCCAGCTAGCATTTAAAGCTTACCATACATTATATAACCTGACTGTACAATACCTTTTAGATCTACCAACAAATATAGAGTGCTAGGGCCTGTCCAATTGGATACCGATTCATTTTATAATTGAAGTGGGTGCTCATAGTACATTTTTGGGAAACCTAATTTAATTGTACAGTAATACCTTGGATTACGAGCATGATTCGTTCCAGAAGCATGCTTGTAATCCAAAGCACTCGTATATCAAAGCGAGTTTCCCATAAGAAATCATGGAAACTCAGAAGATTTGTTCCACAGCCACTGCTGGTGTATGCAGTACTGTATGTAGCCAGAGGTGCGGAGGCGCTGGTGACGCTTGGAGACACTCGGGAACTGTTGACACTTTTGAGTGCTCCGACGCACGTTATGCCCACCCCACCCAGCTGGGAGTGTCTCCGAGTTCTCCAGCGCGCCCAGACCTCTGACCACATAAGGTAATACATACACCAGCGGCTTGAGTCCAGCTCGTCTTGCGAGACATCGTTTCCAAATCAAGTCAGGATTTTAAAAAAAATATAGCTCATCTTGAGAAACCCTCGTATACCGCGTTACTTGCAAACCGAGGTATCACTATATATAGATTTTGTGGTCAATTGTGTGGTCATATTGTAAAATGTATGATGAGCCTTAGTGTGTGAAACAAGAATGTGAACTTGTCTAGATCTATGTATGATTGACACATATGAAATCGAAATATTACCAGCAAGGCACTGATTTATTGGCGAGAAAAGAGAGGATGACATTTCTGACCCGCGTCCGAAAAAATTCTAGTTTCCTGTCTGCATTAAGTCATTTCTGCATCACAGACCCTGTATGAGTATACAGCAAGTGAAGTCAGAACTCCTGATCAGCATTTTCCAGGTCAGGGACTGGACTGAAGCCACTGGGCTTTACAAATATTATGAGATTAAGCTAATCACTTATTTGATCTGACCAGCTCTCAACCTAGCCATACACTGTGAGATTTCTCTTGTTCAGCCCCATAAACTGAATGAAAAAAAATCTATCAATTAGCCCATCAATGCTAAAGCGAGGAATCTCCTTCCAACTATTGTATTCTGATAGCTGGCATGAGATCAGTAGTGGAGTTAGCAGGGATAATACAGCTGTAACTTCTAATCCTGGGGTGAATGCAAGGACAATTCGAAAACAAAGCCCAGGGAAAACTAAGGGGAAGTTAATATGCACCCATACAACATTGAGAGGAGTATACAAAAATGTTAGGAGCCTAGCTAACAAAATGGAAGAACTGGAGCTGCTATTACATGAGGAGGACTTAGACTTTGTGTGAATAACTGAAACTTGGTTTGGCAGCTCACACGATTGGCTGGCAAATATCCAGGGGTATTCCTTGTATCAGAAAGACAGGGAAGGTAGAAGAGGGGGAGGGGTGTGTCTATATGTAAAAAATGATGTAAGGGTGGCAGAGAGGAGTGACATTGTGAATGGGATAAGGGGGAGGTGGAATCAGTATGGGTAGAACTTCAAAGAGAAGAAATAAGTGTGAAATTAATAGCGGGGGTATGTTATGGGCCCCCTAACCTAAAGGAGGAGGAAGAGCTGGGCTTACTATCACAATTGGAAACGTCAGCGAGACAGGGATATGTCATCATAATGGGGGACTTCAATTATCCAGATATTGACTGGGCAGAGGGGGACAGCTCACTCATTTAAGGCACGTCATTTTATGAATGTCTTACAAAACAAATTCATGTCCCAATTGGTAGATTCCCAACTAGGAAGAACGCCCTGCTAGATTTATTATTTGTCTGAGCTCAGATGTGGAAATATGGGAAAACTTTGGATATAGCGATCATAGGATGATCACATTTAACGTAAAACATAGAAAAAGGAGGCACGAGGGTAGCACAAGAACACTAAATTTCAAACGAGCCAATTTTTCTGAACTGCGGTCATTACTACATGACACCAATTGGGACCAAATCCTGGAAACATTGAACACGGAAGAAAAATGGGAATGCTTTCGGAGCATATTAAACAAAGGTATCACACAGTGCATTCCAATGGGCAAAAAATATTGAAGAGCGAAGGTTAAACTTGGGTGGCTAAACTGTAATGTAAAAAGCCTCATTAAAGAGAAAAAAATGGCTCTTTAACATCTCAATACAGTGGGAGGAGGAGGAGATTCACAAGGGGAGGAGACCAATCGGTGTTCCTCTGTACTGGGAACACACCATCGGTCTCCTCTTCTCTGACAGGACCATGGATCTGTGTGTTTACACACACACAGACTCACGGTCCTACCGGGCAATCGCGGGTGCTCGGCGGACATCGCGGCACGTGCATCGAGTCCCCAGTCCCCTCATATGACAGCCGGCGGGTGGCAAGCGGTTAAACAATATAAGGGGGGTGGGTCTCATTCAGCATTTAAACACTACAAGGAATGCAATAAGAAGTGTAAGAACGCAATAAGGGCGGCCAAAAAAGATTACGAGAGACACATAGTGGAGAAGAGTAAAAAAAATTCCAAATACATTTTTTAGATACATTAACAGTAAAAAGGCAAGATCAGAGCACGTTGCCCACATAAAAGACAAGGAAGGGAGGGTGGTTACGGATGACACAGAGAAGGCAACTGTACTAAATGCCTTCTTCTCCTTAGTTTTCACACAGGAAAAGGAGGGGTATTCCGACTGTAGAAGTACTGTTGATGACACATCACAGGGCATGCCCTTGTGGCTAACTGAGGCCTGGAGTGAAGGAAAGACTAGATAAAAACTTCAATACAAATAAATCATCAGGACCAGATGGCTTACACCTGAGAGTCCTCAGAGAACTCAGTCAGGTTATAGCCAGACCATTGTTCCTAATCTTTGTGGACAGCATACCGACAAGATTCAGTGGCATACCAAGCGGGGGGGGGGTGCGGTCCACCCCGAGTGACACACATTTGGGGGAGTGTCAGGCACTGCCCAGGGACCCCAGGTGCATGTGGAGCCCCTGCACTTTCCCTGTCATTGCAGCTTTGTAAATAGTTGATCGGGTTAGCAAAGAGCACAGCGGTGTGGGGGAGGCTGTCTGTAACTCCCCCCTGTCATCTCATCAAGTTAGGCTGTCCCTCTGGGGTGTTCACTATCTCCTGTGGCAGCTGGAGGTGGTGGGTGGGGTCAGGGTGTGGCTGCCTATTCCACTCCTCCTACAGACTCCTCCTCTCAGGCTGACCCCCTCCAGCAGCTAAAGAAGAAAGACCACAGCAGCCCGGGAATCTTCATCACCTGACATGCTGTAAGTGACTGAGCAATGCCTATATACCACCCTGACCTGGCACTATATACCACCCTGACCTGGCACTATATACCCACCTAACCTGGCACGATTTAACACCCTAACCTGACACTATATACCACCCTGACCTGGCACTATATACCCACCTATAACATTAGTTATGAAGAAAGGTTATGAGCACTGAACTTATTCTCTTTGGAGAAGAGACGCGTGAGAGGGGATATGATTTCAATTTAGAAATACCATACTGGTGACCCCACAATAGGCATAAAACTTTTCCACTAAAGGGAGTTTAATAAGACACATGGCCACTCATTAAAATTAGAAGAAAAGAGGTTTAACCTTAAACTGCATAGAGGGTTCTTTACTGTAAGAGCGGTAGGGATATGAAATTCCCTTCCACAGGCAGTGGTTTAAAAAAACTATTAGATAAGCACCTGAACGACCACAACATACAGGGATATGCAATGTAATACTGACATATAATCACACACATAGGTTGGACTTGTGTCTTTTTTCAACCTCACCTACTATGTAACTATGTAACCTAACCTGGCTCTATAGATCACCCTAACCTGGCACTATATACCACCCTGACCTGGCTTTATATATCACCCTAACCTGGCACTTTATACCACCCTAACCTGGCACTATATCACCTAACCTGCCAGTAGTAAGTAGTCATCAGCATGGGTTTACAAAAGGTCATGCTCGCCAGACCAATCTGTTAACATTCTACGAGGAAGTGGGCTGCCATCTAGACAGGGGAAGGAAGACCCGTGGATTTAGTCTACCTGGATTTTGCAATGACATTCGATACAGTCCCCCATAAACGCTTAATCTAAAAGCTGAGGTCTGCAGGTGTTGACCATAATGTTTGTTTTTGGGTAAAAACTGGTTACAGGGGCGTGTCCAAAGGGTAGTGATAAATAACGTATACTCGGTATTATACCGGTCTGGAGTGGTAAGTGGGGTGCCCCAGGGTTCTGTCTTGTCAGTTTTGCAGTCAACACAAAATTAGGCAGGGCAATAACTTCACATCAAGATATAAACATTTTACAGAAAGACCTGAACAAAATAATGGAGTGGGCAACTACATGGCAAATTAGGTTTAATGTGAAGAAATGTAAAGTAATGCACTTGGGGGGGAAAAAACATAAATGAAAAACTATTCACTGGGGGGAGAACCGATGGGGGGAATTAAGGATGGAGAAAGATCTGGGGGTCCTAGTAGATGACAGATTGAGCAATAGCATGCAATGTCAAGCTGCAGCTACCAAAGCCGGCAGAATATTAGCATGCATAAAAAAGGGATATACTCCAGAGATAGAACAATAATCCTACCACTTTATAAAACATTGGTTAGACCACATCTGGAGTATTCTGTCTAGTTCTGGTCACCAGTTCTCAGAAGGGATGTGCTGGAACTGGAGAGAGTCCAAAGAAGGGCAACGAAACTAATAAGGGGACTGGAGGACCTCAATTATGAGGAAAGATTGCAAACAGTAAAGTTATTCTCGCTAGAGAAAAGACGCTTGGGAGGAGATATGATAGCGATTTACAAACACCTCAATGGCAATCCCAGCATAGGAAAAAAACTATTCAGTCTCAAGGAGTGTAAGAGGACAAGGGGCCACACATTGAGATTGGAAGAGAAGCGGTTTAACCTTAAACTGCAAAGGGGGTTTTTCACTGTCAGGGCAATAAGGATGTGGAGCTCTCTTCCACAATTGGTGGTGGCGGTGCGGAGTATTGATAGTTTTATAAGACTCTTAGAAATGCATCTTAACTGCTTCAGCCCCAGAAGATTTTACCCCCTTCCTGACCAGAGCACTTTTTGCGATTTGGCACTGCGTCACTTTAACTGACTATTGCACGGTCGTGCAACGTTGCACCCAAACAAAATTTTTTTTTTCCACAAATAGAGCTTTCTTTTGGTGGTATTTGATCTTCTCTGCGATTTTTATATTTTGCGTTATAAACAAAAAAGAGCGTCAATTTTGAAAAAAAAACGCATTATTGTTTACTTTTTGCTATAATAAATATCCCCCAAAAATATTTTTAAAAAACTATTTTTTTCCTCAGTTTAGGCCGATATGTATTCTTCTACATATTTTTGGTAAAACAAATTGCAATAAGTGTATATTGATTGGTTTGCACAAAAGTTATAGCATCTACAAAATAGGGGATAGTTTTATGGTATTTTTATTATTAATTTTTTTTTTACTAGTAAAATCTGCGATTTTTATCAGGACTGCGACATTATGGCGGACATGTCAGACAATTTTGACACATTTTTGGAACCACTGGCATTAATACAGTGATCAATGCAAAGAAAATGCATTGATTACTGTAAAAATGTCACTGGCAGTGAAGGGGTTAACACTAGGGGGCGATCAAGGGGTTAATGTGTTCCCTAGTGTGTGTTCTACCTGACGGGGGGAGGGGACTATGTAGGGGAGATGACAGATCGCTGTTCATACGATGAACAGACGATCTATCTGTTCTCCCTTCAGAGAACCGGAAACTGTGTGTTTACGCAGATCCCGACCGCCGGGCACTCGCATCGGCTCCGTGGGCGATCCGGTGGCGCGCACGTGCCCCCTAGTGGCCGAATATGTTACCGACGTAACATGATGGCGATTCGCGCAGCCGAGCCATGTTGCCGCAGTGCAACTGCGGCGGCTGGTTGGCAAGCAGTTAAGGAACACGACATACAGGGATATGGGAAATAATTATAGACACTGACATATGTGCACCTACACAGGTTGAAATAGATGGACTATTGTCTTTATTCAACCTTACCTACTATGATACTCTGATCAGATGCAGTCACTGTTCGTCCAATAATTTTCTTCCCAGCATGCCAACAGGGCCACCCACAGCTTGCATTTTGGCCAGTTCAATTGGATTCACATGAAATTTGCTCCATATACTTCAGCTTAAACTTAAAGTTTGGGTATGGAAATTTTTACCTATGGGATCCCTGCTGAAGCTGAAAATCACTAGCATCTGGTTCCTGTGCCTAGCGGCTGTCCAGCTGCACATTCCACATAGGAGGTCACACATTTGGCATGGGCTCCCTTTAGAGAAAATGTTCCATTTTCTCAGTGAATGCAAAATGTTCTATGATTGGACAAGGTGGAGGCTGCAACATCACCGCCTTTCCACCGCTAATCATAGATTGCTTCTATTTCTTTGGGAAAATTCATAGTGTTCCTTGAAAGGCGCCAATGCTAAGCGAGCAGCCCAGAAGCTAGCGGAGATCACTGTGTTAGTGGTGCTCACTACCCTGATTTCCAGCTTCTCCAGGGTTACTACAGGAATAATACATACATGCTTACATTAGTCTAAGTTGAACCAAAGTAACAGACCTGAAGGGTCTGGTATGGATTTTAAGGGGAACCCCCTGCCAAAATTAAAAAAAAAATGGCGTGGGATCCCCCCAAAAATCCATACCAGACCCTTATCCAAGCACGCAACCTGGCAGGCCGCAGGAAAAGAGGGGGGGACGAGAGAGTGCCCCCCCCTCCTGAACTGTACCAGGCCACATGCCCTCAACATTGGGAGGGTGCTTTGGGGTAGGCCCCCAAAGCACCTTGTCCCCATGTCGATGAGGAGAAGGGCCTCATCCCCACAACCCTTGCCCGGTGATTGTGGGGGTCTGCGGGCGGGGGGCTTATCAGAATCTGGAAACCCCCTTTAACAACGGGACCCCCTGATCCCGGCCCCCCCTCCCGTGTGAATTGGTAATGGGGTACAAATGTACCCCTATTATTTCACAAAAAAAGTGTCAAAAAGGTTAAAAAACACAAGAGACGGTTTTTGACAAGTCCTTTATTAATTTCTTCTTCTTCCATCTTCTTTCTTCTAGTCTTCCTTCGGTGTTCTTCTTCCTCCATCTTCTTCTTCTCCATCTTCTTCTTCCTCCGCTCATCTCGTCCCACATCTTCCTCCGGATTCTTCTCTGCTCCGTATGCACGATCCACCTCAGTGGGAGTCTTCTGCCGCGTGACGCTTCGGTTCTTCTGACACTTCTTACACCCGGTGACCCCGCCCTCCTCTGACACACGGGGACTTCACAGGGACTTTCCTGTGGCTTTTCCCGTGTTGTCAGAGGGGGTGGGGTCATCCGGTTACGTAAACGAGTGACCCTGCCCCCCTCTGACAACACGGGGAAAGCCACAGGGAAGTCCCCGTGAAGTTCCCATGCGTCAGAGGAGGGCGGGGTAACCGGGTGGCCCCGCCCTCCGTTATATAAGAAGTGTCAGAAGAACTGAAGCGTCACGCGGCGGAAGACTCCCACTGAGGCGGATAATTCACTTTAAGCATTATTAAAATCACTGCTCCTGAAATAACGGCCGTTTTTAAAACTTTTTTTTGCGTTGATACATGTCCCCTGGGGCAGGACCCAGGTCCCCAAGCACTTTTTATGACAATACAATGCATATAAGCCTTTAAAATTAGCACTTTTGATTTCTCCTATAGACTTTTAAAGGGTGCTTCGCGGCTTTCGAATTTGTCGTGAACACACCAAATTTTTCGCTATTCGGCGACCGGGCGAACAGCCAATGTTTGAGTCGAACTCATGTTCGACCCGAACATAAAGCCCATCCCTATTCTCCATCTGTAGGGAACAGTTCCTTTACAATGTCACAACATTCTTGGTGCTCTGGACTGGACAAGCACAGGAAGACCACTTACTACTCGCTCTTCCTAACTCATTGTTCTCATCCTTTCTGTATAGGCAGTCTAAAACTATTTGAGAACTCTGACAGACTGACGCTATGTAATGTATTACATTTTTATCCAAATATGAGATGCCTTTTAAAAGCTGTACAAATATCAAATGATTGACACCTTTATTGTAGCCAAATATTCAAAGTATACACTGTCCTTTACATACCACTATTTTACTCTTCGGTTTACTCCTTTTTTTTTTATCTTATGTGCATATCTCCCATCTTCCTGGATGAAACCTCCAACCACGATATAATGTAGAGTTTAGCTGAAAGGCTTAGTTGCAGTGTATAAGGAAAAAGGAATATTTGCGCTAACCACAAAAGTATAAACAACACCAAGGTGAAAGGTGTGTAAATGTACAAGTGGTGTGATTAAGTGTACAGGTGATGTGATTGGATGCTGCATCTCTATTAGTTTAAATACTGAAAACCTAAAGCAAACTAAAAAAAAGAGAAAAAAGGTGCACAAATCATCTAATAAAGGCCAGAAAAAATATATGGTATATAAATAAAACTTGTGCAGACCAAGGAACAAACCTCAACATAATATGTGAAAAAGTCACTGAATATGTGTATAGCAACACACAAAAAATATCTGAAAAAAAGGTCCGTATAATATTTGAAAAAAGGTTCAGCAGAAGGGAGTCCTTATATAAATCTCCAGAAAACAGGGCACATACTCTTCAATCCACCCATCTAAAATGCGGTGTAAGGTGTAATAATACAAACTGCTTACCAGATAAGTTAGATCTCAAGTGATAGAGATCAGAAACGCATGTGCATTAGCCTGCTGGCCGTTCAGCTTGTAATAGTCTCATGACAGGGAGATGTCCACCTTTTACCAAGGAACCAATGGAGGGAAGCCTCACTCCCAGGATCACTCTTTATAAAAGCAAGGATCTGGAAGGTCTCATGCAATGAGGAACAGAAGAGGGCTTCATGGTGCAGTATGTTCCAACAAAAATCTTTAATTCCGAATGGATCATACAAGTATAAAATCCATAAAATCACAGCAGGTAAGAGGTTTTTGAACTAGCCACGGTGTATACCAGCCAGCTGTTCAGCGTGATGAAGTCACAAGACTATGCTCCACCTGACGCGTTTCCCCATAGGAGGCATCCACTGGGTACGGAGATCATGCCTGGACGTCAGCACACCACGCTTAAATACCATTAAGGCAGGAGAGACACCAGAAGTCAGCATTATATATTTCTAAAACTCAGTAGTGAAATAAAAATTTCATACATGTATATAAACACTAAATATAAAATTCATATATTAAACACAAATACAGATATATATATTTTCGGTTATAAACCACCTATTCACAAATATTTAGGATGGGGACATAAAATCAACATATAATAGTCGATATTGTAAACATTTTCTAAAAAATATATTCTTTTAAACCACTTAAAATAAAAAAGGAAAAAATGTACGGTACTAGTAGAAATAAACTGCAAAAAGGATAATACGCACATCAAAAGTTTAGATGTTATCTATGAAACAGTTCATGTCCCACTCAATATTCAAGCCCCAGGGGCTGTAACACTGGAGGTCATGTATCCATTTCGTCTCACAACGAGAAATATGTCTTTTAAGGTTATTACCCCTCCAATGAGGGACATATTTCTCTATAGCTATAACTTGAAGAAGTGAGCTATCTCGATTGTGACATAAACGAAAATGTTTAGACACACTGTGACCTATAAATCCTCTTCTAATATTGCCTGTGTTCACCTATTCTGATACTAAGTGCCCTAGTGGTCCTGCCTACATACTGTAACCCACATGGGCAGGCCAGTAGGTACGCAACCCCTACAGTTCCACAAGTAAAACATTCTTGTATGTTAAATGTTTTTGTTGTAACATTGGACTTAAAGGAAGTAGTTCTAACAGTTTCTGAAGTTTTGCATACTTTGCATCATTTGCAGGGAAAAAAACCCTTTTAAGCCCCCAAACATGCTTATTTTGGGGGGTAAATCTACTGCACTGGGTGCTGACTTGTCCTTCAGGGTATACCCTCTTCTATATATCACATTAGGTTTGTCCGGAAGCACTGGACCTAAAACCTGGTCACCTTTCAGCACTTTCCAATGTTTCTTCATTATTCTATTCACCCACCAATGTTGGGAAGAAAAGGTAGTAATGAAAGCCCACTCAAAAATCGAGCTTTCCGTTTATCGGTTATTCTATTCTTGGGCATTAACAGTTGTTTCCTATCTATAGTCATAACATTCTGAAGATCTTCTTCAATCGACTTGGGATCATATCCCTTGTCGAGGAAACGATCCTTTAGAACAATGGCTTGGGCTTTGAAGTCTTCCACTCGTGAGCAGTTTCTTCTTACTTTACGAAATTGGCCTTTAGGAATAGCTTTAAGCCAGTTAGGGTGGTGGCAACTACCCTGGGGTATATACCCATTTTTATCGGTCCGTTTAAAAAAAGTTTTAGTAAGCAGTCGCCCTTGGTCTTTAAACACCACCAAATCCAAAAAATTCACAGAAGTTAAAATAAAATCGCATGTAAATTTGATACCCCACTGGTTATTATTAATCATATTCATAAATGAATGAAGAGATTTAGAGTCCCCTTTCCATAAAAAGAAGGCATCATCTATGAGCAAATGAAGAACAGGGGCTTTAAGGTAACCAACCTCAGGATTTTAATGGTGTATATATCCTAAATATCAAGTCATCAATAGTTTGAATAAAATAAAATTTCTTTATTTAAACAATGTTAAAAAAATCACAAGACATGATTTAATACAGAATTAAAAAAAAATAAAAATTCAGTGACATATCACAAAAAGATACCACTTTTCTCAACATGTTTTGCTCATTGGAGATTCTTCAGGAGACTTGTCATGTGGCATCATATTAGACTGGTAATTACAAGAATACATAGAATAAATACTTAGGTTGAAATATAAATCCATACATCCAAAATGCATCAATTATTATCATAATGATAAGAGATATATAAATTATATGATAAATGAATATTATATGATCAATGAGAGAACATACATAATAAATGGATGAATATATAGTAACAAAAAAGTAGCCGTGCAGTTGCAGAAATGAACCTTGCCCAAATTGACAATCGAAATGTGTATATCACGGGATTAAAATCAATAAAATGTATATCCTATGGGTTGCTTTCCTTCAAGAGATGGGTCTTCAAAGAGTGTTTGCAGAGATATACAAAAAGGATCAGTTGGGTAGAGTCCTTTCTAATGGAGACGGGACCAATGAATGATAATTAAATACAATAATAATATTTAAATATTAGAATATTATTTAATTATATAGGGAGACCAAAAAGGGAAATTACCTGAAAATATTAATTAGTAGAATCAATATTATCCATGGATATCAAGTCATCAATAGTTTGAATAAAATGAAATTTCTTTATTTAAACATTGTTAAAAAAATCACAAGACATGATTTAATACAGAAAAAAAAAAAAAAAAAAAAAAAATCAGTGATATATCACAAAAAGATAACACTTTTCTCAACATGTTTCGCTCATTGGAGCTTCTTCAGGAGACTTGTCATGTGGCATCATATTAGGCTGGAAATTACAAGAATACATAGAATAAATGCTTAGATTGAAATATAGGGCAGCTCCTCGTAGAAATAATTTTTAGGGAAGGGACAATACAAAAAAGGAAGACTAAGAAAGGATGCAGGGGAGGGAAACAGAAGCACCCCCAAAAAAAGAAGGAGGTAAATACTGAAGGTATTTTTAATCTCAGCGGGGTGACTCTCACTGAATCAGAGAAATATACTCTGAGTCAAGGGTTAAAATATGCACCTAAACAAGGATTGAAAACGTTTCAAATGTTTATTGATATTCAGAAATATATGAGGAAACTCAGTGTAAAGCTATACTTTTTGTCTAATCCCATTACGAGGACAGACAATCAGAATAAAGGAAATGGGAATATTGTTATTAATAAACGAACGGGTTTAAGAAATGCTTCCTTATTTAACCTCCCAGGCAAACCCGCCATCAGCATTAAAGTTCCTAAAGATTTAGTATTGCAAGATTTACAGAAAGCACATTTTAGAAACCAGATAACCAGAAGAAGATCCAAGAGGGAGTAGAATCATTATGTAAAAAACAAAGAGCTTATTATTCGCCCCGCTGGCAAGGGAGGGGAAATTGTACTTCTCAAAAAACAAGATTACTTGACAGAGATGAATCGTCTCTTGTCAGATAGAGACACTTACGCCATCCTAAAGAAGGATCCTGCTGTTGGTTACAAAAAGAAGCTAGAAAAGCTAGTTGGAGATGGACTAAGGAAAAATATTATAACCAAAAAGGAAGCTGAATTTTTAATTCCCCTGGCACCTAAAATGCCCATTATTTACTACTTGCCTAAAGTACATAAAAACCCACTTATGCCACCAGGAAGACCCATAGTGAGTGGGATAGACTCCCTCACTTCAAGAATAGGCAAGTTTGTCGACTTTTTTCTACAGCCGTTAGTGACTAAAACTCCAGCTTTTTAAAAAGACAAATGATTAATGATCTTGCAACATTGGAAGTGGATGAGGATGTGCTGCTGGTTACAGCCGACGTATCCTCTTTATACACCAACATCCCCCACGATTTGGGTTTCACTGCGGCCAGATATTTTTTGATGAGGGATGGATCACTTGATAAACCCCTGCTGAAATTTATTCTTAGGATGTTGAAATTCACTATGCAACATAATTATTTTTACTATGATAATAAATACTTTTTACAGTGTACTGGCGTGGTGATGCCCCAGCCTCGCCAATCTCTTTATGGCACTATGGGAGAATGATCACATTTTTTCTTGGAAGTGCCCCGACTTCTTTTTTGGCATCGATACATAGATGATGCCTTCTTTCTATGGAAAGGGGACTCTGAATCTCTTCATTTATTTATGAATATGATTAATAATTAACCAGTGAGGTATCAAATTTACATACGATTTCAGTTTGACTTCTGTGAATTTTTTGGATTTGGTGGGGTTTAAAGATCAAAGGCGACTGCTTACTAAAACTTTTTTTAAACCGACCGATAAAAATGGGTACATACCCCAGGGTAGTTGCCACCACCCCAACTGGCTTAAGGCTATTCCTAAAGGCCAATTTCGTAGAGTAAGAAGAAACTGCTCACGAGTAGAAGACTTCAAAGCCCAAGCCATTGTTCTAAAGGATCGTTTCCTCGACAAGGGATATGATCCCAAGTCGATTGAAGAAGATCTTCAGAATGTTATGACTATGGATAGGAAACAACTGTTAATGCCCAAGAATAAAATAACCGATGGTTACAGACAGCTCGATTTTTAAGTGGGCTTTCATTACTACCTTTTCTTCCCAAAATTGGTGGGTGAATAGAATAGTGAAGAAACATTGGAAAGTGCTAAAAGGTGACCGGGTTTTAGGTCCAGTGCTTCCGAACAAACCTAATGTGATATATAGAAGAGGGTATACCCTGAAGGACAAGTTAGCACCCAGTGCAGTAGATTTACCCCCCAAAATAGGCATGTTTGGAGGCTTAAAAGGGTTTTTTCCCTGCAAACGATGCAAAGTATGCAAAACTTCAGAAACTGTTAGAACTACTTCCTTTAAGTCTAATGTTACAACAAAAACATTTAACATACAAGAATTTATTAATTGTGGAACTGTAGGGGTTGTGTACCTACTGGCCTGCTCATGTGGGTTACAGTATGTAGGCAGGATCACTAGGGCACTTAGTATCAGAATAGGTGAACACATAGGCAATATCAGAAGAGGATTTATAGGTCACAGTGTGTCTAAACATTTTCGTTTATGTCACAATCGAGCTCACTTCTTCAAGTTATAGCTATAGAGAAATATGTCCCGCTTTGGAAGGGTAATAACCTTAAAAGACATATTTCTTGTCGTGAGATGAAATGGATATATGACCTCCAGTGTTACAGCCCCTGGGGCCTGAATATTGAGTGGGACACAAACTGTTTCATAGATAACTGCTAAACCTTTGATGTGCGTATTATCCTTTTTGCAATTTATTTCTACTTAGTACATTTTTTCCCTTTTTTTATTTTAAGTGGTTTAAAAGAATATATTTTTTAGAAAATGTTTCCAATATCGACTATTATATGTTGATTTTATGTCTCCTTCCTAAATATTGGTGAATAGGTGGTTTATAACCGAAAATATATATATCTGTATTTGTGTTTATTATTTGAATTTTATTTATGTATTTACTGTTTATATACATGTATGAAATTTTTATTTCACTATTGAGTTTTAGAAATCTATCCCAAAATATTTATTTATTTTTTATATACCGTATATACTCGAGTATAAGTCGTTCCGAGTATAAGTCGAGGCCCTAATTTACCACAAAAAAATGGGAAAAACTTATTGACCCGAGTATAAGACGAGGGTGAGAAATGCACAGCTACTGTAAGTGGAAAAGAGGATCAACAATGCCCATTTGCAGCCTCACTGTGTCCATTTGCAGCCATAGGTCCCCTGAACTTCAAACTTGGTAGTTAAGGGTTCCTAGATGCCCCCTAGCTGCAGCCAAACTTTGGGGTCTCTGAACCCAAAGGGTCCCGAAATGACATTGCAGCAGATGGACACAGTTGACCGAATTTGGGGCCCTGTATCTCAGGGCCACTTAGTGCTAAGAACCCCAAATTTGGTGTGCAAACCCAGTGGAACTAGCACCATAAGATTTCCAAAGCTGGGGTTTCTAGCACCAAGTGGCCCCGAGATACAGGGCCCCAAAAAACAGTTCAGAAAATGTCAAGCACTTTTCTACAGCAGAGAATGACATTTTCCGAACCGGTTTGGGGGCCCTGTATCTCAGGGCCACTTAGTGCTAGGAACTTCAGCTTTGGATATGTTGTGGTACCAGGTCCACTGGGTTTGCACACCAAATTTGGAGTTCCTAGCATCAAGTGGCCCTGAGATACGGGGCCCCAAACTTGGTTCAGAAAATGTCAAGCACTTTTCTGCAGCAGAAAATGACATTTTCCGAACCGATTTTGGGGCCCCGTATCTCGGGGCCACTTAGAGCTAGGAACTTCAGCTTTGGATATGTTGTGGTACCAGGTCCACTGGGTTTGCACACCAAATATGGAGTTCCTAGCATTAAGTGGCCCTGAGATACGGGGCCCCAAAGTCGGTTCGGAAAATGAAATTTTTTGCTGCAGAAAAGTGCTTGACTCGAGTATAAGTCGAGGGGGGCACATTCAGCACTAAAAAATGTGCTGAAAAATTCGACTTATACTCGAGTATATACGGTATTTATTTATAATTTTTTTTTGTACCGAATTTGATCATTTTTAAATGATTAAATGGGTAACACGGATTGCTATAGGCTATATGCTGACTTCCGTTGTGTCTCCTGCCTTAATGGTATTTAAGCGTGGCGCGCTCACGTCCAGGCATGATCTCCGTACCCAGTGGATGCCTTCTATGGGGAAACGAGTCGGGTGAAGCATAGTCTTGTGATGTCATTACGCTGAACAGCTGGCTGGTATACACCGTTGCTAGGTCAAAAACCTTTCTTACCTGTTGTGATTTTATGGATTTTAAACTTGTAAGATCTGTTCGAAAATAAAGATTTTTGTTGGAACATACTGCACCACTAAGCCCACTTCTGTTCCTCATTGCATGAGACCTTCCAGATCCTTGCTTTCATAAAGAGTGATCCCGGGAGTGAGGCTTCCCTCCGTTGGTTTCTTGGTAACAGGTGGACATCTCCCTGTCGTGAGACTATTGCTAGCTGACCGGCCAGCAGGCTAATGCACATGCGTTTCTGATCTCTATCACTTGAGATCCAATTTATCTGGTAAGCAGTTTGTATTGATACATCTTACACCGCATTTTAGACGGTCGGATTGAAGAGTATGTGCCCTGTTTTCTGGAGATTTATATAAGGACTCCCTTCTGCTGAACTTTTTTTCAATTATATGGACCTTTTTTTCAGATATTTTTTGTGTGTTGCTATACACATATTTAGTGACTTTTTCACATATTATGTTGAGGTTTGTTCCTTGGTTTGCACAAGTTTTATTTATATACCATATATTTTTTCTGGCCTTTAGTAGTTGATTTGCCCACCTTTTTTCTCCTTTTTTCAGTTGCAGTATAACATTTCTGGTAGAAAATGAATACAGGCTGTCCCAGACTTACATACGACTCATACTTACAAACAGAGGGAGACAGCAAGAAGTGAGAAAAAAAATCTACCCCTAGGAAGGGAAACTCACTCCTGTAATGCCCCGTACACACGGTCGGATTTTCCGACGGAAAATGTTCGATGGGAGCTTGTTGTCGGAAATTTCGACCGTGTGTAGGCTCCATCGGACATTTTCCATCGGAATTTCCGTCACACAAAATTTGAGATCTGGCTCTCAAATGTGTACACAATTCCGATGCACAAAATTCCACGCATGCTCGGAATCAAGCAGAAGAGCCACACTGGCTATTGGACTTCCTTTTTCTCGACTTGTCGTACGTGTTGTACGTCACCGCGTTCTTGACGTTCGAAATTTCAATAAGATTTATGTGACCGTGTGTATGCAAGACAAGTTTGAGCCAACATCTGTCGGAAAAAATTCATGGATTTTGTTGTCGGAATGTTCGATCGTGTGTACAGGGCATAAGAGTTATCATGGGAAAAAGGTATTTCCACTGAAGCTTTATCACCAATCCTCGTTTCCACAACAACCCAAATTTTTCAAAATCCAATTATCACAGGGACAGAAAGTGAGGTGAAATCTTCTGAGGTTGGGTTCACACTGCAGCACACTCTGGCTCATAGCAGGAGTCCGGTGCGTCTCCATTCACTGTTTCAGGTCCGATTCCAGCCCGAATCTTTTGCTGAATTCTGACCTGAAATGGACCAAAAGACGCACACGACAATTCGCACCGGAGCCGCTGTGGAGATGTGTGAACTGGCTCCAAAGAGAGTCAGTAACAATCTCCTGCTATGTGAATTGGATGCGGGGAAACCCGCATCCAATTAGCAACAGCGTGAACCTTGACAGGGTTTAGCAGAGTGTCCCAGAGAGATCCAGAAAAAGGGGTTTATATGTCTCCCAGGCTCCTCTCGTACACATTCAGGAATCTCTGATTCATGATCCAGTTCGGGTCTTGGTCCTCTTCCCCAGGCTAATTTAAGTTCACCTGAGCAGACAGCCTGTGCTCTCTGCCTGGAAAACACAGACAACGCTGATCTGTGAGAGCAAAAAGGTTGGTAAAAAGCTGTTAAGCAGTTTATGTGGCATCTGACAAGCGGTAGGCTTGCTCCGCCTGGTAGTTAGGGCCTGCATAGTGTATAGTTAGAGCCGAGACACGGCTAGGGTTTTGTTTGGCTATTTTGTTCTTTGTTTTGTTTTGAACACTGTACAGCACCTCTATAGACTTGTAAATATCACAATTAAACACTTCACTGTTTGTCACTACTTCACTTGTTCTGGTATCTGTGCCTGAAAGCCTTCTTGTCCCAGGAAGTTTTTGTACCTGCTACCTGTCCCCCAGGTTACATATGGTGGAGAATGCTGGCAGCTGTAGTAAGTTACTACTTAAAAGGCCAGTACCTAGAGTGACTAAACATGGAGGAAATCCTAAAACAATTGGTGATATCCAATGCTGCACAGCAGTAAGCAAACCCTGCACAGCATCAAGCAAAAGCTGCACAGCAGCAAACAATCGCTGCACTAAAGCAAGCCAATGCTATCGCATAGGAGCAAACCAAGGCACTGTGCCAACAGATTGGTGCTGTACAGGAGCAATCGCAGAGGCTGTTTGAACAGCTAGCCACTGATGCAAAAGGGGAAGGAAAACCTTGACTGAGGTTGTGGAGATGCTAGCACAGTGGTCACCTGCTAAAGTTGATGATTTTGAAAACAAGCCCTCAGCCATCCATGTGGGTCGCTTTCTTTCTAAGATGACTGCAGAAGATGATCCAGAGGCCTTTCTGCTAACGTTTGAATGGACCGCTGAGAGCGAAGGTTGGCCTAAAACCCATTGGGCAGGACTAATCACCCCCCTGCTTTCTGGAGAATCACAGAAGGCCTACTATGATTTGGAGTCAGCAGAAGCGGGAGACTATGAAAAGGTCAAGTGGGAAATCCTGGCGCGACTTGGTGTCACCTTGGCAGTTCGAGCACAGCGGGTCCACAGCTGGTTCTTCCAAGACAAGAGTCCCCCAAGATCGCAGATGTTCAACCTAATTCACCTGGTAAGGAAATGGCTACAGCTGGAGTCCCTGTCTGGTCCACAAATAGTGGAGCGTGTGGTCATGGACCGGTTCCTGAGGTCACTACCAATTCCCCTGCAGAAGACGGTGAATCAAGGAGACCCCAACTTGGCGGACAACCTGGTGGAACTCGTTGAAAGGAACTTTGCTGCAGAGAGCCTGGTCACCACCCCTACAGCCGCACGGACCTTCCACCCAAAGCCACGGTCTCCCCAGGCAACCGGTAAGACTGTTCCAGGGGAAGTGGGTGTTAAGCATGGCAAGGAAATAGGGTGCCAGAACTGAAGTTTGGCGTCCCAAACAAGGGAAGCCACTGCCTGTCAGCAAACCAAACTGGGGAAACATCAGGTGTTTTTGTTGCCAAGAACTGGGACATGTTGCAGCAAACTGTACATTGACAGATGAACCAATGCAGTGTGATCTATCTGTTAGAAGGCAGTCTATGTTTGCGGCTGTTGCATGCGCTGCAGCACCAAATATGGGAAAACACATGACTGTTAATAATAAGCCTATTACGGCCTTGCTAGACTCTGGAAGTCTAATGACTTTGGTTACAGCTGAGTTGATACTTGGAAACTGTGAATTTTCATGCTAAAAAAGTTGCTGTGATCTGTGTACATGGGGATACACAGTTCAGTTTGATACTGGCTTAGGTATGGTGACCCATCCGGTTGGACTTGTACCCCACTTGGTGCACGAGGCCATCGTTGGTAGGGACTTCCCTAAGTTTTGGGAACTGTGGGGTCGCCCCGACCCGGTCGCAGTAGCTGACTCAGTGGCAGAGCCAGAACTCCTGGCCACTACTGACAATGTGGGTTCAGTGGACTCCTCTCAGGTTTTTACTTTCTCAGTTATGGCAGGAGAGCTGGAGGAGCCTGAGGAAGTCCCCACAACCAGTGGAGCTGGACAGCCGTCTGCTGAATCTAAACCTACGTTGAAGTTTTCTGACGTTAATGTGCACAAGGAAAATTTTGGTACTGAGCAGAGAAAAGGCCCTATCCTTGCCAGGGCCTGGGAAAATGTAATAGTGATTAATAAAGTACCTGTCAAACAAGGGGACAGGCCCTGTTTTCCTTATTTCAGCAGCAGAGGATTTACTGTATCGTGTATGTAAAAAGAATGATGAAGTGGTTGAACAATTGGTGGTCCCTAAGCCATACAGACGGGTGGTGTTGGAACTTGCCCATGGGCACTTGCTAGGAGGCCATTTAGGGGTTGAGAAAACTACTGAAAGGTTGTTGCGCAGATTTTACTGGCCCGGGATACAGAAAGATATTGAGAATTATTGTCAATCCTGTTCTATGTGTCAGATGTCAGCCCCACTACCCCACTTCCGAAGTCCTTTAGTGCCCTTGCCCATTATTGGAGTGCCCTTTGAGAGGATTGCCATGGATCTTGTGGGTCCACTTCCCAAGTCTGCCCGGGGTCATCAGCATATCCTTGTAATCATGGATTATGCTACCCGTTACCCCGAGGCAGTTCCCTTACACACCGCGTCTGCTAAAAACATTGTCAAAGAGCTGTTTATGGTGTTCAGTCGTGTTGGCATCCCTAAAAAAGTCCTTACAGACCAGGGCACCCCATTTATGTCACAAGTAACTAGGGAGCTGTGCAAGTTATTTAAGGTGATGCAGTTGCGAACCTCGATGTACCATCCTCAAACGGATGGCTTGGTGGAACGCTTCAATAAGACATTAAAGAGCATGTTAAAAAAGGTTGTTGACAAGGATGGGAAAAACTGGGACTTCCTGATACCATATCAACCAGGAAAAAGGAAGTCCAAACAGATTTACCACATAAACCTGTTAAAGCCCTGGAAGAATAGACTAGCGTTAACTGCGAGGTCCATCCCGGTAACGCCTAAGGGTACTAAGTCCCCTCTGATCCCTGAGGTCACGATTCCAGACACCCTGTCATATTCCCAAAAACACTTCAGCAGTTCAGCATGATATTGTTACTGAACCTGGGGTCCGTGTCAAGCTCAAACTGTACCGAATTCCTGAAGCGAGGAGAAAGGACATCAGCAATGAAGTTAAAAGAATGTTGGAGCTAGATGTCATTAAGGAATCCAATAGTGACTGGTCTAGCCCCATCATGTTAGTCCCAAAACCGGATGGCATTTGAAGGTTCTGTAATGACTTCAGGAAGCTTAATGCAGTGACAAAGTTTGACACGTACCCAATGCCCAGAGTTGACATCCTTATAGACCGACTTGGCAAGGCTCGCTATCTGACCACTTTGTACTTGACAAAAGGTTATTGGCAAATACCCCTGACTGGTAGCGCCAAAGAGAAGACTGCATTTGTGACCCCGGAGGGTTCCTTTCAATATAAAAAATGCCTTTTGGGTTGCAAAATGCCCCACCGACATTTCAGAGGGCCATGGACAGGACCCTAAGACCCTACCGACGATATGCAGCAGCCTATCTAGATGACATAGTGTTACATAGCACTGACTGGGAGTCTCACTTGCCCCGTGTCCAGGCTGTCCTTGATTCCCTCTTCAAAGAAGGTTTTACGGCAAATCCAAAAAAATGTGCCATTGGTCTAGAGGAAGCCAAGTATTTGGGCTACTCTATTGGCCGTGGTGTCATAAAACCTCAAGTGAGTAAAATAGAAGCCATTCAGGAGTGGCCACGTCCTGCAAACAAGAAGCAGGTCAGGGCCTTTCTTGGCATTGCGGGGTATTATAAAAGATTTATCCCATATTTTGCAACTATAGCTGCCCCACTGACAGACCTTACGAAAGGGAAAGACTCTGTAATGGTGAAATGGTCCTCAGTAGCAGAGGAATCTTTCCAAGTCCTGAAGAAGGCTCTTTGTGCACAGCCAGTACTGTACTCGCCCGATTTCTCCAAAGATTTTTTGGTTCAGATGGATGCGTCTGATGTTGGTATTGGGGCAGTACTATCACAGGTACACAGTGGGGAAGAACACCCGTGGTGTACCTAAGCAGAAAGCTCAATGACCATGAGAAAAAGTATGCAGTGATTGAAAAGGAATGTTTAGCCATAAAGTGGGCCGTGGACGCGCTCAGGTACTATTTGTTAGGACGCCAGTTTGAGTTAATAACTGACCATGCTCCCCTGAAATGGATGGCCCAAAAGAAGGAGACTAATAGACGGGTGAACCGGTGGTTTTTGGCTCTACAGGATTACTCTTTCACTGTAAAACACAGGCCAGGTGTTGAGATGTAGATGCCCTGTCCTGTGTTCACTCCTGTTTGGCCACAGGTTTTCCAACCCTGGGGTTGAAACAAGGGGGGGGATATGTAGCAGAGTGTACCAGAGAGAGCCAGGAAAAGTCCTGTTTGGGGTTTATATGTCTCCCAGGCTCCTCTCGTACACATTCAGGAATCTCTGATCCATGATCCAGTTCGGGTCTTGGTCCTCTTCCCCAGGCTAATTTAAGTTCACCTGAGCAGACAGCCTTTGCTCTCTGCCTGGGAAACTGTCAGAAACCATGAATCAGACTGAGACAGAAGTACAGTTAATCACACTTGTTTAATAATAATAAAAAGGTAAACAGAGTAAGCGTAGTCAATACATAGCCAGAGTTCAGTAACCAGATCAGGTAGTCAGCCAATGCCAATGTCAGAGAGCCAGAGATCAACGTAGTAGTACAGCAAGCAGGATCAAGAGCCAGAAGGGACGTCAGCCGAGCAAGTCTTCAACAGGAACGCAGGAGAAAGTCTCAAAGATGTGACCAAAGGCGAAGGCAGAGATGAAGTGAGCTGGACGGCTTTAAGTAGCCAGGACTGACGAGCAGATCATCAACAGCTGAGTCACTGTGGAGAGAAAGAAGCTGGCAATTAGCCGACAGCTGAGCAGCCAGTTCAGAGAAGGAAGGGCTGAGCCCAGCCCTGACAGAAACACAGACAACGCTGGTCTGTGAGAGCAAAAAGGTTAGTAAAAAGCTGTTAAGCAGTTTATGTGGGATCTGACAAGTGGTAGGCTTTCTCAGCCTGGTAGTTAGGGCCTGCATAGTGTATAGTTAGAGCCGAGACACGGCTAGGGTTTTGTTTGGCTATTTTGTCTATAGACTTGTAAATATCATCATTAAACACTTTACTGTTTGTTACTACTTTACTTGTTCTGGTATCTGGTATTGGTATATGGTATTTTTTTGCCTGGAGTTACACTTAAAAAATGTACCTGTTCCAACTTACATACACATTCTAAGTAAAAACAAACCTAGAACCCATCTTGTGTGTAACCTGGGGACTGCCTGTACATTTTTTATAGGTCTATATATCAGACCACTTGTAGAGCAAAGATGGATGGGGTATTTGGTTCCAAAAGAGGGAAAGTTCCACCATATAAGGGACAGTTATGAGCTATACTGCATGGAAACGGGTCTGTGTTTATACTTCATAAACCCTTGAAATAATGAAGTTTGAATGAATAATAATTCCCACCTTGCCTGGAAACACCCCCTAGAAAAAAGATGAAATACATAGCAGGAACGGGAAGTCTGGATTCTCTGTTCAGCCTACGTCTCCATTGACTGCTGCAATAATAAGCTCATAAGTGAGCATGATTCTATCCATTAGCCAGAATATGTATACGCATGCACATGATCATATAGGATGTATAGAACACAAAGACATTAGTGTAGTATGAGCTTGCCTCTTTAAATGTGAGAAACATGATGTCACGTGCTGTGAATCTGAATTGCAGTATTGTTCCACTGTGTATGTTTGTAGACCTAGAAGTCATTCCATGTACTGTTTTCGGGCCATCATTTATATTTAAATTTGTGGAAAAATGTGTAGCTGAACTTCCAGAATTTCAGTGCCTTCTGTGTCTTTGTTGTTAGTCTCATTGATTTATTATTTTTGCATGCATGTTGTCTTACTATTCTATCTGCATCAGTCATTTCCGAGGGTAAACCTAAAGGAAACAGTATAAAAAGTGACTTAAACAAAAAAATTATATACAAGAAAATAAAAGTATATTGAATAGTATTTTATAATTATTTTGAGGATTTTTAATAAAACACAAGTGTTATACAAATTCATCCTAAAGTGATTTGTATATATATATATATATATATATAGTTTATAAAACAAACATTTTTATTTTTGAAATAGACAATGTACCTTGGCGCTGGGTCTTTTTGGTGCAAGACTATGAGAGAGATTCTGCACTGCTCCATGTTGACAGCAAGTGAACTCCTGCTGCAGGATTCTCAGTAGCATTTTTTATGAGAACGCTGCTGATATGACCGTCCCATCTCCCCGCCTGAAAATCATACGTCACCATTTTTGTATGGCGTAATTGGCGTGTATTAATGCTCATGTGAACATGTGGAGTTTATATATACTTATATATACTTATATATACCACGTACACACGGACCGAATATCGGGAGACAACGGGCGGTTAAAAAGAAAAAAATCGTCAGACATTCGGCCCGTGTATATGTCGGTCTGTCTGACAGAAGCTCATTCTCTCATTCATTCGTTCGTCTGGCTTTTGTCAGACATGCATGCTGGAAAACCAGCAACTGGCCGACTCCTGATCACTGCTCTCAGCCAATGGCAGATCAGAGTGTTCTGGCAGGGGGGCATCCCCGTCAGAACACAACAGCTCAGCGGGGGAATCGCTGAACTAACCTCGCATGGTTACTACAGCGGCAGTGACTGGAGCTGACAGTTTCTTTCGTGCTACCTGCTGGGTTGCACGGAAAAAAACTGTTATGCCGCGTACACACGAGCGGACTTTTCGACCGGACTGGTCAGACGGACCGAGTCCAGCGGACAATCCGTTTGTGTGTGGACTTCATCGGACCTTTAGCGGATTTTTCCAGTCGAAAATCTGACAGACTTTAGATTTGAAACATGCTTCAAATCTTTCCGAAGGACTGGAGTCCAGTCGAAAAATACGCTCGTTTGTATGCTAGTCCGACGGTTGAAAACCCACGCTAGGGCAGCTATTGGCTACTGGTTATCAACTTCCTTATTTTAGTCCGGTCGTACGTCATCACGTATGAATCTATCGGACTTTGGTGTGATCGTGTGTAGGCAAGTCCGTTCATTCAAAAGTCCGTCGGAAGTCTGTCAAAAGTCCGTTGAAAGTCCGTTGGACCAGTCCGGTCGAAAAGTCCGCCCGTGTGTACGCGGCATTAGTGTGTACCCAGCTTTACCCTCATTGTTTTGATTCATCCCTCTAAGCATTAGTGGTACATTTTGTTTTATACTAAAAGATATACACTGATCAGCCATAACTTCATGACCTCCCATCTAATATTGAGTAGGTTCCCCTTTTGCCACCAAAACAGCTGACCTGTCAAGGTATGGATGCCACTGGACCTTACATAGTTACATAGTAGGTGAGGTTGAAAAAAGACACAAGTCCATCAAGTCCAACCTATGTGTGTGATTATGTGTCAGTATTACATTACATATCCCTGTATATTGCGGTCATTCAGGTGATTATATAATAGTTTCTTGAAGCTATCAATGCTCCCCACTGAGACCACCGCCTGTGGAAGGGAATTCCACATCCTTGACGCTCTTACAGTAAAGAACCCTCTACGTAGTTTAAGGTTAAACCTCTTTTCTTCTAATTGTAATGAGTGGCCACAAGTCTTATTAAACTCTCTTCTGCGAAAAAGTTTTATCCCTATTGTGGGGTCACCAGTACGGTATTTGTAAATTGAAATCATATCCCCTCTCAAGCGTCTCTTCTCCAGAGAGAATAAGTTCAGCGCTCGCAACCTTTCCTCATAACTAAGATCCTCCAGACCCTTTATTAGCTTTGTTGCCCTTCTTTGTACTCGCTCCATTTCCAGTACGTCCCTCCTGAGGACTGGTGCCCAGAACTGGACAGCATACTCCAGGTGCGGGCGGACCAGAGTCTTGTAGAGCGGGAGACCTCTGAAGGTATGCTGCGGTGTCTGGCACTAAGCTATCAGTAGCAGATACTTTTAGTCCAGTAAGTTGCGAGGTGGGGTCTCCATGGATCAGACTTGTTTTTCCAGCACATCCCACAGATGCTTGATTGGACTGAAATCTGGAGAATTTGGAGGCCAAGTAAACACCAAGCAAACCCCTTGCATTCCTTAAACCATTTATGAACAATTTTGGCAGGGCACATTATCTTGCTGAAAGAAGCCACTGCCATCAAGGAATACAGTTTCCATGAAGGGGTGTACCTGGTCAGCAACAATGTTTAGGTTGGTGGTACATGTCAAGTAACATCCACATGAATGTCAGAATACAAAGTTTCCCAGAAGAAAATTGCCCAAAGCATCACACTGCCTCCACACTTGCCTTCTTCCCATACTGCATCCTGGTGCCATCTCTTCCTCAGGTAAGCGATGCACACACACCCGGCCATCCACATGTTGTAAAAGAAAATGTGATTCATCAGACCAGCCTGCCTTCTTCCATTGCCCCATGGTCCAGTTCAGATGCTCATGTGCCCATTGTAAGCGCTTTCTGCTGTGGACATGGGTCAGCATGGGCACCCTGACCGGTCTGTGGCTATGCAGCACCATACGCAACAAACTGCATTGCCCATTTTTTCTGGTTTCAAAACATGAACTTCAGGGACAACATGTTTACTTGCTGCCTAATATAGCCCACTGACTTTAGATCACCAGTTATGTGATAATGCTGTACTGCACTGGTGACAGTATGTAAAAAATATAATTAATTGTGAATTTTTTTTTTATTTCTTAATTTTCCAAATAATTGTGATGAAAAATTACTACTTCAAGAAACTCGCCATGTCTTACTAAATACCTTGGACTGTCTACTTTTCAAAAAAGGAGTAATTTGGGGGCATTTGTACTGCCATGTTGAGCCACCCTCAGACGGTTGTCCAAATAAAGAACACCTATAGCCCTTGCTCACGCAAGATGGGCACTACTGGAAGTAAGGTTCTGTAAAATATCTTGGGCCTGTGGAGAAGGGCCAAAAGTTGTCTAATGAACTTGAAGTGAAATTCTTGAACGGCGAAGCGAAGCTACTCGCAGAGACATGGGAGTACCGAACTGCGTATATATACACATCTGCTAAATCTAGAGAGCTGCCTTATCTGATGGCTTGAGAGCAACCACACCACACAAAGTTTTGGATATTGATCCTTCCTTCTGCTTCATGCCTAATGCCCCGTACACACGATCGGACATTCCGACAACAAAAACCATGGATTTTTTTCCGACGGATGTTGGCTCAAACTTGTCTTGCATACACACGGTCACACGAATCTTGGCGAAAATTCCGAATGTCAAGAATGCGGTGACCTACAACATGTACGTTGAGCCGAGAAAAAGGAAGTTCAATAAGTCAGTGCGGCTCTTCTTGCATGCGTGGAACTTTTTGCGTCGAAATTGTGTACACGCGATCGGAATTTACAACAACGGATTTTGTTGTTGGAAAACTTGAGATCCAGATCTCAAATTTTGTATGACGGAAGTTCCGATGGAAAATGTCCGATGGAGCCTACACACAGTCGGAATTTCCGACAACAAGCTCCCATCGAACATTTTCCGTCTGAAAATCTGACCGTGTGTACGGGGCATTAATCTGCTTTTCGACTAAGAACAATGGAGAATATAATCCTTGACATCTTCTTTGGCTTACTGCTGAAACAAGATTTGGTAACCTTTGCTTCAGGCTGGGTTCACACGGATGCCGGATGCAGCTCGCAGGAGGGGTCCGGTGCGTCCCTGTCCTCCGTTTCAGGAATTTCAATGCAATATTCCCAATGCATACATTTCTGTAGAGATGGCTGTATTTATAAATGGGGGCTGAAGCGACTACCAGCTGGAACCGTGTGTAGTCAGAGAAAGTAATGTCACCAGCACACCAGGATCTCCAACAAAAGGTCCAAAGCTTTAATCAGCGATCACATTATTACAACAGAAAACAACGCTTCAGAGCCATGCAGGACCCCTTCATCAGGCACATGCCTGATGAAGGGGTCCTGCATGGCTCTGAAGCGTTGTTTTCTGTTGTAATAATGTGATCGCTGATTAAAGCTTTGGACCCATTTTTGGAGATCCTGATCCGTTTCAGGGATGAATAAGGGACACATTTTTGCCTGAATTCAGCGCTGAAACTGAGCCAAAGATGCACAGGACTCCTGTGCAAGCCGCTCCGCAGCCACCATGGAGATGTGTTAACCGGCTTCATAGAGAGACGGTCACATTCTCCTGTCATGCGAATTTAATGTGGGGAAACCCGCATCCAATTCGCACTAGTGTGAACCCAGCCTAAAGGAACCATGGTGGAAATGAAATGAGTTGGAGGAGAGGAAAGAAAATTCCAATGATTTCCTGATAAATGCACATATTCACCAGCACACCAAGGGTCCTCAAAAACAGTGGCGGCTGGTGAAGTTTTAGGATGGGGGGCGCCAGACCCCGCCCTTCCTTTTGGACCCCTCCCACTTCTCATAAGCCCCACCCCTTATAGAATCCACCCACTACGTCCTCTGTATTTCACTTGCTTCCACCCATAGTGTCAGGAGTATACAGCTCATAATTACAGGACAGAGTATACAGCTCAGCATCACAGATACGGTATGTAGATCAGCACCACAGATAGTATATAGATCAGCAACACAGATAGTATACAAATCAGCACCACAGATAGTATATAGCAGTCAGCAGCACAGATAGTATATAGCAGCCAGCACCACAGATAGTATATAGATCAGCACCACAGATAGTATACAGACCAGCACCACAGATAGTATATAGCAGCCAGCACCACAGATAGTACTGTATATAGCAGCCAGCACCAGAGATAGTATATAGATCAGCACCACAGATAGTATATAGATCAGCACCATGATAGTATACAGATCAGCAGCACAGATAGTATATAGCAGCCAGCACCACAGATAGTATATAGATCAGCACCACAGATAGTATACAGACCAGCACCACAGATAGTATATAGCAGCCAGCACCACAGATAGTATACAGATCAACACCACAGATAGTGTATATATAGATCAGCACCACAGATAGTATATAGCAGCCAGCACCAAAGATAGTATATAGATCAGAACCACAGTTAGAATATAGATCAGTGCCACAGATAGTATATAGATAAGCACCACAGATAGTATACAGATCAGCACCACAGATATTATACAGATCAGCACCACAGATTGTATACAGATCTGTGCCCACCAGTGCCATCTCATCTGTGTCTACCAGTGCTGTCTCATCTGTGCCCAGCAGTGCCATCTCATTTGTGCCTACTAGTGCAGTCTCATCTGTGCTCACCGGTGCCATCTCATTTGTGCCTACTGATGCCATCTCATATATGCCCAGCAGTGCCATCTCATCTGTGCCTACTAGTTCAGTCTTATCTGTGCCCTCCAGTGCCGTCTCATTTTTGCCTACTAGTGCCATCTCATCTGTGCCCACTAGTGCAGTCTCATCTGTGCCCACTAGTGGCGTCTCATCTGTGCCCACCAGTACCGTCTCATTTGTGCCTACTAGTGCCATTGTCTCATCTGTGCCTACTAGTGCCATCTCATCTGTGCCCACCAGTGCCGACTCATCTGTGTCCATCAGTGCAGTCTCATCTGTGCCCACTAGTGGCGTCTCATCTGTGCCCACCAGTACCGTCTCATTTGTGCCTACTAGTGCCATTGTCTCATCTGTGCCTACTAGTGCCATCTCATCTGTGCCCACCAGTGCCGACTCATCTGTGTCCATCAGTGCAGTCTCATCTGTGCCTTCTAGTGCCGTCTCATCTGTGCCCACCAGTGCCATCTCATCTGTGCCCACCAGTGCCATCTCATCTGTACCCAGCAGTGCCATCTCATCTGTGCCTACAAGTGCAGTCTCATCTGTGCCTACCAGTGCCATCTCATCTGTGCCCACCAGTGCCATCTCATTTGTGCCCACCAGTGCCATGTCATATACAGCTATATATAGCCCAGGCACAGGCAGGCATCATGCATGCTTTGGCATTTGGAACTAGGATCCATTACCCAGGACAGTCAGGAAGTCAGCGTGTGGCTGTACAGAACGGAGGGGTGGGCAGCAAGGTCTCATGGCATTGCCTGGGACAGGGAGTCAGTCACTGTCAGCGCGTGGCTGGCTGTGCGGAACGGAGGGGCGGGCAGCAAGGTCTCATGGCATTGCCTGGGACAGGGAGTCAGTCACTGTCAGCGTGTGGCTGGCTGTGCGGAATGGGAGGGCAGGCAGCAAGGTCTCAGAGAGACCAATAGAAGAGAGTGTCACTGTCTGGGGTCTGCAGCTTCAGGCCAGCACTTACCCAATCGCGCCGCTTGTCTGAATCCACAGCGCGCACACCAGTCGACTCCACCCCCACTGTGGCCGGGAAACCGGAAGTGGCGAGTGTCCTCTCCTCTGGTCCTAGTCGACTCCACCTCCACATGTCATTGTCAGTGACAAAAAAAACACCGCCCACTGTCCTCTCCTCCGGTCCCTGCTGCGCTAATCCTAGCCAGTTAATTGGCATATTAAGAAATCACAGTAGAGTGGGGGTGTTTGCATGCACACCCTAAACACTGGCAAATCAACTTCCCAGCCTGCAATCAGCTGACTGCAGGCTGGGGAGCTTCCCAAAGACCGTCACATGTCCAGCGCCTGGTCACTCTTAAAGTGACAATTTTTTAATTTTTTTTTAACAGCTTGGGGGGGTGGCACCTGAGCGCCCCCTATGGACGGGCCTGCCACTGCTCAAATAATGTCCAAATGCTTTTATTGCAGAAAGGTCACATCACAAGAACAAGTGCAACGTTTCGGAGCTGTGGAGGACCCCTTAGTCAGGCATGTGATGGCTTATTGCACAGGACCCATGGATCTTGAACATACACTGCCCACATTTGCATAACTTTTTGCAATCTGACACATACTGGGCAAGTTTGTGTGAAGAAGAATCTTGCTGCTCCTAGAGAGGAGCAGACTTGGAATTAGACAAAGAGACAGTTCTAGGTTCTTTCATTCTCTTCTAGTGCTCTTTTCAGGTCTACCCTGTTTCATTTCCTTGGAATCTGCCTACCCCCTTGGCATTGGTGACTTCACAATAAGAGATAAATCTCCATTGTAGATGTAGCGGTGCCCCCCGTGGGGCCACTAAATGTAGTAGATCCACCTGTCACCCTGCTCAGCCTGGCATTCACTTTCAGTCACTCTCCAGACAATGAACAGTCCATCAGCTTGTTTTTGTTGTTTTATTGAGGGATTAACCATGGATGGGGTAAAGGGGTTATGGGATGCCCAGATCAATAGTATTTAATTGATGAAAATGTAGATTGGAACCTCTATTCACAGTCTCTAAAGCCCCAGACTCCTCCAGCACAACACTTCTTGATGAACTGTTACTTCCTCTACTGTGCAATACTTAGTTCCTGGCTTAACTCAACTCCTGGCCCAACTCTGAATTGGGCCTAACTTTGTAGATTCAGCATTTGTTGGCAGGGGACCGCAGGCCCAATTGATGTAGCAACCAATAGCAATAGAAAGTGTCCTGTTTGTTCTAGCTGTTTCTAGGTGGACTACTGGTCGCAGTCAGTCCTGTGCGAACTCTGCCAGCCCTCCTGGCTGCAGCAGCCTGACTTCAACGCCAGTCTCTCCCTCTGGCTCTACATCCACTCCTGGCATGCCTCTCCCAGATCTTCCGACTGTGCCTGGCACTCACCAAACAACAGGTGAATCCTTCCTGAAGATTTGCCCAGCAGTGTTCCCCGCTGTCCTCTCCTGCTTCTGTTCAGAACACCCCTTGGGTTGTGTGGGGTTCCCTCACAGCTCCAATCCCCGGCCCAAGGACACCCCCCCGCCCAGACAGGAGGGCTCCCAAGGCCCCGACAGCCTAACACTCCATCTCTCTGTTCTTCCACCTGAACAGCTCCTTCACAGCTGGGCTGACTCATGTATTTAAGGAGGCCTGCCCCCTGACAATCCTAGTTGGTCAGGGCTCCTTACCACACCCCAGAGAGTGCCACCTCTCTTCCCCTCCTGTGTTTCCAGAATCTTCTGAGAGCCAGAGGGAGGTAACCAAGAAGTGACACTGCCTCTGAGTCACCAGCCTACTCTAAACCATTCTCCAGCTCCCAGATCAAAACAAACAGGAAAGCTAGGCCTGTTTAAATGTACCTGCACTGGCCAAAAATCTAACTCTAGCACCTACCTAAGGTAGAGGGTGCTACATAGATATCACTGAATTCAACTTGAACAATAGTAAATTCGACTTAAAAGAGGTATATGCAGTCTGTGGGTTAAGCCATAGGGGTTGATTTACTAAAACTGGAGAGTGCAAAAATCTGGTACAGTTCTGCATAGAAACTTATTAGCATCCAGGTTTTTTGTCAAGCTTAAATGAACAAGCTGAAGTTAGAAGCTGATTGGCTACCATGAACAGCGGAACCCGATTTTGCACTCTCCAGCTTAGTAATTTAACCCAATATGTGGCAGCCCATTGTAATTACTAAGCTAAGCAGGGCAATAACTTCTTCGCAGGATGTGGAAACCTTGCAAAAAGATCTGAACAAATTAATGGGTGGGAAACTACATGGGAAATGAGGTTCAATGTAGAAAAATGTAAAATAATGCATTTGGGTGGCAAAAATATGAATGCAATCTATACACTGGGGGAGAACCTCTGGGGGAATCTAGGATGGAAAAGGACCTGGGTGTCCTAGTAGATGATAGGCTCAGCAATGGCATGCAATGCCAATCTGCTGCTAACAAAGCAAACAGAATATTGGCATGCATTAAAAAGGGGATCAACTCCAGAGATAAAACGATAATTCTCCCACTCTACAGGACTCTGGTCCGGCCGCACCTAGAGTATGCTGTCCAGTTCTGGGCACCAGTCCTCAGGAAGGATGTACTGGAATTGGAGTGAATACAAAGAAGGGCAATAAAGCTAATAAAGGGTCTGGAGGATATTAGTTATAGTTACATAGTTACATAGTAGGCGAGTTTGAAAAAAGACACAAGTCCATCAAGTCCAACCTATGTGTAATTATGTGTCAGTATTACGTTGTATATCCATGTATGTTCCATTCATTTAGGTGCTTATCTAATAGTTTCTTGAAACTATCGATGCTCCCCACTGAGACCACAGCCTGTGGAAGGGAATTCCACATCCTTGCCGCTCTTACAGTAAAGAACCCTCTACGTAGTTTAAGGTTAAACCTCTTTTCTTCTAATTTTAGAGTGGCCACGAGTCTTGTTAAACTCTCTTCTGCGAAAAAGTTTTATTTCTATTGTAGGGTCACCAGTACGGTATTTGTATATTGAAATCATATCCCCTCTCAAGTGTCTCTTCTCCAGAGAAAATAAGTTCAGTGCTCGCAACCTTTCCTCATAACTAAGATCCTCTAGACCCTTTATTAGCTTTGTTGCCCTTCTTTGTATTCGCTCCATTTCCAGTACATCCTTCCTGAGGACTGGTGCCCAGAACTGGACAGCATACTCTAGGTGTGGCCGGACCAGAGTCTTGTAGAGTGGGAGAATTATCATTTTATCTCTGGAGTTAATCCTCTTTTTAATGCATGCCAATATTCTGTTTGCTTTGTTAGCAGCAGATTGGCATTGCATGCCATTGCTGAGCCTATCATCTACTAGGACCCCCAGGTCCTTTTCCATCCTAGATTCCCCCAGAGGTTCTCCCCCCCAGTGTATAGATTGCATTCATATTTTTGCCACCCAAATGCGTTATTTTACATTTTTCTACATTGAACCTCATTTGCCATGTAGTTGCCCACCCCATTAATTTGTTCAGATCTTTTTGCAAGGTTTCCACATCCTACAGAGAAGTTATTGCCCTGCTTAGCTTAGTATCGTCTGCAAATACAGAGATTGAACTGTTTATCCCATCCTCCAGGTCGTTTATGAACAAATTAAATAGGATTGGTCCCAGCACAGAACCCTGGGGAACCCCACTACCCACCCCTGACCATTCCGAGTACTCCCCATTTATCACCACCCTCTGAACTCGCCCTTGTAGCCAGTTTTCAATCCATGTACTCACCCTATGGTCCATGCCAACGGACCTTATTTTGTACAGTAAACGTTTATGGGGAACTGTGTCAAATGCTTTTGCAAAATCCAGATACACCACGTCTACGGGCCTTCCTTTATCTAGATGGCAACTCACCTCCTCATAGAAGGTTAGTAGATTGGTTTGGCAAGAACGATTCTTCATGAATCCATGCTGATTACTGCTAATGATACCGTTCTCATTACTAAAATCTTGTATATAGTCCCTTATCATCCCCTCCAAGAGTTTACATACTATTGATGTTAGGGTAACTGGTCTGTAATTCCCAGGGATGTATTTTAGGCCCTTTTTAAATATTGGTGCTACATTGGCTTTTTTTCCAATCAGCTGGTACCATTCCAGTCAGTAGACTGTCTGTAAAAATTAGGAATAACGGTCTGGCAATCACTTGACTGAGTTCCCTAAGTACCCCCGGATGCAAGCCATCAGGTCCTGGTGATTTATTAATGTTAAGTTTCTCAAGTCTAATTTTAATTCTGTCCTCTGTTAACCATGGAGGTGCTTCCTGTGTTGTGTCATGAGGATAAACACTGCAGTTTTGGTTACTGAAGCCCCCCGATTCACTCGTGAAGACTGAGGAGAAGAATAAATTCAATACCTTTGCCATCTCCCCATCCTTTGTAACCAGATGTCCTTCCTCATTCTTTATGGGGCCAATATGGTCCTTCCTTTTTTACTGTTTACATACTTAAAGAATTTCTTGGGATTTTTTTTGCTCTCCTCCGCTATGTGTCTTTCATGTTCTATCTTAGCCATCCTAATTGCACCCTTACATTTCTTGTTGCATTCTTTATAAAGTCTGAATGCTGAGGATGATCCCTCAACCTCGTATTTTTTGAAGGCCTTCTCCTTTGCTTTTATATGCATTTTTACATTGGAGTTAAGCCATCCAAGACTTTTGTTCGCCCTTTTAAATTTATTACCCAATGGGATACATTGGCTAATGCCCTTATTTAATATACTCTTAATATAACTCTTATTATGAGGAAAGGTTGTGAGCACTGAACTTATTCTCTCTGGAGAAGAGATGCTTGAGAGGGGATATGATTTCAATATACAAATACCATACTGGTGACCCCACAATAGGAATAAAACTTTTTCGCAGAAGAGTTTAACAAGACTCGTGGCCACTCATTAAAATTAGAAGAAAAGAGGTTTAACCTTAAACTACGTAGAATTTTTAAAGTGGTGTCTTTCTGGAAGCTAAAGGAAACATAGGTTTCAAGGAAAGGGGACCATAGTGAGGGAAAAAATCCAAGCAAGTTTGTGTATAGAAATGAGGAATTATTGCATCCAAACAGCACACAAGTGCAGTGTGGTTTTGGGTGGATGTGGATCATTAGCAGTGGGCAAATGTACATAATAAACAAAATTCCAAGCACATCCTCCCTTGTTCCAAGTCAGTACAAGAACAATAGTGACAGCATGTTACACAAGCTTGTTATATTGTACTGAAGTGTTGTAAATGTGTTGCAGATTTTTTATAGTTCCAGCCTTCAATGTAGTGAGAGGGAGTGGATATTGGATATTCAGCTGGAGCGCAGTACTTGATGGTTACATTTTATGTTAGCATACCATTTAAAGTGAAAGGTAACCAATAAAAAGAACTGTTGCCTGCAATTTTTGTACACAACTAGAAAATATCTGGAACCTAAAATTATTCTTGTTCTATTGACCAGTGCAACTTATAAAAAAAAAAGAAAAAAAATTCAATAAATTTTTAGGAGGATACCTTGTGTTAGCTATAAGCTTTTCCTGACGCCAACATGGCAGCATACATATGATAAAGCTCCGCCCCTATATCCACCCACAGGACCTGTTTAAGTCTATAAAAGTGCTAAATGCACCAATAAGGTTGGGAGCCTCTTCTGGTGGTCTTTTGGGGCTGAGGAGTTCTCTAACTAAAGACATCAGAACCTCATGTAGTGCACCTGAATTGGTGTTTGGTTACTGGAGTTCGTGCTACATGTGTTTCTCTGCACACCTGAACCAGTGTTTGGATGCTGCAGTCCGTGCTGCATATGTTTCTCTGCACACCTGAGCTGGTGTTTGGATGCTGCAGTTCATGATGCATGTGTTTCTCTGCAAACCTGAGCTGGTATTTGGATGCTGCAGTCTATGATGCATGTGTTTCTCTGCACACCTGAGCTGGTGTTTGGTTGCTGGAGTCCATGATGCATGTGTTTCTCTGCACACCTGAGTCGGTATTTGGATGCTGCAGTACATGATGCATGTGTTTCTCTGCACACCTGAGCTGGTGTTTGGATTGATGTGTTTCTCTGCACACTTGAGCTGAATGCTGGTGTTAGTGCTGCATTTTCTCCTACAGGTACTGTACGTGCTGTCCCTTTTTGTTTTCCCCCTTGCCTCTAACTTCATTAGGCTTCATAATTTTTCCTTTGTGGGAGCGATTTGTTTTTTTTTCTTTTGTCTGCAGTTTTTTTCCTTTCATCTGTGGCTTTTCCTTTAACCAGTATGCACAATCTGGTCCAGGTTTTGTGGCTATTTCCGGTCTCAGGGCTGGCTATGGCATTCATGCATGTACTGTGCAGAGGGCCTCGAGTGGCAGCCATCTTTGCTATGGCACTGGAAACATCTTCTGTTTTCAATTGCTTATGCTGCAGGTGAATTGGGGAGGGAAGGTAGGTGATTCAGGCACATGTCTCTGTTTGCTTCTTTCTCTGAGTCTCCTTCTTTTTTCTTTTCACATAGTGCGGACATCTTTGCTCCAATAGGAACTTTCTGCAACATAGCCAAAACCTCCATGTGCTCAGGTAGGGACCATCAGTCTGGTAAGTAACAAGAGGAAAAAGAGTGCCTTTCCATGAGTGTGGCCTTCATCTTCTGGCGCAACCTAACCTGCTCTCGCTCTTGCTTAAGCTCAAGCTAAAACAGCGTTGCCATGTCATGACAAGTCCAGTGTGGTCAGCAGCTCATTCCGGCCTCAAAGGTCTCACCCAGAAGGTGCATAAAGTTACCAGTGAGTGTCACCATTCCACCTCCCCTGAGCATTAATAGTGACTAAAGGGTAAGAAGTGATGGGCCTGTGGCACAGAGTTATTACTGGATGTCTGTGGATATTGCTGCTGAGACCTCTTTAAGGACACAGGATGCTGTAAGCCAGCAATCCATGGCTGTTCATAGGCAAGTAGTTAGTGAGTCTTTAACTGAGTTCTCCAGCCACTTCTGCAAGTGGACTCTGGGTGCAACATCAAGGCCACAGTCCTGCAGATGAGTTCAGGGCATCACAATTAGCCCTTCTAACCAAGGAGGCCCCAAACCCATTACAGCCAACTTTGTTCCCATCTCTGAGGGCACCTTTATCCAAACCATTCATTCCTGCCTTACACCTGGCTACATCAGAGGTAAAAGAGGGTCAGTCGTCCTCCTTGAAGAGGCTAAGCAGGTTTTGAGTGTCTCTTGGGTCCAGTCATTCATTAGGACAGTTAAGCAGGCCCGGAATAGGATGACCCAGATGACTGCCTTCAAAGTCAGAACATACTTAACGTTTTCAAGACACGGCCTTCCATACTCCCTAAGGAATGGAAAGGTGAAGAGGTTGATTCAAGAGGAGTGGCAGTAGTGATATGAAGTTTTACATAAGTAAGCAGCGGCAAAATTATACCCTACTCCGGATGGAAGCGCCAATTTTCTGGTCAAAAGAATGGCACTGCATTGAGCTAACGCACTTAACATGCGATACAGTAACACACACTTTACAGCACTGCACCCTACTGCAAATGTGGCAAGCACACTACAGTTGGGACCCAGCGTTGAAGTCTCCATCACCCACGAATCGCTGAAAGAGTAGATTATTAGTGCTCTTGGTGAGCTTAGGTGCTTGGTGGATTTTGTGGCTGAAGTAGCATTTGTTATCAATGTTCCCCTAAGGCAGTGCTGCATTCAGTGACAATAAAGAGGGCTTAAATAGCCCAGTCCTTGATAAACAAACCCGTCCTCAGGAAGGGTGGTCATAAGTGCCTGTAGGGTGACAAGATTTTCCCTCTGACTAGACTTTTTGACTATTCCAAGAGACTCACCGCCGCTCAACCCTGGATGTCCTCAGTTTGCTGTATAGATGGATGGTGCTCGCAGCTGACTCTTGATTGCCTCATAACAGTGTTTATGTTTCATAGAGCGGCACACATCCTTGGAATGTCACAAACACTTTTTATTGGTCATGAAAAAATGTTACCGTATTTATCAGCGTATAACACGCACTTTTTTCCCATTAAAATCAGGGGAAAATCGTGGGTGCGTGTTATACGCCGATCCCCTGCGATCCTGAGCTCACAGATGTTAAAAATCGCCGACCGCGATTTGAAAATGGCGGCGCCGGCGCCGAAATACACAGAGCTGGTCCTCGGCTCTTCTCGGTCACTTTCGGCTTCACTCGAGCGCCGCCCGAACCTAGCCGAGTGTACTCGGCTAGGTTCGGATAGCTCCGCTCAGAGTCACACCCATCCCGGGCGGGACTACGAGTGGAGCCGAAAGTGCACGAGAGCCGCCGAGAAGAGCCGAGGACCGGCTCTGTGTATTTCGGCGCCGGCGGCGCCATTTTCAAATCGCGGTTAGCGATTTTTAAGCTCAGGATCGCAGGGGATCTTGCAAGGCTGCACCGGGGCAAGGCTGCACTGGACACTGGGGAAGGCTGCACTGACAAGGCTGCACTGGGGCGGCTGCACTGGACACTGGGGAAGGCTGCACTGACAAGGCTGCACTGACAAGGCTGCACTGACATGGCTGCACTGACATGGCTGCACTGACAAGGCTGCACTGACAAGGCTGCACTGACAAGGCTGCACTGACATGGCTGCACTGGGGCAAGGCTGCACTGAGAAGGCTGCAATGATGGGCATTTAAATGTAAGTTTTTTTTCCCTTCAACTTCTCTCCTAAAAGTTTTTTTTTCCTTAAACTTCCCTCCTAAATTGGGGTGCGTGTTATACGCCGGTGCGTGTTATATGCCGATAAATACGGTATATGCACATCCCAACGCTAAGCACTATTCCAGGAGCAAACAGTGGTTTGTCTGGCCTTCCTCATCATAGGTGGTCAAGGCTCCAGTGAGTTCTCTCTGCTAGTTTGGTCCACTCTACATTCCAGGACTCCAGATCCTTTTGCCAGAATGGAAAACTTCAGGAGCGAATAGAAGAGTGTGCAAGGGCACTTTTCTGAAGGATGCACAACAATGTTCCTTTTCAGACCCTTCCTCCACTACTCCAGAACATTTCTTAATCCTGACCAGAATAGCACATTCAGCTCAGGAGGTGGATGTCCTCTCTGATTACATCAATATTATACAACTGCAATGGGGAATGATTCAAAGTCCTCCCTCAGAGAAATTTACAGGCTTTTATTCTCCTCTGTGTCTTATGCAAAGTGGACCGGTGTTGAGTTTAAGAAATTGAGTCTCGGTGGGAGATTTTCATTTCGTGTGTCTTCTTTTCAGGGCTCTCTATCTCACCGATGACCTTTATGGAAGTCCTAATCTGTGTGTAGCCCCGCTGAGAAAATGGGGGTGCTTCAAATCCATCATTACTTGAATGGTATTCGACCTGATTAGTCATCAATACGGAAGCCCAGTTCAATGCTCAAGTGAGTACCTTTCTCCTCCGCCTTTGAATGGATAAAGCAGTTGTCAGCTTCCCAATGCAGGGGTCTCCTTGAAACGATGATGTCTTGCATCCCTATGCTACCCCGAGAACACTGGATTCTCTGGATGTTCCAAAGAATTTCCTTTTTGCAACACAGGAGTGCTTCTTCTCAGATGCACAGGAGCCTCTGGTGATGGGTATGTCAGGGGACCCTCACTTGATCCCGTCCGGTAGGTTAATTATCCGAGACCATTATCACCACTGATGCCAGTACTTGGTGCCCATAAAAAGGGTCTTTATTCGGGAGACCTTGCCCATATCACCCAAGTATCGGGCCACCTTCAGCTGTGTCTGTTTGCATCATCATCCATTCACAAGGTGCCTCTCTTCCTACCCTCACCCGTTGGTGGAGGAAGTGGACGCCCTCACTCACCCAAGGAATAGTCACCTAGCAGATGCCTTTCCTCTACTGCCTTTGGTCATGAAGTTCCAGGGAAGACTGTTGTTGATTGGCCCGCAGGCCTTGGGTTTACCCTAGCCATGGAACCTAGCCAGGACCAAGCACTTCAGCTACCAGTGTTTCCACAACACTATGGACTGGAAATTGAGGGGGAAGGATTGGAGGACTTGGGCCGTCTTCTGGAAGTGGTTTAATCCTGGAAAGGTTCTAGAAAGGATGTCAACAAATGATATTTACTGGAACAGGTTCGCAGCCTTAGCAGAATTTTGATCCTCGCAACCCAGAGGTTGCAGAGTTGCTGTCATTTCTTTACATGGATCTGAAATCGGGGCGCAGCCTAGTTCCATAAGGGCTCAAATTACAGCCATTTCAGCTTTTACCAGGGAAAATGGGCATGTGAGCTGCCAGGGGAATGCTTCATGAGGTCAGTTCTGAGACTTTGCCCTGAGGAGGAATAACGTTCCCCAGTAGGTTTTTATTCTGGATTTCCTTGCCAGGACTCTGTATAATCAGAAAGCAGTCCTTGGTGGGACATCACTCGAGAGGCAGTGTCCCTTGATAACTTCAGGTGATAACTTTAAGGGGCAAAGTATCGGATCTGCAAGCATTTGAAGCTACAGATTCCTACATCTTATTTATGGACAAGCTGGGGCCTATGCCCCTCAAGCACATTTGTTCCCAAAGTGGATTCTGTTTTCATCTTACAAGCAGTGGTGGTTCCATCCTTTCCGGCAGAGACAGTACCTAACCTACACTGGTTGTACCAAGTGTCTGAAATGCCTACCTTCAAGCAGCTTCCTTGCTAAAAATCCTCCAGGAAGTTGTTTGTGTTTCCATCAGGCAAATTCGGAGGAGGAATCTGCAACAAAACCTTGTCATCTTGGAGAGTCAAGGTCACCCAGAAAACTTAGTGTGGCCAGGCAAGAGCCTCCAAAAATGATACAGGCTCATTCAGCTAAGTCCATTTTTACATCTTTAACCACTTCAATACCAGGCACGTATACACCTTCCTGCCCAGACCAATTTTCAGCTTTCGGCGCTGTCGCACTTTGACAATTGCGCGGTCATGCTATACTGTACCCAAACTAACTTTTTATAATTTTGTTCCCACAAAAAGAGCTTTCTTTTGATGGTATTTGATCACCTCTGGGATTTTTATTTTCTGCTAAACAAAAAAAAAAGACAGAAAATTTTGAAAAGAAAATGTTTTTTTTTTGTTTCTGTTACAAAACTTTGTAAATAAGTAATCTTTCTCCTTCACTGATGGGCACTGATGGGGCTGCACTGACGGGCACTGATGGGGCTGCACTGACGGGCACTGATAAGGCTACACTGCTGGGCATTGATGAGGTGGCACTGATGGGCACTGATGATGAGCACTAATATGCGGCACTGATGGGGCACTGATAGGCGGCACTGATGGGCATTGATAGGTGGCACTGATATGAGCACTGATGGGCACTGAAAGGCGGCACAGATGGGCACTGATAGGCGGCACGGATGGGCACTGATAGGCGGCACAGATGGGCACTGATAGGCGGTACAGATGGGCACTGATAGGTGGCACGGATGGGCATGGATGGGCACTGATAGGTTGCACTGTACACTAATAAATGTTACTGATGGATGCCAATCAGTGCCAAACAATAATACCTGCCAATCAGTGATGCCCATTGTGGGCACTGATTGGCATCCATTGTGTGAACTTATTGGCATTCATTGTGGGCACTGCCATCCCTGGTGGTCCACAGCAGGGGTACAAACCCAGGAAGTCATCACAGCACAGGGATGGTGGGAGCCCCCTCGTAATGAGCACAGCAGGGGACAAACTCAGGAAGTCAACACAGCACAGGGATGGTGGGAGCCCCCTCATAATGAGCTCAGCAGGGGTACAAACCCAGAAAGTCATCACAGCACAGGGATGGTGGGAGCCCCCTCGTAATGAGCACAGCAGGGGACAAACTCAGGAAGTCAGCACAGCACAGGGATGGTGGGAGCCCCCTCATAATGAGCACAGCAGGGGTACCAACCCAGGAAGTCAGCACAGCACAGGGATGGTGGGAGCCCCCTCATAATGAGCACAGCAGGGGTACAAACTCAGAAAGTCATCACAGCACAGGGATGGTGGGAGCCCCCTCGTAATGAGCACAGCAGGGGACAAACTCAGGAAGTCAGCACAGCACAGGGATGGTGGGAGCCCCCTCATAATGAGCACATCAGGGGTACCAACCCAGGAAGTCAGCACAGCACAGGGATGGTGGGAGCCCCCTCATAATGAGCACAGCAGGGGTACAAACCCAGGAAGTCAGCACAGCACAGGGATGGTGGGAAATCCCTCATAATGAGCACAGCAGGGGTACAAACCCAGGAAGTCAGCACAACACAGGGATAGTGGGAGCCCCCTCATAATGAGCTCAGCAGGGGTACAAACCCAGGAAGTCAGCACAGGGATGGTTGGAGCCCCTCATAATGAGCACAGCAAGGGTACAAACCCAGGAAGTCAGCACAGGGATGGTGGGAGCCCCTCATAATGAGCACAGCAGGGGTACAGCCCCAGGAAGAAGTGAGCACAGCACAGGGATGGTGGGAACCCCTCATAATGAGCATAATGAGTCCGACGACTGCCATATTGAGAAAGGTATTTTTTTGCTTTTTAAATTCATCATAGCAAACGTTCAGTTGCCTGATGAGGGAGCACGCATGCTCCGAACGCGTGCACGCCACCGGGACCCGGGAAACACAAACAGAAGATTCATGCTGTACCTCTCCTGCCCCAGCCTGAGACACTGGTTACCACCGGCGCCGACATACAGGACAAGAGGAGAACACCCCAACACACAGGATCATCCTCTGTGGAGCTTTGCCACACTTATTACCCATCATACCTGATGTGCCTGTTTATATCATACTCTGAGTGAGTGCATTTCTACTTTTAATATAATGTGTATGTTTTAATACTGCACTTAGGTTGGCGCTGTTTCTTTTCTCCTTTTATCTCCCTCCAAAGGTGTATTCTGGCCTTTAAGCATGCTGCCTCCTGTGTTTTACCAGTATCTCTCCCCCTGAGGTTACAAACCTAGACTTCTGTTCTCCCCCCCCTCCCCGCTTCTCCCCTCCCCCATACCCTCACCATTTTATGTTTGGACTACTGCTCATCCACCCACGTTATTCCTGGACACTTTTATCATCTGATTATTATTATTACTGTTATCTTTTATCATCTGACTACATTCACTCCATATCTAATTGTTAAATATCAATGTTTTATTACTCCCTTATATAAGTTGCTATTACCTTTTAGCCATTGCTCACCCCAATCAAAAGCTGTCATCCCTTAGTGCAACAAAATATTGTATTGTCCTCATAACGAACGTTCATAAATGTTACGAAAAGTTAACGAACCTAACGAAAATTCATATTTTGTACGAATCCAAATTGAATTTCGGACACGAATTACGAAATACGAATTAACTGCTAATACGGAACGGAACGAAACAAATTTATTGACGGCACACGTGTCTATTATTTATCATATGTATGCTGCCATGAAAATGGAAAATTGTACCAAATATTTTTCCTTTCCTAACGCCAATCTATGGCAGCATACAAACCCTCCCTTTTTTTATCTTGATATTTTTACAGAGAATGGGGGATGTTGCTCTCAGTCAGACTTTTATAGATGGAGCTACAGTATATCATATGTATGCAAAGGGTGGAGCTACAGTATATCATATGTATGCTGCCATGGATTGGCGTCAGGAAAGGAAAATTATGGTAAGTATATTATACAATTTTACATTATTGTAATCATTAATGGGTTAGGTAGCTTGAAGAGAATCAGTGTAAGTGAAAGCAGTGATTCCTAAGGAATGGTGCAAAATGTCTGTCTGGTCCTAAAAGTGAATTGTGGGAGTTATATACAGACTGTTCTAGGGGTTACGGAAGTAGCTGGATGACGGCCACTGCACTCTTATCAATAAAATACATATTGTATATAGGGGGACTCTAACAGAGGCTTATCGTTAAGTTGTGTATTTCATAACTATCGTAAACCATTAATCCTGGTGGAATAATCTTTGTTATAGGGTGTACACACGGTCGGACTTTGTTCGGACATTCCGACAACAAAATCCTAGGATTTTTTCCGACGGATGTTGGCTCAAACTTGTTTTGTCTACACACGGTCGGACAAAGTTGTCGGAAAATCCGATCGTTCTAAACGCGGTGACGTAAAACACATACGTCGGGACTATAAACGGGGCAGTGGCCAATAGCTTTCATCTCTTTATTTATTCTGAGCATGCGTGGCACTTTGTCCGTCGGATTTGGGTACACACGATCGGAATTTCCGAAAACGGATTTTGTTGTCGGAAAATTTTATCTCCTGCTCTCCAACTTTGTGTGTCGGAAAATCCGATGGAAAATATCCGATGGAGCCCACACACGGTCGGAATTTCTGACAACACGCTCCGATCGGACATTTTCCATCGGAAAATCCGACCGTGTGTACGGGGCATTAGTGTGGGGAAGCACAACTCCAAGAAACACCACATACATTATGATACTGGACACAGTTTAAGGAAAAGTTGATGCTTCCCAGCTCATTGTCACATAGAAAGTGAGTCATTATCCTTTAGGCTCCATGCACACTAAAGCTCAAAAAAGCTTTTTCTGGATGCCAGATTGCTGGCAGAAAACTCTTGTTGAAAAACGTGCTTTTAACAGCGTTTTGTACTAGAGTTTATGAGCGTTTTTTGGCGTTAGCATTTATGGGCGTTTTTTAATAAAAATACACAGAGGACACTCCAAAAATCCCACAATGCATTCCAAACTCCCACAATGCATTGAAAAAATAGAACCCCGAAAGCTAATGAACGCGCGTTTATGAGCGTTTATCGGCGTTTGTCGTTTTTTGGCGTTTTTTTGGCTGTGAAAAACGTCACTTTGAACGCAAATTTCTGGCGTTCAGAAAAAAGCCCATAAACTCCACTGCTCATTAAAGCTAATAAACGTCCATGTGTGCATTGACACATAGGATTACATAGAGTGGAGTTTATGGGCTTTTAAAAAAAACGCCCAAACTCCAATAAACTGCAGTTTATTAGCTCCAGTGTGCATGGAGCCTTAGATGTAGATGATGTTAACAAAGAAATGAGTGTCAGGGTGGCAAAGAAAAAAAAGAGAATTTTAACTGTTCCTTTGATCAAAAGCCACCAAAGTAAAGCAAATGTTTCTCATTATTGGTTTGTGCATCCCTATCTTCCCTAATGCCCACTATGATTTATGACTGTATGACTTGTTGATGACTTACCCTATGTTCACACCTATTCGCTTTTTTGTGCGTTTTCCGTTTTGCAGGAATGCACTACAGTCCATTTAATATGGTTTCCTATGGTACACGTTCACATTTATGTGTTTTTAGCCGGTGCATTCTTTTTCCCCGCAGCAGATTGTGTTTTGCGTGTAATAAACTTCAATGGGGTCGCACCAGAAATGCAAGTGTTACGTCTGTGATGCATTTTTTTAATGCGTTTTTTTATTACCATTTTAAAAACATTGTATATAGCTGGTTGCTAATGAGCAGGTTGGGAAGCCGACCGCCATGTCAATAACAGCCGATGAGCAATCAGCTGTTAGCAGGGTTCCCAGATGACAGCTGAACGTAAAAAAAGAATTGCTGTCTAAAAAATTTGATTAAAAAAACGGTGTGAGGTCCTTCGGGTCTGGTATGGATTTGGAAGGGACCCCAACGCTAAAATAAATTTTAAAAAGGTGTGGGGTCCCCCCAAGTCCATACCAGACCCTTATGCGAGCATGCAGCCCAGCAGGTCAGGAAAAGGAGGGGACGAGTGAGCACCCCCCTCCTAAACCATACCAGGCCACATGCCCTCAACATGAGGGAGGTCCTTTGGGGTGCGGGGGCTCTGCCCCCCACCCCAAAGCACCTTTATCCCATTTTGGAACATGGGCCTGTTCCCCACAACCCTGGCCAGTGTTGGTTTATCGGAATCTGGAAGCCCCCTTAAAGAAAGGGGGATCCCAGCCCCCATTGTGAATGAGTATGGGTATATTGTACCCCTACCCATTCACTAAAACAAAAAACAGTGTAGTGATACAAAAACAACATAGGGATAAGGTGATTTAAGGTTCTTTCCCCCCCCACCTGCCCCAGACCACCCCCCATGTTAAGGGCATGCAGCCTGGCATGGTTCGGGGGGGGGGGGGGTGCTCGCTTATCCTCTCCCTTTTCTGACCTGCCGTGCTGCGTGCTCGGATAAGGGTCTGGTGTGGATTTAGGGGGGAGCCCATGCCATTTTTATTTTTTGGGCTATTTTTAGACTTATTTGATATATCATCTATATAGCTGTAGAATGAGATTCATTTCAGTTGATATAAAGTAAGTATGATGCAGCCAAGGAAATGAAGCCACAAATTGTGGGTTTTCTATTTATTTTAAATGTTTAGGTGCTGTTTATTGAGATGCCGAAGCCGATGCGCGTGGCCAGTGGCCGCAATGTCCGCCGGCAACCCGCAATTGCTCCTCAGAGAGCCAGATAGGGGATCTGTCAATGTAAATAGACAGATCCCCGTTCTATTAGGGAAGTAGAGAGAGATCTGCTGTTCCTAGTAATCAGGAACAGCGATCTCTCTCTTCTCCCAGTCAGTTAACTCCCCCCACAGTTAGAAACACCTCCCTAGGGAACACTTAACCCCCTAGTGGTAACCCCTTCCCTGCCAGTGACATTTATATAGTAATCAGTGGCTATTTTTAGCTCTGATCGCTATATAAATGTCAATAGTCCCAAAAAAGTGTCAAAAGTGTCCGAACTGTCCGCCGCAATGCTGCAGTCCTGCTAAAAATCGATGATCACTGCCATTACTAGTAAAAAAAAAATCAATAATAATAAAAATGCCATAAATATGTCCTCTATGTAGTAGAAAATATAAATCTTGCGCAAACCAATCAATATACGCTTATTGCGATTTCTTTTAGCAAAAATATGTAGAAGAATACATATTGGCCTAAACTGATAAAGAAGTTTTGTTTTTTATAATTTTTTGGGGGGATATTTATTATAGCAAAAAGTAAAAAATATTGGGCTTTTTTCAAAATTGTCACTCTTCTCTTGTTTATAGCGCAAAAAATAAAAACCGCAGAAGTAATAAAATACCACCAAAACAAAGCTCTATTTGTGTACAACGTCCCATGAGCGCAATTGTCAGTTAAAGCGACGCAGTGCTGTATTGCAAAAAAATGGCCTGGTCATTAAGGGGATAAATCCTTCCGGGGCTGAAGCGGTTAAAGAATGTTTACACAAATGGCTTTTCATTTCATATGCATTCGATGTCTAGCTTGCAACGTCACTTAAAAATTGTGTTCTGTGGATTACCTAAAAACTCCATAAAATAATTATCATTTAAAACAGAATTCCACTCTGTTATTTTATTGCCCAAAGCTATATAAAATAAACAAAATTAAGCTGCAATTCTTACCTTGTCCCTGGCACTGTACCCCGCAGACTCACTATTCCAGCATCAGCCTCAGACTCATTTCACCCATTCCTGTGAGCCTAGGCTGTCAAATACACGCCCTGGGTTGTGTCACTATTTTGGCCTGCTCCTTCAGCACAGTACTGAAAAGAGAGGAGCTGATATTAAACTGCAATATTGAGGACTGCCCACCATTCATCAGTGAAAATAAAAGGATAATGCACATCACCTCACATAACTAACCAACTGACCTGGAAAAAATGTTTGCATACTAAAAAAAAAATCTAAATCATACGTGGAAGGGCAGGGCTTAAGAAAAGTTTAGGGAAACATAAATTGCAGAAGTTGTTCAAACAAGCCATCTGCATAATATATATATATAGATATATATATATAGATATATCTATATATATATATATATATATATATATATATAGATATATATATATAGATATATCTATATATATATATATATATATATATATATATATATATATATATATATATAGATATATATATATAGATATATCTATATATATATATATATATATATATATATATATATATATATATATATATAGATATATATATATAGATATATATATATATATATATATATATATATATATATATATATATATATATATATATATATATATATATATATATATATATATATATATATATATATATATATATATATATATATATATATATATCTAAATATCTAAATATCTAAATATATATATATATATATATATATATATATATATATATATATATATATATATATATATATATATATTTCTTCCCAGGGCTTTTTTTCAGCTAGGGGGAACTCAGTTCCACCACCTCTGGCTCAGGTCTTCTGCTCCCTGCTCACCATTATCACTTGGTAACACTGAAGTCCAGCTTCTGCATTTAGAAGTGATAGCTTATCTCCCAGTAGCTCCCACAGGTCAGATCTCCTGTGCAGATCCCACTGAGTGCCGGACAGGGACAGGGGAGATACAGAACAGGTACCCAGGGTTCAGTGCAGTCATGGGCAGGAGAGGGTGTGTTGTAGGCTGCACCCTCTGTGGTCTCCATTTTTTCCCTGGTGACCAGTTGTTGATGCTCCTACTGCATGATCTCCCTTGCAAGTGACTGTAGTATAGTATAGTATGCAGGGAGGTACTACAGCCGGATAGGTGTTTCCGCTTAATATTGCAACAAAGGTAAGACATATGACAGATGGTGGAGCTTTTAAGGGGGGGGGGGAGATGAGGGCAGTGGAGGGAGGGGGTTGTATGCAGAGGGAAGAGCTACTTTTTGATGCCATTTGGCAGGTATGTGTGTGTGTGTGGCGGGCATGGTTGAGTTCCTGCACCTATTCTCTGAGAAAAAAAGTTTCTTCCAAACTTCATATAGCAGTCTCAGTACAATGTTTGTAATCTGTGGCTTCTATGGAGTAAGGCTTGCATACCAAAGGGACAGTATCACTAGACAGGTTATGGTGGGGTAGGCTTAAGGGAATACATAAACCCTACACTATAACAGTACAAAAACACTGTAGAGTCTTTATAATACAGGAGGTATCATGTATGCATGTATAATTTCCATAAGATATAAAAAAATATATTAGGAATAAACCACTGATCTTTTTGATTTGCGATGGACGTGAGACTTGCAGATACCTAATTAAAGAGTAACTGCAGTCTGCTCACATAATTTGTAATAAAAACATCTTTGCCATTCTGAAGCTTCCCTCCATCCACTTTGCATATTATTTTATATATACTGTGATTCTGTACTTGCCAAATATGCTGCAGAAATCTCCCTCCACTGAGTCTGGCTGTATCCATTTTAACTGTGGGCTACCTGTTTACATCCTGGATTTACACAGAGGCACACCTCCAGCTCTGCAGCTTGCTTGGCCCTCTTATGACTCATCCCCTTCCTTTCCTGGCAAACTCTCACAAGAGTGAGAGCTGCGTGTGATGTCATAAGCCTAGGCTTTTTAGCAGCGCTTTGCAGGCGGTTTTAACCCTTTTTCAGCCGCTAGCGGGGGTTAAAAGTGCCCCGCTAGCGGCCAAATAGCGCCACAAAAACGACTGTAAAGTGCCGCTAAAAATAGCAGCGTAATACCGCCGACGCCCGGGGCGGCTCAGTGTGAAAGGGCTCTTAAATATTATTATTCAGTTATATTTTGTGCATTTAGAAATGCATATTTAAGATAAGGACTTACTAATGTTTTATTCAGGGGCAAAATTCGCTCTCTGGAGTCTATACCTCTTTTAATACAAGAAAGTACAGCTCCAAGCATGTATCATAGGAGACATACAAATAAGAGGCTTAATAGAGATTAATGTAGACCATAGCACACACTTTAGGTCTGCCATGTAGTCCCTAACACACGTTAACTAAACTATAATGCAGGACAGTTACTAATTATAAATAACTGATTGAACATTTGAACTTCTTAAACTCTGCGAGGCAACCATCCAGGCAGCCACATAGTATATTATGTGCATGCAAAACAGCATGGGCATAGATGCACAACATTAGTGGAGTAAAACCACGGTAAAGTGGTCCAGGTGATTATGGAGCCTATTTCCCATGATATGAGATAGGTAAGGTTCTTTCAACAATCAAACAGTACTACTGTCTCTTATGGGGGACCCTACTCCCAACAATATACCCAGGAGTGTCTGTGTTGAAAAGAAGAACAAGCATCATGAGGGCTATGGAAGCACAATACCAAGATTTGGCTTGAGGTAAAGAGGTGAAAGAAAAGAAGAAAAATGAAGAGAGGAAATTCCCATCCGGGAATCCTTCATCGATCATCCAGGTGAATGGTTCTATGTATCAGGGACCCGCAGGTATGTAAGCCAGGGGGACCATATATTCAACACGATCCACTTAAGTTTACATTTCATGAATGCCATGTCTATAACAGGGCTGTTCCACACAGATGCAATGGCAATTTTGGTCGCCAGGAACATGAAATATATTAGGGTGTGTCTAGGGACATTTTCCAGTGGCTTATTCAGTAAGGCAACACTAGCGTCTTTAACGATATTACCCACTGTGACTGAGAATATGAATGAGTGAACTCTCATCCAAAAGCAGCGAACCTTGGGACACCTCCACCATATGTTTTGGTGTACCCACCTAGCCATAGCCCCTGAAGCAGGAGGCTGAGGCACCTGGATACATTTTGGACAAGAGCTCCGGCACTAAGTTCCATTTGGCATATTCTTTGTATGCCGCCTCAATCAGAGAAACATTAAGAATACCTTTGTGGAGTCGTGATCTCCATTTGCTCCAGTCCTCCGCCTCAGGGGCTATCCCCAGATCCCTCTACCATGCCACCTGATATGACAATCTAGTATTAGAGGTGATAAACAGTTTATAGAGCACAGAGACGTTAGAGAGCAGTATCTTGCATGCACCTGTTTTAAAAAATAGTGCATGAATTTGTTGTAAATGGAAGCTCTCCACAGGGGATATCCCCAAGCTGCCCGTAAAGTACGACGGAGGATGTATTCCTCTGTGGTCCAGGTAGTTGCCTATACGGTATAGTCCCTTGTTTAACCACCAACCAAATCTATCAGGTTGTACACCAGGGGGGAGAACAAGGGGTTGCCAAATAGGGGAGCCACTGGGGTATGTGCTGAGCGTAAGGGCCAACTTCTGCAACTTCTGTCCCATATGTTCGATGAATGGGAGAGTGTTGGGATCAAGATAACTTTGCAGTGTTTTGAGAAAGTCCAAAGCATGAGGTCCATTGCCAGTGGAGAGCATGCCTGGGCCTCCAAAAGGACCCAGTCAGGGCAGTAATGGTGGCTGTGAAGTTGACACAATTGGGATAACTGTGCAGCTAAGTAGTACTTCTGAAACTGGGGCACCCTCAGACCACCTTTAGGAGCGTACATTGTGGCCCAAGCTATTCTGGGACCTTTGGTACCCCAGATATAGTGGAGAATTTTAGATTGAAATCGGCACGTGCCGGCTATGGGGACTTGGATAGGCAGAGTCAGAAAATAATATAACAGCCTGGGTAGGACTGTCATTTTAACAGATGCGATTCTACCCATCCAGGACAAATTTGCATCCGACCACACCTTCCCGTCCCCAATAGCTTAGCAAACAAGGGTGGATTGTCAGCTTTGTACAGTGGGGATACGTCAGATGTCAGTCAGGTTCCTAAATAAGAGAAGGATGTCGGCTGCCATAGGAAGGGTAATTCGGACTTAATATTCTGAAGCGTTGAAGGTGGTAAGTTAATGTTCCTTGCCTCCGACTTATCCTGGATGACTAGTAGGATGGAAATTTTCCTGAATTGGCTTAATAGGGACAAGAGGTTTGGTAGCCAAGCTCTATCCATATGCCAAATGTGGCTCATCCACTGCCAGGCATAAAAATCTTAGTTATATGAATAGGTATAAAGGGCAAATATTATTTCAATCATTCAACCTAAGAACATCTGACCATGACTTATGTACATTGGAAAACACCACTTTTCTGCTTAAGGGTCCATGCACATTAGGGACAGAAAGAAATGCCAGAAAATCTGGCATAAAAACCGTCAGAAAAGATGCTCACAGTGACTCATATTGCACAAGAGTTTATGAGCATTTATGGGCATTTGTTTTTACAAGCGTTTTTTCCGAAACATTCCACTTTTCTCATTTTTCAATGTGCACTTGAAAACGCAGGCGCTTCCAAATGCCGCATTTATGAACATTAAAGTGGTTGTAAAGGTAGAAGGTTTTTTATCCTAATGCATTCTATGCAACGCCCCTCAGCTCCACTAATACTTACCTGAGCACCATCTCTGTCCAGCGATGTGCACGAGTGCCTCGGCCATCTGGGACTCTACCTCCTGATTGGCTGAGACACAGCAGCAACGCCATTGGCTCCTACTGCTGTCAGTCAGTCAGTTAGCCAGTCAGGATAGTAGGCCAGGCCACGGCTCTGTGTCTGAATGGACACACTTAACTGCGGCTCAGGTGCCCCCATAGCAAGCTGCTTGCTGTGGGGGCAATAAACAGGAGGGAGGGGCCAAGAGCGCCGAAGAGGGACCTGAGGAGAGGAGGATCTGGGCTGCTCTGTGCAAAACCACTGTACAGAGCAGGTAAGTATAACATGTTTATTATTTTTAAAGAAAAAAACTAGACTTTAGTATCACTGTAAGCATTTTTTTTCTGCCCAAAATTCCCTCACAAAAACGCAATTCTGAAGGGTTTTCTTCTGTGTCTAAATGGACTTCTGAAAATATACCTGTAAATTCCCTAATTTACATGGACACATGGGTTAACATAGAGCTGGCTACTACAGGCTGAAGAAAAAATGCAAAACACCTGTATAAGCAGCATTTCTTTTGCCCAGTGTGCATGGACCCTTAGTATACATGGTATGAAATGGCTGAGAGGCATTTAAATATTCCATCAAAGATTAATTAGTAATGTGTATGTAGCAGGGGTGTATCATGAAATCAGTGGGTCCTTGTGCAAAATAAAATGTGTGCCCCAGGCATCACTAAAAAGGCCGAAAAGTGGGTGTGGTTTAAATTGCTCTACATATTGGGTGTGGCTTAAAGGGGTGGGGTTAAATAGAGTCTGAGATTACTTACATGTGCAGAATGTGCAAATATTAAATAGTGGATGTACAGTTCGGAATTTACTGCAGTGGGTATTATGTGCAGGAGAGGGGTGTGGAATGTATGGCAGTGGGTAGTATGTGCAGGCGGGGAGTTCAGAGTGTGTGGCGGTGGGTATTATGTGCAGGTGAGGAGTGCGAACTGTACAGCGGTGGATAGTATGTGCAGGAGAGGAGTCTGGAGTGCATGGCAGTGGGTAGTATGTGCAAGGAGAAGAGTGTGGAGTGTAGGGTGGGGGATAGTAGTTTATCATTTTTATTATTTTATTTTTTATTATTTTTACAATTCATTTTTCTATTTTTTTCACAATGATCTGGGGGCTAGGGCAGTGGACGGTGTCAGTAGGGCAGTGGACATTGCCAGTAGAGCAGTGAATGGTGTCAGTAGTTCAGCCGCACTGAAGATGAATGAACAGGAGGCAGAAGCTCCAGTTTACGATGCTTCAGTCATGAATGGACAGGAAAGGAGGAAAACTGGCAGTGCTGTAGGGGAGTCCCATAGAAGACATGTATTTATCTATGTCTTCTATGGGACTTTTTCAGTTCTTTTAAATTTTGCGCTGCACTTTATATTATTTTGTTTATTATGTCAATTGGGCTTGGTGTTTACCCTTAAGTGTTCAGCTTGCAAGCAGATTTATTTTGTTTTAGTTTTGCGCTGATTGTACATATCTTTTGTTAGTGCTGTAGGGGAACAGAGGGAGCTGGAGGAACACAGAGGGGGCACACAGTGGGGGCCAGTGGAGCACACAGGGGGGACAATTGGGGGTGATCAATGCGGCAGTGGGGGCAGTTACAAGCACCGATCTCCCTGTATAGCTTTTAATGAAGAAACAGTAATCCGCAGGAGAGTGAGGAGGAGAAGCGGCTTTCGGCCGCTTCATTGAAAGCCATACAGGGAGATTGGCGCTTGTAACTGACGCACCGATCACCCCCGACAGTCAAGCAAGGTATTAACCAGGAACAGATCATCCACAGTGTGCCCCCCTCCCCTCTGGGCCTGTGTGCACTAAACACCTTGCACTCATGGATGATATGCCACTGGTATGTAGGTACAGTGCTTACTCTACTCCTCAAATGTCACCATACAAAACCAATGACAAAATTATGTTTACTCTCAATACAGATAAAAATAATGCAAAGGTTTATAAGTGCAATATTGACATAAAATACAACAGTTTATCAGTCTTATAATCCACACAGTGACTGTTTAAAGCAATAAGGCCATCTTTCAAGCCAGGGGTGTCCACCCTTTTGACCTTCCTGGGCCACATTGGAAGAAGAGAAATTGTCCTAGGCCAAACATAAAATACACTAACAAAAAGAATAGCTGACTAGCAGAAATAGTCAGGCAGATCACAAGTTAACGATCACTGATATAGATATGGTACCAATCTAAGTAATAAAACTTAATTTTTTAAAAATATTTTTTATTATAAAAGTAAAAGAGGGCAGCATAAAAGGAATGCGGTATTTGACACTGTTTTTGATAGATGTAGTAGCAATTCTCAAAGTGCTCAACACTTTGAAAATACATCAGATCTCAATGAGGAAAAATATCATGCTGGATATCTATATTGACATAGTTACATAGTAGGTGAGGTTGAAAAAAGACACAAGTCCATCAAGTCCAACCTATGTGTGTTTAATTATATGTGAGTATTACATTGTATATCCCAGTATGTTGTGGTCATTCAGGTGCTTATCTAATAGTTTTTTTAAACTATCGATGCTCCCTGCTGAAACCACCACCTGTGGAAGGGAATTCCACATCCTTGCCACTCTAATAGGGCGTACACACGGTCGGACTTTGTTCGGACATTCCGACAACAAAACCCTAGGATTTTTTCCGACGGATGTTGGCTCAAACTTGTTTTGTCTACACACGGTCGCACAAAGTTGTCGGAAAATCTGATCGTTCTAAACACGGTGACGTAAAACACGTACGTCGGGACTATAAACAGGGCAGTGGCCAATAGCTTTCATCTCTTTATTTATTCTGAGCATGCGTGGCACTTTGTCCGTCGGATTTGTGTACACACGATCGGAATTTCAGACAACGGATTTTGTTGTCGGAAAATTTTATCTCCTGCTCTCCAACTTTGTGTGTACGGGGCATTACAGTAAAGAACCGTAGTTTAAGGTTAAACCTCTTTTCTTCTAATTTTAATGAGTGGCCACGTGTCTTGTTAAACTCCCTTCCGCAAAAAAGTTTTATCGCTATTGTGGGGTCACCAGTATGGTATTTGTAAATTGAAATCAAATCCCCTCTCAAGCGTCTCTTCTCCAGAGAGAATAAGTTCAGTGCTCGCAACCTTTCCTCATAACTAATATCCTCCAGACCCTTTATAAGCTTTGTTGCCCTTCTTTTTACTCGCTCCATTTCAAGTACATCCTTCCTGAGGACTGGTGCCCAGAACGAGACAGCATACTCTAGGTGTGGCCAGACCAGAGTCTTGTAGAGCGGGAGAATTATCGTTTTATCTCTGGAGTTGATCCTTTTTAATGCATGCCAATATTCCATTTTGCTTAAATTTCATTGCAGCAACTCAAAATGGTACTCAGTAGTTTGTATGGCCCCCATGTGCTTGTATGCATGCCTGACAACATCGGGGCATACTCCTAATGAGACAACGGATGCTGTCCTGGGGTATTTCCCCCCAGATCTGGACCAGTGCATCCCTGAGCTTCTGAACAGGTTGAGGTGCAACCTGGCAATGTCGGATGGACCGAAACATAATATCCCAGAGGTGTCCCATTGGATTTAGGTCAGGCAAGCGTGGGGGCCATTCAACGGTATCAATTCCTTCATCGCCCAGGAACTGGTTGCATATGTAAGGTCTGACAATGGGTCCAAGGGTTTCATCTCGATACCTAATGGCAGTCAGGGTGCCATTGTCTAGCCTGTAGAGGTCTGTATGTCCCTCCATGGATATGCCTCCCCAGACCATCACTGACCCACCAAACCGGTCATGCTGAATGATGTTGCAGGCAGCATAACGTTCTCCTCCGCTTCTCCAGACCCTTTCACATCTGTCACATGTGCTCAGGGTGAACCTGCTCTCATCTGTAAAAAGCACAGGGCGCCAGTGGCGGACCTGCCAATTTTGGTGTTCAATGCCATATGCCAGCTGAGCTCCACGGTGCCGGGCAGTGAGCACAGGGCCCACTAGAGGATGTCAGGCCCTTAGGCCACCTTCATGAAGTCTGTTTCTGATTGTTTGGTCAGAGACATTCACACCAGTGGCCTGGTGGATGACATTTTGTAGTGCTCTGGCAGTGCTCATCCTGTTCCTCCTTGCACAAAGGAGCAGATACCGGCCCTGTTGATGGGTTGAGGACCTTTTATGGCCCTGTCCAGCTCTCCTAGAGTAACTACTTGTCTCCTGGAATCTCCTCCATGCTCTTTAGACTGTGCTGGGAAACACAGCAAACCTTCTGGCAATGGCACATATTGATGTGCCATCCTGGAGGAGTTGGACTGCCTGTGCAACCTCTGTTGGGTCCAGGTATCGCCTCATGCTATCAGTAGTGACACTGATCCTAGGCAAATGCAAAACTAGTGAAAAATAGTCAGAAAAGATAAGTAGCGAATAAAATGCAGGCCTCCACCTGTAAAACCATTCCTGTTTTGGAGGTTGTCTCATTGTTGCCCATCTAGTGCACCTGTTGTTAATTTCATTAACACCAAAGTAGCTGTGACTGATTAACAACCCCCTCTGCTACTTAACTGACCAGATCAATATCCCAGGAGTGTAATTGATTGGATGCTATACTCTGATTAAAAAGTGTTCCTTTCATTTTTTGGAGCAGTGTATATATCTATATAGATATACAGTATCTCACAAAAGTGAGTACACCCCTCACATTTTTGTAAGTATTTTATTATATCTTTTATAATAACGTTCCTCCACTTTTATTGCGCTCCTCCACCTTCCGTTTGAGGATGCCCCACAGATGCCCAATAGGGTTTAGGTCTGGAGACATGATTGGCCAGTCCATCACCTTTACACTCAGCTTCTTTAGCAAGGCAGCGGTTGTCTTGGAAGTGTGTTTGGAGTCGTTATCATGTTGGAATACTGCCCTGCGGCCCAGTCTCCAAAGGGAGGGGATCATGCTCTGCTTGAATATGTCACAGTACATGTTGGCATTCATGGTTCACTCAATGAACTGTAGCTCCCCAGTGCCGGCAGCACTTATGAAGCCCCAGACCATGACACTCCCAGTCTCCCACCACCATGCTTGACTGTAGGCAAGATTCACTTGTCTTTGTACTCCTCACCTGGTTGCTGCCACACACGCTTGCTACCATCTGAACCAAATAAGTTTATCTTGGTTTTATCAGACCACAGGACATGGTTCCAGCAATCCATGTCCTTAGTCTGCTTGTCTTCAGCAAACTGTTTGAGGGCTTTCTTGTGCAAAATCTCTAGAAGAGCCTTCTTTCTAGGACGACAGCCATGCAGACCAATTGGATGCAGTGTGGGGAGTATGGTCTGAGCACTGACAGGCTGACCCCTCACCCCTTCAACCTCTGAAGCATTGCTGGTAGCACTCATACATCTATTACCCAAAGACAACCTCTGGATATGACGCTGAGCCCGTGCACTCAACTTCTTTGGTCGACCGTGGCGAGGCCTGTTCTGAGTGGAACCTGTCCTTTTAAACCGCTGTATAGTCTTGGCCACCGTACTGCAGCTCATTTTCAGGGTCTTGGCATTCTTCTTATAGCCTAGGCCATCTTTATGTAGAGCAACAATTGTTTTTTTCAGATCCTCAGAGAGTTCTTTGCCATGAGGTGCCATGTTAAACAAAAAAGATAAATGGCGCAAGAACACACATCAAACATGAATGGACATGATACACATAAACATAAAACAAGTCTGGGATAAGACGGGCAGTGTGACTAATAACCCTGGATATGCAAAATCAAAAATATAAAAATATATGTAGACTCTGCCACAAACGTCCAGAGAGTAAAGATAATGGTCAATGAAAAAAATATATATATAAAAGTCAATGAAATATATAGTTCAAAGGAATCTGATACTGTGCACCAGCGGCAGCTCACTTGAGAGTGGATGCAAACAACTCTGAAAGATAATGTGGGAAAAAAGGCAAGAAGCGCCAAGCTAAGTGCAGTATCATTAAAAACTTTAATTTAGATTATAAAAACAACAACAGCCAAATGGCTACTCACAAGGACAGGATTAATATAGGCAAGGACATATAGTGGCTCCAGGGACGTCTTCCTCAGATTTTGTAAAGGTGCATAGTGCAGGTTCCGGTGGAGGTGCTGTCAGCGCTATAATGTACGGGTGGTCTGTGGGGTCTCTGCTGTAGGTGCTGAGCTGCAAGGAAGATGGAAGTGTCCGCAAGGAGAGCCGGCATCTACTAGGACATAGGAGCCAGGACCGTAGCAGGAAACAGGAACCGGATGGAGACAGGCGTGGAACGCAAAACTGTTCCAGGAACCAAAGGGCGGAAGTGACGTGTGGACGTGTCAGATGACGCGTTTCAATGCTTCCGCATTTTCTTCAGCTCTAACAGGCTAATGCAACAAGTGTCCTTTATATAGGAGCTGTGGAGTCAGTTGCTAGGCAACTAATTGAACCGAGCACAACATACCGAGTACAATAAAAAGATGGAATGGAGTATAGGAATTGAGTTTGGAACACCAAGCAAATATAAGAATAGAATGTAAGAAAGGTAGATGTTGAAGGAAATAAATGAATGTATATGAGGGGAGTAATGGATGATAAATGAAGAATAGTTTGTAATGAATGGCAAAAAAGATATATTGAATAAGAAAATGAAAGAAAAATAATAAAAAGAAAAGAAAAGAAAAATAATAGAAAAATACAAGAGAAATAAAAGTGTAGAAAAAATAAAAAATAATAATTAAAAATAATAAATAGTATAATGAAAAATAAAAAATAATAATAAATAAAAAATAATAAAAATATATAAAATATATAAATGTAAATAAATCAGAAAATAAAAAATAAAAAATAAAAAAATAATATATAGATAAATAAAAAATGAAAATAAAAAATATATATATTCGGGGAAAAAAAAAAAAGGATAGAAAAGGAAGGGTATATATGTGAATAACTGTTATTTTAAAAACGTATAGGTAGAGAAACCTATATGTAAAAAAACAACATGTATAAATATACATGCAAAAAACATACATATACACATGCATATAAATGGATCTAGTGACCCTAAAGTTGAGAATTCTGAAAAACACCTAAAATAATTGTTGGAATGGTTATATGCAGTAGCACATATAGATAAGCAAACATACACACACCCATGCATATACGTATGTATGTATACACACAGGATTCAAAATGAATTAAGATGGTGTGTGAGAGAAGTTTAGCCCAAAGATAGCTAAAAGTGAGTATATCTGTAAACTGATTGGATGTATCGGAACAAGAAGAAAATGTAAAAAAAAAAAAAATACTAATAAGATACAGGTGGGGTACAGTAGAAAGAAAAACAGGAGGGAGGGAACAATGGAAAATATAATTAGATGATGAAAAAGGGAAAAAAGATATGGACCTACAAAAATATTATTATATGCTGCATGTATAGAACTGATCTAGCCCTAAACCAGAGGCATACTGTACTATATAACTGTATTGATCTCTATATCTTCGTTGAGACCATTAGGTGCCATACTGTTTAGGGTAAAGATCCATAAAGTTTCTTGCCTGCAAAGGCGCTAGAATCTTTCAGCAGGGGTAAAATGGTCTGATATAGATTCAATGACCCACACATTTAAATCTGCAATATTTTGTTGGTGATGAGTAGTGAAATGCCGAGCGGTACTATATAAGGGATTGTTCGCCTGTACTGCTCTTCTGTGTTCCCCGAACCTGGCATGCAGGGTCCTGATGGTTCTGCCTACATACAACAGCCCACAGGGACAGGAGATACAGTATATGACATAAGTGGTTGAACAATTGAAAAATGACTTTAAGGTGTATTGATTCCCATTGGTGTTAAAAGTTTTTTTGCCATGTGTGACATTAGAACAGGTGAGGCATAATGCCTTCTTGCACCGGTACATACCTACTAGTGGAATGAGGGTAAGTTGTTTGGATATAAAGGATTTTTTCTGAACTGGGATTTTACTAGGAGCAATCTTTGTCTTCACGTTGGGGGCCCTCCGGTAAGCAAACTGAGGAACAGTGGGTAGGGAAGGTGCTAAATGGGAATCTTGAGCTAAGATCGACAAATGTTTTTTTATGATCCGTTCCATTCTTTTGTGACTAGCATGGAACTGAGTAATGAATCAGGGGACAGCTATGGGTGCGAACTTCGCGCCTAGCTATGCAAACCTGACCATGGGACTGTGGGAGACCAGGTACATTTGGGAGAATAACCCCTTCTCTGCACACCTGGTCTTCTACGGTCGTTATATAGATGACATCATCATCATCTGGGATGGTTCTCCTAGTTCCGTGCAAGACTTCATTACCCACTGTAATAACAATTCTTTTGGCCTATCATTTACATCGACTATGGATTCAGAATCGATCTGTTTTTTAGATTTAGAACTATTCCATATTAATGACCAGATTGCCACTAAAAACTACACTAAACCAACAGCTGGAAATTCTTTTTTACATTTTTCGAGTTGCCACCATCCTAGGTGGGTGAACAACATATCCAAGAGCCAGTTCCATCGGCTCAGGAGAAATTGCACTAGACTAGAAGACTACAGCTCTCAATGCACCACTCTTTCTAAAAAGTTCACAGACAAAGGTTATCCCTCCAGTACCATTAATGAAACTGCCTCTTTCTACTTGACAGACACCCTACCTAACCCCAAGGCTCAGAAAACAGAACCAACCACCAGATTCATTACTTAGTTCCATGCTAGTCACAAAAGAATGGAACGGATCATAAAAAAACATTGGTCGATCTTAGCTCAAGATCCCCATTTAGCATCTTCCCTACCCACTGTTCCTCAGTTTGCTTTCCGGAGGGCCCCCAGCGTGAAGACAAAGATTGCTCCTAGTAAAATCCCAGTTCAGAAAAAATCCTTTATATCCAAACAACTTACCCTCATTCCACTAGTAGGTATGTACCGGTGCAAGAAGGCATTATGCCTCACCTGTTCTCATGTCACACATGGCAAAAAAACTTTTAACACCAATGGGAATCAATACACCTTAAAGTCATTTTTCAATTGTTCAACCACCTATGTCATATACTGTATCTCCTGTCCCTGTGCGCTGTTGTATGTAGGCAGAACCATCAGGACCCTGCGTGCCAGGTTCGGGGAACACAGAAGAGCAGTACAGGCGAGCAATCCCTTATATAGTACCGCTCGGCATTTCACTACTCATCACTAGGGATGAGCCGAACACCCCCCTGTTCGGTTCGCACCAGAACATGCGAACAGGAAAAAAATTCGTTCGAACACGCGAACGCCGTTAAAGTCTATGGGACACGAACATGAATAATCAAAAGTGTTAATTTTAAAGGCTAATATGCAAGTTATTGTCATAAAAAGTGTTTGGGGACCCGGGTCCTCCCCCAGGGGACATGAATCAATGCAAAAAAAAGTTTTAAAAACGGCCGTTTTTTCAGGAGCAGTGATTTTAATAATGCTTAAAGTCAAACAATAAAAGTGTAATATCCCTTTAAATTTCATACCTGGGGGGTGTCTATAGTATGCCTGTAAAAGGGCGCATGTTTCCCGTGTTTAGAACAGTCTGACAGCAAAGTGACATTTTGAAGGAAAAAACACATTTAAAACTACCGCGGCTATTGCATTGCCGACAATACACATAGAAGTTCATTGATAAAAACGGCATGGGAATTCCCCACAGGGGAACCCCGAACCAAAATAAAAAAAAAAAAATGATGTGGGGGTCCCCCTAAATTCCATACAAGGCCCTTCAGGTCTGGTATGGATATTAAGGGGAACCCCAGCCAAAATTTAAAAAAAAAATTGACGTGGGGTTCCCCCTAAATTCCATACCAGACCCTTCAGGTCTGGTATGGATTTTAAGGGGAACCCCGCGCCAAAAAAAAAAAAAAAAACGGCGTGGGGTCCCCCTAAAAATCCATACCAGACCCTTATCCGAGCACGCAACCTGGCAGGCCGCAGGAAAAGAGGGGGGGACGAGAGTGCGGCCCCCCCCCCCTCCTGAACCGTACCAGGCCACATGCCCTCAACATTGGGAGGGTGCTTTGGGGTAGCCCCCCAAAACACCTTGTCCCCATGTTGATGAGGACAAGGGCCTCATCCTCACAACCGTGGCCGGTGGTTGTGAGGGTCTGCGGGCGGGGGGCTTATCGGAATCTGGAAGCCCCCTTTAACAAGGGGACCCCCAGATCCCGGCCCCCCCCCTGTGTGAAATGGTAAGGGGGTACTTACCCCTACCATTTCACTAAAAAACTGTCAAAAATGTTAAAAATGACAAGAGACAGTTTTTGACAATTCCTTTATTTAAATGCTTCTTCTTTCTTCTTTCTTCCTTCATCTTCTTCTTCTTCTGGTTCTTCTGGCTCTTCTGGTTCTTCCTCCGGCGTTCTCGTCCAGCATCTTCTCCGCGGCGTCTTCTATCTTCTTCTCCTCGGGCCGCTCCGCACCCATGGCATGGGGTGGGAGGCTCCCGCTCTTCTCTTCATCTTCTTCTCTTCTTCATCTTCTTCTTCTTCTTCTTCCTTCTTCTCTTCTTCTCTTCTTCCTGTCTTCTCCGGGCCGCTCCGCAATCCATGCTGTGGCATGGAGGGAGGCTCCCGCTGTGTGACGGCGTCTCTTCGTCTGACGGTTCTTAAATAACGGGGGGCGGGGCCACCCGATGACCCCGCCCCCCTCTGACGCACGGTGACATGACGGGACTTCCCTGTGGCATTCCCCGTGACGTCACAGGGAAGTCCCTCAAGTCACCGTGCGTCAGAGGGGGGCGGGGTCACCGGGTGGCCCCGCCCCCCGTTATTTAAGAACCGTCAGACGAAGAGACGCCGTCACACAGCGGGAGCCTCCCTCCATGCCACAGCATGGATTGCGGAGCGGCCCGGAGAAGACAGGAAGAAGAGAAGAAGAGAAGAAGGAAGAAGAAGAAGAAGAAGAAGAAGAAGATGAAGAAGAGAAGAAGATGAAGAGAAGAGCGGGAGCCTCCCCTCATGCCATGGGTGCGGAGCGGCCCGAGGAGAAGAAGATAGAAGACGCCGCGGAGAAGATGCTGGACGAGAACGCCGGAGGAAGAACCAGAAGAGCCAGAAGAACCAGAAGAAGAAGATGATGAAGGAAGAAAGAAGAAAGAAGAAGCATTTAAATAAAGGAATTGTCAAAAACTGTCTCTTGTCATTTTTAACATTTTTGACAGTTTTTTAGTGAAATGGTAGGGGTAAGTACCCCCTTACCATTTCACACAGGGGGGGGGCCGGGATCTGGGGGTCCCCTTGTTAAAGGGGGCTTCCAGATTCCGATAAGCCCCCCGCCCGCAGACCCTCACAACCACCGGCCACGGTTGTGAGGATGAGGCCCTTGTCCTCATCAACATGGGGACAAGGTGTTTTGGGGGGCTACCCCAAAGCACCCTCCCAATGTTGAGGGCATGTGGCCTGGTACGGTTCAGGAGGGGGGGGGGGCCGCACTCTCGTCCCCCCCTCTTTTCCTGCGGCCTGCCAGGTTGCGTGCTCGGATAAGGGTCTGGTATGGATTTTTAGGGGGACCCCACGCCGTTTTTTTTTTTTTTTTTGGCGCGGGGTTCCCCTTAAAATCCATACCAGACCTGAAGGGTCTGGTATGGAATTTAGGGGGAACCCCACGTCAATTTTTTTTTTAAATTTTGGCTGGGGTTCCCCTTAATATCCATACCAGACCTGAAGGGCCTTGTATGGAATTTAGGGGGACCCCCACATCATTTTTTTTTTTTTTATTTTGGTTCGGGGTTCCCCTGTGGGGAATTCCCATGCCGTTTTTATCAATGAACTTCTATGTGTATTGTCGGCAATGCAATAGCCGCGGGTAGTTTTAAATGAGTTTTTTCCTTCCAAATGTCATTTTGCTGTCAGACTGTTCTAAACACGGGAAACATGCGCCCCTTTACAGGCATACTATAGACACCCCCCAGGTACGAAATTTAAAGGGATATTACACTTTTATTGTTTGACTTTAAGCATTAATAAAATCACTGCTCCTGAAAAAACGTCCGTTTTTAAAACTTTTTTTTGCATTGATCCATGTCCCCTGGGGCAGGACCCAGGTCCCCAAACACTTTTTATGACAATAACTTGCATATAAGCCTTTAAAATTAGCACTTTTGATTTCTCCCATAGACTTTTAAAGGGTGTTCCGCGGCATTCGAATTTGCCGCGAACACCCCAAATTGTTCGCTGTTCGGCGAACTTGCGAACAGCCAATGTTCGAGTAGAACATGAGTTCGACTCGAACTCGAAGCTCATCCCTACTCATCACCAACAAAATATTGCAGATTTAAATGTGTGGGTCATTGAATCTATATCAGACCATTTTACCCCTGCTGAAAGATTCCAGCGCCTTTGCAGGCAAGAAACTTTCTGGATCTTTACCCTAAACAGTATGGCACCTAATGGTCTCAACGAAGATGTAGAGATCAATACAGTTATATAGTACAGTATGCCTCTGGTTTAGGGCTAGATCAGTTCTATACATACAGTATATAATTATTTTTGTAGGTCCATATCTTTTTTCCCTTTTTCATCATCTAATTATATTTTCCATTGTTCCCTCCCTCCTGTTTTTCTTTCTACTGTACCCCACCTGTATCTTATTAGTATTTTTTTTTTTTTTACATTTTCTTGTTCTTCTGATACATCCAATCAGTTTACAGATATACTCACTTTTAGCTATCTTTGGGCTGAACTTCTCTCACATACCATCTTAATTCATTTTGAATCCTGTGTGTATACATACATACGTATATGCATGGGTGTGTGTATGTTTGCTTACCTATATGTGTTACTGCATATAACCATTCCAACAATTATTTTAGGTGTTTTTCAGAATTCTCAACTTTAGGGTCACTAGATCCATTTATATGCATGTGTATATGTATGTTTTTTGCATGTATATTTATACATGTTGTTTTTTTACATATATGTTTCTCTACCTATACGTTTTTAAAATAACAGTTATTCACATATATACCCTTCCTTTTCTATCCTTTTTTTTTTTTTTTCGAATATATATATTTTTTATTTTCATTTTTTATTTTTTATCTATATATTATTTTTTAATTTTTTATTTTTTATTTTCTGATTTATTTATATTTTTTATATATTTTTATTATTTTTTATTTATTATTTTTATTTTTCATTATACTATTTATTATTTTTAATTATTATTTTTTATTTTTTCTACACTTTTATTTCTCTTGTATTTTTCTATTATTTTTCTTTTCTTTTCTTTTTATTATTTTTCTTTCATTTTCTTATTCAATATATCTTTTTTGCCATTCATTACAAACTATTCTTCATTTATCATCCATTACTCCCCTCATATACATTCATTTATTTCCTTCAACATCTACCTTTCTTACATTCTATTCTTATATTTGCTTGGTGTTCCAAACTCAATTCCTATACTCCATTCCATCTTTTTATTGTACTCAGTATGTTGTGCTCGGTTCAATTAGTTGCCTAGCAACTGACTCCACAGCTCCTATATAAAGGACACTTGTTGCATTAGCCTGTTAGATCTGAAGAAAATGCGGAAGCATTGAAACGCGTCATCTGACACGTCCACACGTCACTTCCGCCCTTTGGTTCCTGGAACAGTTTTGCGTTCCACGCCTGTCTCCATCCGGTTCCTGTTTCCTGCTACGGTCCTGGCTCCTATGTCCTAGTAGATGCCGGCTCTCCTTGCAGACACTTCCATCTTCCTTGCAGCTCAGCACCCACAGCAGAGACCCCACAGACCACCCGTACATCATAGCGCTGACAGCACCTCCACCGGAACCTGCACTATGCACCTTTACAACATCTGAGGAGGACGTCCCTGGACCCACTATATGTCCTTGTCTATATTAATCCTGTCCTTGTGAGTAGCCATTTGGCTGTTGTTGTTTTTATAATCCAAATTAAAGTTTTTAATGATACTGCACTTAGATTGGCGCTTCTTTCCTTTTTTCCCACATGAGGTGCCATGTTGAACTTCCATTCGACCAGTATGAGAGAGTGAAAGCGATAACACCAAATTTAACACACCTGCTCCCCATTCACACCTGAGACCTTGTAACACTAATGAGTCACATGACATCGGGGAGGGAAAATGGCCAATTGGGCCCAATTTGGACATTTTCACTTAGGGGTGTACTCACTTTTGTTGCCAAGGTTTTGGACATTAATGGCTGTTTGTTGAGTTATTTTGAGGGGACAGCAAATTTACACTGTTATACAAGCTGTACACTCACTACTTTACATTTCAGCAAAGTGTCATTTCTTCAGTGTTGTCACATGAAAATATATAATAAAATATTTACACAAATGTGAGGGGTGTACTTACTTTTGTGAGATACTGTATCTATATAGATATATCTCACTTTACATCAAAAAATATATTTGATTCTTTAATCATTCACCTAATTTGTTTATAATCGTGACCCACCTATAACCATCTTTAAAGTAATAAGCTATCACAACAGGGAGATTTGGTTGTATCCGATCAATCAGATTGGAAAAAACAATAATATATGCCTTGTTATGCCCAAAATATATAACCCTTGAGAGCAGGTATAAAAAGGAATCAAAAGTTCTATTTAGAAAATGGTGAATGGAAGTTAGGGAAGTAGAAGGAGAAATTAGAGGGGAGGGGTAAGTTTTGTCATAGACGGTGTTTAACTAAAGTGTTGGGCCTGTGTCCTGTAATTTAGAACATAGCAAGGCATATTCTGTTGTTTCTCATAAGGTCTGCTGAAAAATCCTAAAGAACAAAAACTGTTAACCTGATAGAAGAATATTCCAGTAGTACTTAAGAATATATGAGGGCTATCATTACTTGTCCCACCTAAAAATTCAGTGACCTTTTCATTACAGGTGTTTAAAAAAGTGGTAGTAGATTATAAGAAAGACACATGGGATCGTAGTCAGAACCAATAACAATTAATATTTAATAATCTAATTTAATATTTAAAGAATAATACATCGAAATACCTGTGGTTTGAAATGGCCGTGGCCTTTTATTTATAGGTATAAAGTATAATTAAAATATCAACTTATAATCAGAAATTATCAAACACACTTAACGTGAGTTAAAAGCATATTTGAAATAGCATATCAATATAAATATATATATATAAATAGCTCAGCCATTTAAACTCAAGCTATATAATGTAAAACCAAAAACAATTATCCCTTTGCAAGAAAGGACATAAAGAAAACCTCATAAATAAGGCCACGACAGGGAAGGGGGGATGGGATGTGCTCCTCTTCAAATCCTCGCCGTCTTCTGCCCAGTAATGACGCATCCTCTTCCTTTTATAGGCTGTATACTCGTGCCAGAGGACCGTTTGGGGCAACTGTCAATCTCGATCACCAATCAGAGGTAAGTAATTTAATAATAATTATTTATTTATTTATTTATTTATTTATTTTTTTATGAATAACTTTATTTAAATTTAAAAAGTAGGTCTGCCACGATCCCACAGGTGGTGGGGGCAGGGACATTTCATGCCCTGCCCTTCACCTTTATTCTTTCATGTCTCACATTAAGCTATGAGATCTGACTGTATGCAATACCTTTTTTTCAGTTATTAACTATATTGCATGTGTTGCACACATTCCTTGGCAAACATAACACCTTGAGTTTGTTTGAAACGTATTTCACTTGAATTAAAACAAATACCGTTAGGTAGGATTGGCAGTACTCCATGTTGTATAGTACTGACTTCAGAGTGGCGCCAGCAGTTGGGCTCAAGCTCCAGGCTTCCTCTCACGCCCAAGTAAACCCTTAGCTCAAGCTTCAGGTATCTCCAGAAACACCAGCTATGATTCCAGAACTGCTCCATAAACAACTGCTTCAGTCAAAATATACTTGGAGTTCTGCTCAGCTGGTTTGTCAGCCAAAATAGTTTTATTTGTGTAAGATATGCTACCTTCTTGAAGAGACCCTTGAGCTATTTGGAAAGGGAGCCCAGGCTGATGGTAGCATGACATGTATATAGAAAAGGCTTCTTAGCCTTAATGGACACATAATTTAGAAAAAAAAGGAGGGGACCTTATCCATCCCTACCTAAGGAGTTATTATTGGGGTACAATTAAGGGGGTGAGAATTACTGATCTTTAACCTCCTCCATTCTCCTAATTTCTATTATCAGTTTATTGGTGGTTTTAACCTTGCCAGCAGTTGAATTGTATCTGTTTTATCCCCTTTGGGTCATTTGGTAGTTAGGTGGCAGGAACTAATGTTTAGGACAGCATTTAGGTGCAAATCAGTACTCATTATCCATCTGTGATTAGCATAGGATTTTCTTCAAAATATGCAGTTATCGCTTGTGGTTATGATGTATTAAGCATGTTTTCTTTTTAACCCAATATAGCTGTGGCCTTGTCTGTTCCAACATAATTGGTTTCAGAGTCTTTATTGGCAAGACCCTGTTAGAGTAGCTCTGTTATGTTCTTGTTAAGGACTATGCGATGTATCAGTCCCCACATGCACCATGCACATGCACTGAGGGAATAATAGCAGCATGCTTAAGAGGTAGGGTCCACTTGTTGTAGTTTTAAGGGTGTAGTTTGATAGTGACAGGCCTGCAAGGAATACATGAATGTAATATAGTATTGCAATTCAAAATCCCCCTTGCGGTCAGAAAAAAAGGCATTTAGGAGGGGTCTCTCTCTCTCTCTCTCTCTCTCTCTCTCTCGATAGAAATCAGCAGAGCTTCCCCTAATTTCAGGGCTTCCCGTCAGATCTAGAGCAACTGCACCTGCAGTGCACTTCCAAATGCACGGTATATTTGCCTTTAGTAAATCAACCTCTATGAGTGCTAAGTGACAGAATTAAAGGTTAACTTCTCTCAAAACCTGTATGCCAGTTTCTGACTGCTATCTTTGGTTGCCAAATGGCATTAAATATCCACACAGAATTATTAGTTCTGCCAACTGCTATGGCCATTTCAAATCCAAATAAGGCCTTCACAGTCTTTTGATGATTTTTAATCTAGAATAAAATACTAGCTCATTATGAAATACTTACCTTAGATCAAAGCTGTTGCAGTGGCCCCACACACCCCTGTGACCGTCGACATGTCTCCTGAAGTTATTGCTGGGTTTGAGGGCTCTGGCGCTGTGATTGGCCGGAGCCGCAATGACGTCATGTGCGCGGGAGTCGCCAGTCATGGCACAGGTGCTGAAGAGACGGCACGAACGTGCCATTTCTTCAGTGCACAGGCGCTGATGATTATCGGCGTATATGGTAAATTTCTCCTAAACTGTGCAGGTTTAGGAGATGTTTACAGTACCTACAGGTAAGCCTTATTATAGGCTACAGTGTAAGTACAAGTGGTGCAACAGAATTTACAACCACTTTAAACACATTTCAGAAACCACTACGACTAGTAGTAGTGCATCAATACTTATTGAAGTACTGTAGCCTAAAGTAGGGAACAATCCCCCAAATAAAAATCTCTCATAAATAGGCCATATATCGAATATTCTCTGGGTGAGGGTGAGGTATGTTTACGGCTGTGTCACTCTGAGTTGTTGGCAAAGTGGAAGGAAAAGGGAAGAAAAATAAGAAAAGGGAAGAGTGAGAGATGTAAAAGGATCATATTTTATAGTGTAATGGAAGGCAAGGGGGGAAGGTATAGGCTGAGGAAATCAGTGGATGTCTGGTTCCTTCTTCTGCTTGCATGAACAATCTAAACCGAGAGGAGGAAGCGGTTGAGGCTCATGTGGCTGTTCTAGTCTAATAGAGTGACACCTTAATATAGTCTTGTAGAATGCTTGCCAATGGGCATTCAAAGAGATATAAACAGCCAACTTGTGATTAGAATTTAAGCGTAGACCTGATGTTTTCAGCAGCTGTGGTCGGGTTCCTAGAACTGACTTCTTCCCTCAAGTTTTCAAATATTATTAAAATGGATTGAGTCTTGCAATGCACAAAACAATTTAATGTAATATAATGTAGCTCAATCAGTCTTACTACTAGTGAATGCAGTGGCTATGGCAGCTATCTTGGTATTCATACACACTGCAAAATCATTTCACTCATTTTTTGATCATCTATGTACTGGATATATCACAATTTGCAAAATTAGTACTGTCATAGCTGCCTCCGTATTTAAAGAGAACACCTTTACCATGCATCAGTCATCTCTAGAATGAAAGACACTCAGCATGCAACCTTTTACATGTGTAAGCTACTGCATGTTTCTAGATATGTATGATGTAAAGAGGATTTCCTATGTGAAATATTATTTTAAATTTGTTAATTGACTCCTAAAATAACTGCTCATATTCTATATTGTAAGAGCAGTGTACTTGACCACTCATATGACTTTAAAGATGAAATTTTTAAAAAATGGCCCTTGCATTGGCTGCCCCCTTTTCTCTGCACGGCAAGGGTTTAAATTATCATTTTTTCTGACAGGAGGATATTAAAGGCAACTATATTTACTCCAGCAGGCTTCCTCCCAGCTGCACAAATGGTCAAAGTCATTCTGATGTGATCACATATATGACTGTAGAAACTCTTGTGAAGTCAAATTCTCTGGAAGTAGTGGGACGTGCCTCTGCATAGCTTTTTCTAGAGTTCAGGCTCCACCCTATCAACTTGTGCCATTGTAGCCAATCCCAGCGGAGCCGCTTCGACTCCCTGATTAGGTTGACAACCTGCTTGGTTGTCAAGCATCCAGCAGTCAAGGCTCCCTTTCCTTAGTGCGGGGCGGGTCAAGGGGCCTTCATTGTGAGTGAGGATACTGAGTGCCCACCCACAACCCTGACCATCAGAGTGAGAAGAGCAGTGATGGCTGCAAGGAAAGGCAGTTGCTTTTCCTATACACTTTAGGCGAAATGAGCACTGCAGCTCATGGCAGGCTGTATAGCAGGGGTCCTCAAAGTTTCTAAACATCTATGGAGAGGCATTTGTTTATGTGCCCAGAATAGCATACAGCCATGTACAGAAACCTGTTGAAAATCAGACAGTCTGACAGGCACAGTGGCTGTTCAAATCGGCACATCCAAGAGTGTACTTGTGTACAGGTATGGAATAATGGCTTAGGGCGCAGACAGATTGTACCCAGGGCTGCCCATCCATCCCTCTACTCTTGTACACACTCAGATAAGCGTAAAGATCCATATAGTTGCTGTGTCTGTCAGAGCCTAATGTTAAGTAGACCACTGGTACCCCCTCTAATGCCCAATTCACTCTGGAACACGTGTTCCGGTTATGACATCCCATTCATTTGAATAGGCTGCTATACGCATTGGAACATGGAAAAAGTAGTGCAAGTACTACTTTTACAAATCACACCACACCAAACTGCATGGTACTGTCGTACCATGCGGTTAGGTGGCCACAAAGCGCAGCGTTTGCAAGATACATTTGGGGTGCCATTAACAATTAATTGATACCCATGCACATCCTGCAAGGACAGCAAGTTCATGTGTGGTGTGTGCCTTTCCCGCACCCCGTTCTAGTGTGAACTAGCCCTTAATGTTTATTTGGCATTATTGGCAGGACATTCACTAATAAGGCTGAAATAGACGATTGCTTAATGCATATTTGAAGTTAATTCTTTGCACACTTTCAGTGCCACTGCGGAGGGACGTCCTTGCTAAGCAACTTTTTCAAAAAAATTTGAAGTGATTGTTGGAGACAACTGCCAGCACAGCTGCATTCTGTGTTTCCTGGATGCTTGGGACACTGTGTCTGAAGTATACTGTTTAAAGTAATGTATTAAACTGTAAATAACTGTAAAAAGAAAGCATACATGGCATATGGATATTAACAGCATAGGGGACACATTGATGCATACATTTGTTTCTCAGCAAAATGTTTCTGCTGCCTCATATTACGGAAGCCTCCTCCCAAACTCTGTGTAGGAAAAGGCTGCTGGGGTATGTAGGTGTGGGTATCTGGGAGTATGCCTACATCAGTAGGAACTAAGCTCCCAGCAGCTGCCTGTGCAAACATTTTATAAGACTGGTACTGATGTCACAGGAAGTAATAAAATTGGTTCTCAATGCCAGGAAACAGGTAGAATTAAAAAAAAAAATGGAAAATGCTCTAGAGGAGGAGAAGATTTGTGTTTAAATCCCTGTACATACCTTTTTTAACATCCTTTATTCTGTTCCTTGTGCTTTCGTTGTTAATGCAGATGTTAATAATAGCTTAGCACTGATCGACACATTGGTGAATTGTATGTGAATGAGATTTTTTTTTCTTGTAATTGTTCAATTCCAAGTTATCTGAAACATTAATGATGCAGAGCAGCTTACTAAGATGTCGGTATACAGTATAATGCCAATGTGTTCTATAATGTAGACATTTGATAGTTCCTAAGAAGAAATTCTATGCTATAAAGTTTCCTATATGCTAAGAAGTCTGTACATAAAAAAGATTAAAAGAAGAACTCCCCTAGAGACTGCTTGCAAAACTGACCACATGACAGTGGAATTTCAGAAAAACAACAACTTGCTGTGACATAACACAAAACCACAGATTTGAAAAGCTATTGCAGTCCTAAGCAAACCTGTGGGGCAACATCAAGATCAGGTAGCTGACAACAAATGCTATCAGTACATATCTCTTAACTTAGCATTTCTCACTCCAGCACTGCCTGGGGCAACCCTAAAAGGTGTCTCCACTATCTAGTTCTAGAGAGTATGCACCCCACCCCCCATCTGCATTTCACAATACATAGTTTATAAGACTGAAAAAGGCACAGGTCCATCCAGTTCAAGCTCTGCTTGTGTGTATGTGTGCTTTTTTTTCTCTAACAATTCCCATAGCCCTGCATATTCTACCTCCTGAGGAACACATCTAAAACTTTTTTGAAACTGTCGACATGCTCAGCTAGCCACTTCTTGGGGGAGGGAGTTCCACATTTTAAGTGCTCTAACAGTAAATATCCCTTTCTGCAATCTAAGATTAAATCTCCTTTTTTCTATCCTCAAATCCTGGTCGTGTCCTCTTCAGGGACTATAGAGTGAACAGTTTACCACAGTTAGTGAAGTCACCTACAGTGGGTATAGAAGTGAATCACCCCCTTTAATTACTTGACCTCCGAAAGATTTACCCCCTTTCCTGACAAGGCCATTTTTTGCGATACAGCACTGCGTTACTTTAACAGACAATTGCACGGTCAAGCAACATTGTACCCAAATAAAATGTATTTCCTTTGGCGGTATTTGATCACCTCTGCAGTTTTTATTTTTTGCACTATAAACAAAGAAAAACGACCAACAATTTGAAAAAAAATATATTTTTACAATCTGCCCTAAAACACATCCAATAAAAAAGTGTAAATCAAATTTCTTCATCAATTTAGGTCAATGTGTATTCTGCTGCATATTTTTGATACAAAAAAATAAAATATGCATATATTATTTAGTTTGTGAAAAAGTTATAGCGTCTACAAACAAATGGGATATAAATCGGACACTAAACAAGGCATCTGCCTGTTTAATGTATAATCAGCGGGTGTCGGCAGACATCAAGTATGTGGTACCCACCGCTGGGCTCCTGCTGTGTGTGATCACAGCAGGAGCGGATCGCCGGCAACACACACACCCCAGACCTGGAAGTGTCAGATCACATACTAGGTACATGATGTAGCACAGAGCAGAAGCCCTGCCACAGTATTTGTACGGTGGGTGGTCCACAAGTTGTTAAAATAATAATTTTGTTGCTTTTCAGCCTGAAATTAAGACTGACATAGTTTTTGTTTTAAACAGTTTTCTCTTGGCTCTTTCATCCAGTTTGGAACGACGTCCTAATCCAGGGAGGGTCTGTGCTGTACCAAAGACCTTCCACTTCGTAATAGTATACTTCACTGTGTGCTTCTAGGCATTGATAAAGCCTTTAAAATGTTTTTGTATCCATCTTTTGACTTGTGCCTGTCCACAACTTTATCCCGAGAGATCTTTTGACAATGCCTTGCCACCTATAGCTGATTGTTTGCTTCAGTTGCACTACCAGGGACTGAAATGTTCCAGGAAAGCTCTTTTCATGCTCAGCTAATCAAAATGACCACAGCTGATCACCTAAACACATTTGCAAGTCGAATGGCTTTGTGTACCATTTAGAAGATGATTAGCTATACCTGATTAAGATTACAAGTCATTTTTAGGAGTGGTGATCCTTTTTCTCAACTTAGCGCCAATTCACACTGCTGTGTGGTGCGAGATCACATGTGATTCGCAGCACACTGCAATGAAAATCACATGTGATGTCCATGCAATGTGAATTCAGCCATACAGATAGTATGGCTGAATTCGCATCTCATTCGGACCAAACTCGCACAGGACCCTTTTTTTGGTCCGCAGCAGAATCGATAACTGTCTGAATTTGCAGATCGCTCTGCGATTTGCGAACTGATTTGGGGGTGTCATTGACTTTTAATTGACACTCCCAGCAATTCGCATAGGGCAGTGTGAACCGGGAGACATGCGATGCGGGAGCCTGCAGTGGATTTGCAGGGTTCCTGCATTGCAGCAGCGTGAACCGGCCCTGATTCTGTTTTTTTATTTATTTTTTTCTGACATGTTGCTGTTATGACTTTCACTTAGATGTTATAAGTTGCTCTAGTAAATACAGGTGGATAAAACAAAATCTGTGTCTGTCTTCTCTTCAGGCTGCAAAGCAACAAAATGTGATTATTTTAAAGGGGGGTATTTCTTTTCTATGCCCAATGTATATACGGTAATTGATATATTTGTACATTGTAATCCTACACCCTCCTAAGTGTCTCTTCTTCAGAGTGAGTAACTGTAATTTATGTAATTGATTCTCATAGCTAAGGTCCTCCATCCCTCTTATTAATTTTTTTGCCCTTTACTGAACTCTTTCCAATTCAGCAACATCTTTTTTAAAGATTGGTGACCAAAGTAAAAGTGGTAATATTATTGATTTATCTCTGGAATGTATGCCCTTTTTAATACATGACAGTAGTTTGCTAGCTTTGTTAGCTGTGGCTTGGCATTGCATTTCGTTGCTAAGTCTGTGCTCAACAAGCACCCCCAGAATCTTCTCCATCACTGATTCTTCCAGCGGGGCCCTCCTAATGAGTAAATTTTATGTGCTTTTTTGGTACCCAAGTATGTAATATTACATTTCTCAATATTCATATTCTCAATTTCTCATCTGCCTTGTAACTGCCCAACTCCCTATTTTATTAAGGGTTTCCTGTAATGATGCTACATCCTATGATAAAGTTATTTCCCAGCGTAATTTGGTATCATCAGCAAACACTGGAATTGAGCTCCTAGTTCCAACCTCTTTATCATTTATAAACAAATTGAACAGCATTTGCCCCATAAAAGAACCCTGGGCACCCTGCTCACAGATGTAGACCATTTCTAGAGTTGTTTATCATTTAAAATGCAATTCCCGAACAATCCTAAAAAAACTTAGACCCAGAAATATTTACATAGTAAGGACAGAGGTGTGTGCCCAATGGTGACCAACAAGAACAGTTTGCGGAAGATTTACTAAATTGGTGCACACAGAGTCATAGTAACCAAACAGCTTCTAGGTTGTATTTTCAAAGCTTAATTGAACAAGCTGCAATTGGAAGCTGATTGATTACTATGCATAGCTGCAGGAGATTCTGTGTGCACCAGGTTTAGTAAATATCCCTGATTGTGTTCTTAGCAACTTGGTCCTGCTGCTTTTCTGTCAAGGGCTTTTCTTCACTATAAACAGGTTTTGTATTCCTATAGAAGTCTACGGGAATACAAAAGCTGCTTGCAGCAGGTGAATGCACTTATCAATCAGTTCTGAATGATCTCAGAAGTGTCTCAAAGTGATGTCAAACTAATGCCATTGATACAAACCCAAAGCCCATCAACATAGACTTTAAGGTTTTCCTCAGAAGTCAGATGTCTTTATGAAGAGGACCTGTCACTTGAAAATTACCATCATATAGGGGGCTTTTCAGCCCCCTTGAAATAGTAAGTAAAAAAAACCTTTTTTTTTTTTTTTAAAGTGTAATAAAATAAATAAATAAAAAATATATAAAGTGCTCAGCACCCCACACATGTGCATACACATAGGGTGGGCACACATATGTAGCACCCTCTACATAGGCAGGTGCTAGATTCGTTTTTTTGTGAGTATAGGCAAATTTAGGCAGGCCTAGCTTCCTGTTTGTTTTGGTTTGTGTGGGCTAGGAGTGGCTCAGAGTTAGCAGCTGGTGACTCACAGGCAGTGTCACTGAGACCTCCCTCTTCCTTCTATAGGATTCTAGAAGGAGAGAAGGAGAGGTGGAGCTGCCTGGGGTGTTCTAAGGGGCCCTGACCAATCCCCAACCTGGATTGGCAGGGGGCAGTCCTCCTTAAACATCTACAGTCAGCCCAGCTGGGGAGGAGTTGTCGGGTGGAATAACTGAGGATGGAGTAATAGGCTGTCACGTGGCTTTTGAGGAAGTGCCCCAGCCTGGGGGGGGGTGACCTTGGGCCTGGGCTCAGGTGCAGGACAGAGCCCTCCATGAAATCGTGGAGGCTTTAAGCAGGAGGCACAGGAGGAGCAAGAGAGGATATCTGTAGCTAGTACCACCGGCAAGTCTTCAGGAGGGAACCACCGGTTGCAGCCAGAGGGGCTGGTGAGTGACATGTGCAGTCAGGAGGACTGGGGAGACATGCCTGAGAGGACCGGGAGCATGCAGTCAGAGATGGGTGCAGAGCCTGTACCGAGGACTGCCAAGTCATAGGCTGTGGCGTCGGGCAGCTGCAGCCAGGAGGGCTGGCAGGGCCTGAAGAAGGCTGACTGGGAGTGGTAGTCTACCAGTAGGACAGCTAGACTTTTCATTTCTTGCTACACCATAGGGGCCCATAGTCCCTGCCTGCAAAAGGCAATTACTAAGACTTGGCTGAGACAGTGTCAGGCCTAACTTTAACATCGATGACGATGACGTCAGCAAACAGCGCCGGACAGCACGTTGTGTGGAGCTGAGCTTCGGGCTGATTATCTGACGTGAGGGGGAGGTGGATTTTAAGAACGGAGTCATTATTGCCTGGATCAGCTTGTCTGCTTATGCTGTGTGACCTGTTTCAGGTCGAAGGTTGCAGGTGAGGGGCCATCCATGTATGGTGAAGGGATTCTAGTCACCTTTGATTCAACCCCTGGCGTTTTGACTATCCACTGGTGTCCCCATCTCCTGTCTACGTCTGCTTAATCTTGATATATTATTTAAGGACAATTTATTTGCGCAGCACTTTTTTATATATATCTAACTTTAACATCTGCTAGCTGCTCCTGGGAGTGAAGAATTGTGCAGGAGGAAGGAAGAGGAATAGTCTGCAAGCAAGGAAAGTGCTTGAGGAGACGAAGTGGTAACTTGTACAGAGAAGTGTATATAGCTGTCCCAATTGATTGATATACAATCCGCCAATTGATTGATATACAATCCGCCAATTGATTGATATACAATCTACCAATTGACTGATATACGATTCACCGGGCATCCCATATTTCCCTTACCCCATCCACGTTAAATTCTCTAATAACAATAACAAAAACAAGCATGGACTGTTTTCTGCGTGAGAGTGACTGAGGAGTGAACGCAGGGCTGGGCAGGGTGAGAGGTGGGCCACATAAATTAAGAAGCTCCTACGGGGGTACCACTACATTTCTGGGCTCATTCCGGTACCACCGGATCACGTGTAACTTGCCAGCCGTTGCCACTAACAACTGAGGTTGAGCGAGCCGGGGGAACTGTGCTTGGTTCTACCATTGAGGAATTGAACCCTGGGGAAGGACTTGTGTGCACTGGCTGCTATTCAGTACTGCAAAATAAGTACCATTGCCCATAGCAACCAGCAGGAGCCATTGCTGCTGCCTGCTGCCCAGTTGCCCCAACCAGTGCTACAATTCAGTGACTTTTTACCATGTGCTGTCACCCATGGCAACCACGGTGGGCGATTGCACAATGGATTACAAATATTTACAGCGTTTTGCTAATACTGGACATGTCACACTGGATTACAAATATGCCCAGCGTGCTGCAAATGCTGGGCATTCTGAACTTTTGCTCCAAACTCCTGCATTATTCAGTAAAGTGTGCCTGGAAGTGTCTACTGTTGCCCGGGGTGATCGGGTAAACCTGCGGGCGGGACTGTGCTAAGATTGTACACTTCAGTGAGACATCAGTTACAAACTTTATTGTTTCTACCGGCAATCACCGGAAAAGTCAGTGGCCATCTACTTCCAGTTGCTCGGGCACAGTCAGTGCTGGGCAACATGCCTGGACAAGTCCTGCTAGTATCAGCATGCCTGCTAAATTCAGTTTGTCTAACAATGGGTTACAGCAGCACGCTAAGGGAGGAGCCTGCCTATCAGTTTCACAGACACCAGCCTGTCTGCAAGTGAGGGGGCGGTGCCACACCCTGAAGGAGACTCGGTGTTCCCTGCTAGCAGTAGATACTACGAGATACTACGAGGCAGAGGAAGATGGCGGAGGGTGGCCGGCTGCTACCCACTTTAACGTGTTGCCTAAACAGCAGGAGTGGACACTGGTGGACACCAGTGTCTGGCTGAAGCAGTGTGAGAGATTCGCGCTCGGGTTGATTGATGGGATGGAGTGGTTGTGCCTGCTATACCCAGAATGCCGGATTCCGACCGCGATGGTCACTGCCTGGGCCCGGTGCGGCCACAGTGGCGAACCGCTCACCCGGCTTGCAACCAGCCAGCAGGAGCCACAGTATTACAATGTGGACCTGCACTCATGACTGTGTTGTCTGCAGCCGCGGAAGTCCCAGAAGGCCGGAGAGGGCCTGGAATCATCCCCTAAGGGCAGAGTGGAGTTGCGGCCTGGTGACTCCCCCACGAAAAGAGAGGACATCGGGAAAGAGGAGTTTGCTGCGGCCTGGCCAGGGACCTGGAGATTGTGAGTACTGCCCAGCAGGAACCAGGTAAAGTCCCTGAAATGCCGGCCAACACTAAGTCCCTTGCCATTCCAGTCCAGAGGGAGCAGGAAGATATTGCCTGATCCTCATTTTTATGCCTGATGAGGCTGTGAAGAGCCACAGTTGCATAAAGATGATCCACATGAGCTGCTGGAGGGTAGCAGAATGTGCCTTTTTTTCCCCTGATTTTTCTGCAGGATCATATTGGCCTGGCACCCTGGATATGCCCAACTGATGGGCAGTTTCCCTTGTTGCAAGTACACTGAAGGGTGAGGTCTGATCTTTATCTGAACTCTTGTAAGGAGCCTGCTATTACGGGGAGGGGCCCCTCCTATCAGGAACTCCAAAAGAGAACTATTCCCATTGATACTGTTGTGTTTTCTTTCTTTCTTTTTGTGTTGCTTCTGTCAGCAGGCCATAACCCCCTTCTAACAGAACAACAGAAAGAAAATGTGTTAAAGTGGGATATTTTGCTATTTCTGTTGGCAGGATGCTAACTCCCTCCCGACAGAAACTGTACAGTGTATAGATAGGTGTAAGAGTAGGATCTTATATTATTTTTGTCTTCTCTTAGGATCTTTTAGGATAGGATGGCTGTCCATCCCCTCCGGCTGGAGTCAAGATTTCCTGCAGGCAGAGTATCTTTCTCAAGGGAGAGATGCTCTGGCTCAGATGTATATTTATGTGTTACTGCTAGCGGCAGGGACCTGTTAGCTAGGTGCGTGTTATGCTATCTGTACAGATGTTTCTATATATTCTTTGTATGTAATTTATTGGTAGAGTTCCCCATCCAAGTTGTTTCCCTTTTCCCCTTCCACTTTATCTCATAGGATGCCCTTGCTCCTAGGTAGGGATGAGCCCGATGTTCGAGTCGAACATAAGTTTGACTCGAACATCGGGCGTTCGCCGAACAGCGAACACTATGCAGTGTTTGTGGCAAATTCAAAAGCCGCGGAACACCATTAAAGTCTATGGGACATTAGCATGAAAAAACAAAAGTGCTCATTCTAAAGGCTTATATGCATTTTATTGCCATAAAAAGTGTTTGGGGACCTGGGGTCTGCTCCAGGGGACATGCATTAATTAAAAAAAGTTTTAAAAACTGCAATTTTTTCGGGAGCAGTGATTTTAATAATGCTTAAAGTGAAACAAAAAAAATAAATATTCCTTTAAATATCATGCCTGGGGGTGTCTATAGTATGCCTGTAAAGTGGCGCAGTTTTCCTGTGTTTAGAACAGTACCACAGCAAAATTACATTTCTAAAGGAAAAAAAGTAATTTAAAACTGATCGTGGCTGTAATGAATTGTTGGGTCTTGGCAATATGGATAGAAACTCATTCAAAAAAACGGCATGGCTCCCCCCCAGTCCATTACCAGGCCCTTTGGGTCTCGTATGAATATTAAGGGGAACCCCGAACCAAAAACGTAAAAATAAATTGCGTGGGGGTCCCCCCCCAGAAGCCATACCAGGCCCTTCAGGTCTGGTATGGATTTTAAGGGGACCCCTGCGCCAAAATTTGAAAAAAAATGGCATGGGGTCCCCCCAAAATCCATACCAGACCCTTATCCGAACACGCATCCTGGCAGGCTGCAGGAAAAGAGGGGGGACAAGAAGAGTGCCCCTCCTCCTGAACCGTACCAGGCCACATGCCCTCCACATGGGGGGGTGCTTTGGAGTTATCCCCAAAGCACCTTGTCCCCATGTTGATGGGGACAAGGGCCTCATCCCCACAACCCTTGCCCGGAGGTTGTGGGAGTCTGCGGGCGGGGGGGCTTATCGGAATCTGGAAGCCCCTTTAACCCTCCCCCAAATGTTTGATGAAATAAAAAAGATGATATTAGGCCGAGTACATGGATACCAAACACGACATGCTTTAAAATTGCGCACAAACGTGCAGTGGTGACAAATTATATACATTTTAAAAGCCTTTAAAAGCCTTTACAGGTTACCACTTTAGATTTACAGAGGAGGTCTACTGCTAAAATCACTGCCCTCGATCTGACCTTTGCGGTGATACCTCACATGCATGGTACAATTGCTGTTTACATTTGACGCCAGACCGACACAGGTAGTGACAGGTACTCTTTTTTGAAAAAATTGGGGTCTATTAGACCCTAGATCTCTCCTCTGCCCTCAAAGCATCTGACCACACCAAGATTTACTAAATATAAAGCATCTAGATTTCTAAAGACTAAAGCATATCAAAGGCCTGAATGGAGACAGACAATCAAATTGCTTAGCCATTCAGTGTCTAGTGAATATAACATGGCGTTCAGTCTATAGTTTAAGTCTTGTCTGTGTGTGACTATAAAGGTGCAAATCTAAGAAAAATGGGACTCTAAATTATATTTACTCTGTCGGATTTTTGTCATCTGTGGACTTTGGACCTGGATTTTTGTCATCTGTGGACTTTGGACTTTGTTCTGTGTTGGAAGTCAATAAAGTGCATCTCTCTGGAAGAATTGGGTTGCTGCGGAGGAGTACTTACATCATCATTATAATAACTACTAATTAATTATCTATCCACTATATACATTATATCACTACATTGGTGCCGTGACCCGGATCCGACAGAGTAAATATAATTTAGAGTCCCATTTTTCCTAGATTTGCACCTTCATAGTCACACACAGACAAGACTTAAACTATTGACTGAACGCCATGTTATATTTACTAGACACTGGCTGAGCAATTTGATTGGCCGTCTCCATTCAGGCCTTTGATATGCTTTAGTCTTTCAGACAGACAACCGTGAACCCAGCCGTGAACAGCTGCAGTCATAAACCGCTCCAATCTGCACTCCCGCATATCAACATCAACAAGTCCCCTTTGATATGTGTAATTAGATTAGATTAACAGATATCACCTGAACACCCTTTTGAGTCCTGCAATACCTACATTCCTAATCTGTATTCTTGCATATTAACATCAACAAGTCCCCTTTGATATACTAGTACCCTGGGAGGGAGTTTCTGCTAGGTCAATATTGTACTGTATGTGTACATATATATAATAATATAATATCCCACATAAATCGGCAAACATATTACAACATATCCCTCCACTTCATAGCGAGCAAGTTATTACACTTGAAGCAGGCTCTCTCCCCCAGCCTAAGACGGGAATCTACAAGCCGCTGGGAAAAGACCCGGCGATTAGGTCGCACGGTGCCACATGCTCCAATCTGTTGATCAAACAAGTGAATAAAAAGTGGCACGCTCGTGTAATAATTGTCCACATATAAGTGGTACCCCTTTCCGAATAAGGGTGACACCAAGTCCCACACAATCTTGCCAGCGCTTCCTATGTAGTCAGGGCAGTTTGTCGGCTCTCTGCGGCTATCTTTTCCCTCGTAAACCATAACATTTCATGTATAGCCTGTGGCCCTGTCACAGAGCTTATACATCTTGACCCTGTATCTGGCACGCTTGCTGGGAAGGTACTGTTTGAATGACAAGCGGCCAGAAAACTTAATCAGGGACCCATCATTGCAGACAACTTGATGGGGAGTAAACAAGTCTGCAAAACGCTGGCTGAAGTGGTTTACGAGGGGTCGAATTTTGTAGAGCCGATCGTATCCAGGGTCTCCACGAGGACGACAGAGTTCATTGTCATTGAAGTGCATGAACTGCAAGATCTGCTCGTATCGTGCCCTGGTCATGGAGGCAGGGAACAAGAGCATATGGTGAATTGGGTCAGTGGACCAATATGACCGCAACTCACTCTTTTTAGTTATACCCATGAGGAGGGAAAGGCCCAGAAAGAGCTTAAATTCGGAAACCGTAATTGGTCTCCAATCTCTGGCAAGGGAGGACTGGGGAATAGTGGCGATGTGTTGACCAGCGTACAAATTGCTTTGGTCCGCAATAGATCTATAGAGATCTTCGGTGAAAAACAGCGAATAAAAATCAAGTGACGCAAAATCAACTGTTTCCACCTGAATGCCGGATTGGCCAGTGAATGGGGGAAGTACGGGTGCTGCAGAAGTGGTGGGTTCCCAATTAGGATTGGCGAATGCAGCAGGAAGGGCACTATGGGCACGACGGGCCTTGGTGGCAGCGGGACACTACTTGTGCTTGCCACCTCACGAGCTTGAACTGCACTTATGGGACTCGCCACGTCACCACGTGATACTGCAGTGCTGGATTGACTACGACCAGGGTGTACTAGGCTGCTGGTGCTTGCCAGTTCACCAGAAGGAATAGCGGCGCTAGTACTTCTCTGCTCCATATGAGGGACCTGCGGTTCTTGCACATCAACGCCAGAAGAAGAAGTTTGGGGTCTGGTACGCCTGACCTTGGCAGGGACCACAACTCTGTCGTCAGAGCTATCTGTCATGGAGCCGCTGTCCTCTACAGGATCGTATTCTGAGCCTGAATCTGACAGATGAGTGACTTCCTCTTCACTATCTGTCATGCTCAGAAAAGTGTAGGCCTCTTCACTAGAGTACCTTCGATTTGCCATTTTGGGCTCTAAATTTAGTGGTTCTAGTGAGACTCACAGGTAAAAAAGCTCCCAACTGTTAGCGACTGTATCAAAAGGCTACCAAAAAAACTGTTAGCGATGGCAGGGATCAGGCCTGACTCTGCGAACGCTGCAGTGTGTTTAGTGTTTTGTAAGTGACAGTGATCGATCGATACTGCACTTGGGTGGGCTGGGCTGGGCGGAGGGGCTAAACGCAGGTGCTAGCAGGTATCTGGGCTGATCCCGCTAACACTGCATTTTTGGGAACCCTAAAAAGTTTTGGAAGACCTGAGAGGCGACTGCGTCTCAGGAAGCCCTGGACATAGACCAGGGCCCGGTAGGGGCATATACGGATTTCCATCAGGAGAATCTGGGTAGAGAGATGGGAGAGGCCGACTGCTCACCTTATGAACTCGGTAACATTTAGAATAAGTCAGACAGTAGGAGACCTGTTAATAGTGGCAAAAAAGAGTCAGAAGATAAACAGGAACAACTGTCAATTGAGGTATGTAAAACACTAATAAAAGAACCCCATGGGATGGGAAAAAACTCTACCCCTAACAGGAAACAGGGTAGACAAAAAACTTTGTGGACCAGAGCAGAAAATTTTGTTTCTTTTCTTCTGGATCTTGAAAAAAAAAAAAGAAGAAAAAAAAAAAAAACTGAAAAATACTGAAGATTCAAGGAGGTTGCTTGGAGGTACGTGGACGTTGGGGTGTGGAAAGATGCTTGTTAGATTTACCCCTCACGGAGGTCCAGATGCGACTGGCGGTGTTAGGAGGTGGACGAACCTGGGCTACAGAGGGAATCAAATCTTCTTCCAGAAGAGGAGGCAGGCCGAGGTTTTTCAGGAAAGCTTTGCCCTCCTGCAGTTCACGCAGGGTATATTGGACTGCATTTTTGGATACAGCAAGGCGAAAGGGAAATCCCCAGTAGTATGGAATCTTATAATGTTGTAGATGGGAGGTAATTGTACGCAGGTTCCTGCGTTTAGCAAGGGTGATGGGGGAGAGGTCGATAAAAATCTGCAGTTTTGCCCATTTGTACGTAACTTGGGATTTATTGCGTGTAGCCAGGGTTAGTGCCTCTTTACTTTAAAAAAGTGAAACCTCACTATAACATCTCTGGGCCTAGCTCCAGCCGGAGGTTTAGGGCCCAGAGACCGGTTCGCTCTATCTAGGCGCCAGTCTATATCCACCACTGTGGGGGCCAAGGTGTTGAAAAGACCCAGAAGATAGGCGCGCAAGTCAGGGTCCCCCATTGTTTCAGGGATACCCCTGAAGCGCAAATTCTGTCGTCTTTCCCTGTTTTCCAAGTCCTCCTGCTGTATTTGTAGTTGGGAAATTGAAAAACGTAGGTAATGCTTTTCCTCCTCAATAGCCTGTACTTAATTAATCATCTCATCAAATTTATTTTCAAGAGTGTCTGTATGCTCCCCAATTTGGTTTATTTCCCCTCTCACCTCCGCCAAAACATTTCTTGTGATTTGTTGAAGAGCTGCAACTTAGCATCCAACTTGGTGTCCAAGATGTCTGGGGTGAGGATCTCTTGTGGAGAGGGTGGTTCAGAATCTGGACCCTGGGTGGTAGCTAGTGGAGAGTTCACAACATTCTCTGTTCTCAGGAATGGATCCATTGTGGTGAAAGGGTCTGCGGGATGACTCGAGGTCGCAGATTGCGACCTAGTGACAAAGCGTCCCATATTTGGTCCCTGACACGGCCCGAACAAAGGCTTATAATATCGCTGCTGCTGGCCAACTTTGCCCATGAGATGCCCAAGAAATGTGATGGATGGTCAAGCTTACCCCCGAAGCTATAAATGGCTAGATTAGCATCTCGTAGGTCTCGGAGAGCAGACGGGACCCTGAGCTCACTTAAATGGCAATCTCCATAGTAGCCGGGACAGCCGCTATTCTTTTGTTAAGTACATCAGTTAGTTGTAAAGATGACCACTTTAGTAGCTGTGTGAGGGGGTTAATAGTCCCAGTGCTGCACTAAACCTGATGTGGAGGGAGCTATGCGTCAAGTGGAATGGAATAGAATGGGGTAGGGTACTCGGAGCAGCAAGATGGCCGCCGACTTCCGAGGGTAGGCCGAAGCCCCAGACTTTCCTGAGAGTGGTTGCCGACCAAGTGAGCTCTGCTCCGTGCAGGCCCGGAATTTCTCCGCCAGGATCAAAAAGTGGAACCCCTCCGATATATCGGTAAACAGCCACCTCTAGGGGTATCAGTTATGAGACAACTGCCCTGCTACTCACTGTGTCCGGGAGATGGGATAAGCCGGATCGGCAGGCCGCAAGATGGCATTGGGCTGTGGGGGCCCGGAGCTAATAGCAGGGATCCTCAGGTGTCTATCCTCCGCTGCGTGGTTGTCTTATGCCCTCCGGTGGTGTAGCAGCTGATGGGCCAGGATAGAGAGGGCCAGGATCGCTGGAGAGAGGAACAGAGGGATGATCTGCCTCAAAATGGAGACGAGCCTTTGTAGTGCGGGCCTAGTTGCAGGCCCAAAGCAGGTGCAGCTGGCCGAGTTCTGCAGATAGCCAGCTGGGGCTGTAGTATAGGAAGCCCAGGGACTGTTGCTGGTGAAATGGGGTTTCACCGGGGTGAATTAGGGCAAGGATGGCAATGGATTTCTCACAGCCTGTGTGGAGCTCAGCACCCACACGTCTTCCCTGCTTCGCGTCCGGACACGCCCCCATGTAAGGAAGTTTTAGTGACTAATCTGAATGATGAGCCAAAATCATGATAATAATGATAATAATTATTCCAAAGGAAAAATGTATTGGGCCATGGAGTGGATAACATACCTATCAATGTTGTTTTTAAAGATCACTTCTGATCAGGAAAGCTACAAAGTTGCAGTGCAATCTGACACCAGAGGAGAGTTTTTCACACAGGAGTCTCATAGATAGAAAAAAGTCATAAACCACAAATGGCAAGACAACGACCGATACAACACCTAAATTTGATATTTATAGATGAAAGGGCAAAAAAACTGGGGTAAAAAGACAGAAGTACAAGACTTGAGTGGGATGGATGTGTGTAAAAATATAAAATACACATCAAAAAAGATATCTGAGAGTCTTACCCCACGAAAAACAGCGCTGTCTTCCACCTATGTGAACATGTTGCCTCCAGTGTGCACCAAATCAAAGCAAAGTGGCTGCTTTATAAAGATCTCTGAATAGTAATTTGGACCAGGCTCGATAAGACACACCTGGGGAAGTGCAAGACACCCTCAAAATGTTGGGAGGTATGGTGTTCGGCTCATCCTTACTCCTGGGCCCAGGAGCCATTTTTCAATTTTCCCAGCTGAGGGACCAGCTGGACTTTGGTGGGGGGTGAGTGTAGCACCCTCTACGTAGGTAGGTGCTAGATTTGTTTTTTTGTGAGTATAGGAAAATGTAGGCAGGGCTAGACCTGTTTGTTTTGGTTTGAGTGGGCTTAGGGTGGCTCAGAGTTAGCAGCTGGTGACTCAGAGGCAGTGTCACTGAAACCTCCCTCTTCCTTCTAGAGTAGTGATTCTCAACCAGGAACCAGGGTTTCTCCAGGGGTTGCTAGGGGTTCCTTCAGCATTGGGCAATTTCTGCCTCTCAGATAAGTTCCCACTGACACCATTGATCTTTTTAGCTCTCTGTAAGAAGGTAATTCTTCCCAATGACTATCACACTAACGTATCATGAGTTGTAGATTTCGAATTCTTAGCAGGGGTTCCCTGAGACCGGAGAACTATTTCAATGGTTCCTCTGTGTTGAAAAGTTTGAGAAAGGCTGTTCTAGAGGATCCTGGAAGGAGAGGAGAGGTGGAGCTGCCTGGGGTGTTCTAAGGAGCCCTGACCAATCCCCAACCTGGATTGGCAGAGAGCAGGCAGAGAGCAGGCCTCCTTAACCACTCACTCACTTGTTGTTTACAAGTTAAAATCAGTTTTTTTTTTTGTTGCTAGAAAATTACATAGAACTCCCAAACATTATATATATAGTTTTTTCTAAAACCCTAGAGCAGTGTTTCTCAACTCCAGTCCTCAAGGCGCACCAACAGGTCATGTTTTCAGGATTTCCCTCAGATGAAACGGCTGTGGTAATTACTAAGGCAGTGAAAACTGATCAAATCACCTGTGCAAAATAGTGGAAATCCTGAAAACTTGACCTGTTGGTGCGCCTTGAGGACTGGAATTGAAAAACACTGCCCTAGAGAATAAAATGGCAGTCATTGCAATACTTTCTGTCACACCGTATTTGCGCAGCAGTCTTACAAGCGCACTTTTTAAAAAAAATACACTTTTTTTAATTAAAAAATAAGACAACAGTAAAGTTACCCCAATTGTTTTTTATATTGTGAAAGATGATGTTAAGCTGAGTAAATTGATACTGGAATGGCGTCAAACTTTTACCCTTAAACATCTCCATAGGCGATGTTTAAAAAATTCTGCAAGATGCATGTTTTGAGTTACAAAGGAGGTCTAGGGCTAGAATTATTGCTCTCGCAATAACGATCGCGCTGATACCTCACATGTGTGGTGTGAACACCGTTTTCATATGCGGGCACTACTCACTTATGCGTTCACTTCTTTCTGCATGCGAGTTCGGCGGAACAGGGCGCGTTAATTTTTTTTTTTCCTTATTTATTTTACTTTTTATTTTTTATTTTTACACTGTTCTTTAAAAAAAAAAAGGGTCACTTTTATTCCTATTATAAGGAATGTACACATCCCTTATAATAGAGAAAAAGCATGACAAGACCTCTTAAATATGAGATCTGGAGTCCTCAGATCTCATATTTATACTAAAATGGAATAAAAAAAAATTAAAATAAAAAAAAGTTGTTTGGGGGAAAAAAAATGTTTAAAAAAAAATGGTCCTTTAGAGCTATGGGCGGAAGTGACGTTTTGACGTCGCTTCTGCCTTGCAATGGTATGGAGCCGGATGGGGGCCATCTTCCCCACACTCGGCAGCCAGCCAAGCAGGGGATAGGATCCGATCGCATTCGCCGCTGTAAGCGGCGGAGGGCACCGGATCGCGGCGGGAGGACCGATAAAAGTGATCTTGCGGCGAATCCGCTACTGAGACCACTTTTATCTGAAAGCGTACCGCCCACGGAAGAAGTGAATACCAGGGTTAACAACGATATTCCACTTCAGAGAGCTGCCGTATAATGACAGCAGGTGGTCTGTAAGTGGTTAAATACCTTGCGTTAGCCCTAAGGGTCACAGGTGCCTGGGTGCAGAAATATTTCTGGCGCCCCCACATGAGTGTGGTCATCTTACTAACTCCTCCCCTTTGGCAGGGGTGGTCACAGTGGCACTATTTGATGAACACAGTGACAGCATTTTTATGTGGCACTATTTGTTGGGGAAAGTGACAGCATTTAATGTTGCACTATTTGATGGGCACAGTGGCAGCATTTGATGAGGCACTATTTGATTCAAACAGGTGTGCAACTACTGTCAATTTATTCTATAGGTCCTCTGCAGTCAGAAAATATATATTGTTTTGGGGTGTTTTAAGCACATTTCATATCAGAAAATTCAAATATTGGTATGGCAGTGAAAGGGTTGAAGCAATAAAATTTAAAAACGGAAAATTTGTATACTCACCTTTTATGTAATTTTCCTTTCCTGTTGCATCTTCATGGCAGCATACACTTTGGGTTGTGACTCCGTCCCCACAACATGATAGTACTGAATAGCTATAAATCCCAGAGAGGATCCCCGCCACAGTATTCTCTGTGTATATATCACCTCAGAAGGGTGGGTATCTGTATGCTGCCATGAAGATGCGACAGAAAAGGAAAATTACGGAAAGGTGGGTATATAATTTTCCATTTTCCTGTTGCATCATGGCATCATACACTTTGGGGAATAACTCGCAAACTGGGTGGGTATGAGCAAAATACGTTTATTTAACAAGGAATGGAAGTGTTGGCTTGAATAATTGCTCTTCCAAAGTCCACAGTCGTCAACTGTGCGGAATCCACCTTGTAATGTGACATAAAGCTGTTCCTGGACGACCAGGTAGCTGCTCTGCATATAGTTTCCGAGGATACCTTGCAGTAAGCTGCTCAAAAAGTCGCCACTGCCCTGGTGGAGTGAGCCTTCAAGCCCTCAGGTATTTGCCCCTATCTCAACGCATAGGCTTTTTTGATGACCTTCACCAACCATGATGCAATGGTGCGAGAGGATGCCGCTTGCCCTGTTTTAAAACCATGCGGAATGACTAAAAGATTTTCAGTTTTCCTGAGTGCGCCAGTTGCAGTGAGGTATGCTGAGATGTTGCCTTTCACATCCAGCGGATGCGGATCGCCTTGTTCTGTAATAAGAGCTGGGAGGCTTATCTCCTGATTAAAGTGGAAGGAGGAGGATACCTTTGGGATGAAACGATCTGAGGGTCTTAGGACTACCCTGTCTGGGTAGATTAGGTATGGTTCTTTTGCCAATAAAGCCTGCATCTCGGGTACTCTTTTTTTACGATGTTATAGCAATATGGAATGTAACTTTGAGCGTCAGGTCCCATAGAGAGATGTTTTCGATTGGAAAAAAAGGGTCTTGAGACAAAGTGTCCAATACTATTGAAAGATCCCATGCCAGGAAGGTAGGTTTCCTGGGAGGTCTTAACTCCAGACAGGCCCTTTGGAATTGGATAACAAGAGGGTTTTTGGCCCACTTAACTCCAGTCATCGCTAATAATGCTGACACGTGTACCTTTAGAGTACTTGACCCGAGGCCTTTTTCCAGACCTAACTGGAGGAATTCAAAGATTTGTGATACGTTGGTGAAGATGGGTTCCAAGATTGCTGTTGTGCAAATGAGACGAAATTTTCCCAAATCCTCTTGTAAGTACTGTTGGTGGTCACCTTCCTGGCTTGGAGTAGAGTTTCCACCACTCTCTGAGAACAGCCCTGGTCTATGAACCTAGACCTTTCAGTCTCCAGGCCATCAGTTGTAGTCTTTCTGGAGTTGGATGAAGAAGCTGGCTCTGAGAGAGTAAGTCCGCTGTTATCGGAAGCGGCAACGGGTTCTCTGTGCTCAGCTGGAGAAGAGTTGTAAACCATGGCCCCAAAAGGGGATCACTGCTACCGCTGTCGATGTTGACCTCCTTGAGCTTGAGCAGGAACCTTGCTATGAGAGGAGTCGGAGGGAAGATATAACCCAGTCGGAAGTTCCATGGGTGTTGCAGACAGTCTGTTCTCTCTGCCGATGGAAAGGGGACTCTTGAAAGATATCTCCGGCACTTCTCGTTCACTGGTGTTGCTGCTAGATCTATATCCGGCATACCCCAGGTCTGAGTTATGAGGGATAAAGCTTGATGACTCAGCGACCACTCATTGTTGGAGAGGAAATCCCTGCTTAGGACGCCGGCTAGCTGATTCTGGGCTCCTGGGATATACACCACCCTTAGATCCAAATGGTTCAATTGTGCCCATTCAAGGATTGGACGCAGTTCCTCCATCATGGAATGACTTCTGGTGCCTCCCTGTCTGTTAATGTAGGCACTGCCACTCTGTTGTTCATTCGTAACAGGACCTCCTTTCCCCTTAACAAGGGGCTGAAAGCTAAAAGAGCTTGAAAGGCCGCTCTCATCCAATGGCCCTGTACTGCGTGGTCCTGGTAGTGTGCCCCCCCATCCCTCCATGCTGGCATCTGATGTGACCACTTCCTGGAGAGGGGGAACTATGTGCCTGAATTTATTCAGATTGTGCACCCGCATCCACCACCATACCGACTGTTTGACTTCCCTGGATATAATAATTGGTTGAAGCATAGACACTCCATCCCACTGTCTCAGAAACGAGGTCTGAAGTGCCCATATGTTCCATTGTGCCAATTGAACCATCGGAATGGTTGCCGACATTGACCCTAGCGTCCTGAGGCATGCTCTGGCCGGTAGTTTTGTTGCTAGTAACAGTTTCCACATTTTCTGGATCAAGGGGGAAATCTTCTCCTGAGGAAGTTCTATTGATTTCAACCAGGTGTGCAGTTCTTCTCCCAGAAAGATCATTCTCTGAGTGGGCTGGAGATTGCTCTTTTCCAAGTTTATCAGCCATCTGAAACTCTGCAGCATGGAAATCAGTACCCCCCGGTGGTAAATGAGGGATTGCTGGTTGTCTGATAGTAGCAAGATTTCGTCCAGGTAGTAATGGACTCTTAAACCCTTCTCTCTTAGGAAGGCTATTACTGGTAACAGGAATTTTGTGAATGTCCTGGGGGAGGTGGAAATTTCAAATGGAAGGCTGTGAAACTGAAAATGTTGATGGTTTACCGTAAATTGAAGGAACTTCTGAAAAATGACGTGTATGGGACTATGAAGATATGCGTCTTGCAAATCTTGAATGCTTCCACTAGAATTTTCCTGTTGTGATTTTTTAGGTCTAGAACAGGACGCAGATCCCCTGTTTTTTTCTTTACCAGAAATAGTGGGGAATAGAAACCTTTACCCCTCTGGAGTAGTGGTACCTCCATTATTGCACATTTCTGAAGTAGATCCTGAATGTACTCTACTAGTAGCATTCTCTTTTCTGTCGTGATGCCGGTAATCTGGTTGCACGGAACTGGTCTCTTGGGATCCGATTCCTGAATTTCCATTTGTGGCCAAATTGGATGGTAGGCACCGTCCATGGATCCTTTATGGTTTCCGCCCATACCTGCTTGAATTTCTTGAACCTGGCTCCTACCACAGCAGGTTGGGCGGGCGCAACTTCAAAAGTTAAGAAAAGACTTCTGATCTCCTGTGGCAGGAGTTTTTGGTTTCTGGAATTATAAGAAGGATGCCTGGGGGGTTCCTCCAGTTCCTTCTGTACTCCTTCCCAGGTCTGTAGGATTTTGCCTCCCTGTACCTTTCTGGAAGGTTACGTCTGAAAGGAGGTGGCTTTTGCTGCTTTGGTCTTCTGTCTGAAGGGATAAGCCCTGATTTTCCACCGGTAACTTTTGATGTGGCCATGTCCAGTTTTGACCCGAAAAGGTTTAGAGGTCTTAGAGGCAGCATCTGCTGCCCAAGGATTCAGCCATAATGCTCTTCTGGCTATTACTGAAGCCAGCATTGCTCTTGAGGAGGACCTGATTGTATCCACAGAAGCTTCCACAACAAATTCACCAGCGAGACTTAGTTGCTGAAGGGCTGTGATCACCTTTTCTTGTTCTGCTCCTTCTATAACTAACTTCTCAATGTTGGAAGACCAGCTTGAAATGGCTCTTCCCACGGCTGCTAGAGCCACGGCTGGTCTACAGGCGCCACCTGCAGCCAGGTACGCCCTCTTCAAGTCGAGATTGATCTTACGGTCTAACACATCCTTGAACGTTACCGCGTTCTCAATGGGTAGTGTTACGTGCCTGGCCAGACGCATTAGTGACGCGTCTACCACTGGAGGTGATACTAACGGGCTCATGTTAAGTGGGTATAGTTTTGCCAGTCTGTTGTTAAGATCTGTCTTTTTCTCAGGTTTTTGCCACTCCTCTTTGATCAGGTCTTCTAGTTCGTCAATTAATGGAAATGCTTCCGGGTCTTTCTTGAGATTTGGAAAATATTTTTTGGATTTTCGCGGGGCTTCTTTAGGCTCCTCCCATCCTATTGCATCCTTTACCGATTTCACAAAAGGTTCTATCAGTGAGAAATTGAAGCCAGCTGAGACCTCCGGGTCTTTGCTTTCAGCTGAAACCTCCGACTTCTTTGAAATGCTGGGAATAGCTGGCGGGGTACTCTGAACAGGTTTGTCTGCTTCGGGGGCTGCAACTTGCAGGATTGAACCTCTAACAGAATTATGTCTTTCACTTCTCTGACATCCGACTCCTTCTCTCTAGCAGCTTCCTCAAAGCACGTACGGCAGGCTAATTTTTCAGGAAGCGCTATGGTGCCACAGACCCAGCATAAATTTGTGGCTGGACGGGAATGATGAGTAGGTGATGGCCTGCGTGAAGGAGATCTCCTATGGTGAGAGTGGCTATGCCGCGAGTATGATCTTGAGCGGCTTCTTCTGCGACTTGAGTGGCTTCCTCTGTGATCTGAGTGACTTCTTCTGCGATCTGAGCGGCTCCGTCTATGACCTGAGTGGCTTCTTCTGTGCAATCTTCTATGATTTGAGATTGATGACCTTGAAGACCTGATGAGGCTGTCCAAATAAGGCAGCATTAGTGGCAGGCTCTCTTTTTCCATCTTCACTACTTACCATGTCTGTCCCCCCCCTTACCTATTAGGCTGAGGATGGTCTACTGGGGCAGCGACCTCCATGAATGGTGACGGAAATTCCAACTGGAAGCACGGAAGTAAGTTACAAACAGAAAGGAGAAGAGAGGAAGTACGCAAAGGAATCACTATAGGAATAGCTTACTCAGAGGAGGAGGATGCAAGGAGGCAGGTATAATGGCTATAGGTGAGGATCGTGTAGTGTAGAGCGCCTGTTTGATCTTTGCTGACATTTTCTGAGGGAAGAGGTTCATTTAAATCTGCCGCCATCGCGGCAGAGATGATGTCACACCTGCGCATGCGCACTCGCGTTGCGAGTAACCCGACCCCACCGCTGTCTGCGCATGCGCGGAAGCGCCTGAACGCTTGGGCGACATGGCCGGAGACAAGCCGCTGTTTGTGGGACTACAGGGCTCAGAGGGCCCATTTAAAAGGAGATAGAGTGCTCAGAACTGAAAGTGAAGGCCGCTGCATATACATTAAGCCTATTTAAGGCTTGACAAACTCCAGGCAACATACCCCTGAGACCACCAGAGTGGTGTTCCTTCCATTCGTTACTGGCAGGGGAGGAGAAAAAAGGAGAATACTGCGGCGAGGATCCTCTCTGGGATTTATAGCTAGTCAGTCCTATCAGGTTGTGGGGGCGGAGTCACAACCCAAAGTGTATGCTGCCATAATGCGACAGGAAATTTGTTTATTAGTAGTGTTACCAACCTAATGAGATTTGGAATGCAGGCAAACACCAAACATTCTGTTTGCACTTCTCTATTAGGAGCAAAGTGCTTGGGACTGTCATCTGCAGCCTTTAAATCATGGCTGCCTATTATTTTCTGTGGCTTTTTGATGGATCAATTCGTGGGCAGAATGCCACTATAAAAACCACACTACTTAGATGTTCTTCTCCATTAAAACCCCACCCAAAGGAACTGCACTGAGCATTTACTGTTGTATGTAACTATGCATAGTAAGTTTATTAAAGTTCAAGTTTTAACAGTATAAATTATAGAAGGCTAGTCATTAGAAAAACAATGCTTTCAATTGTTTTAAAGTTTTGCAGCGTTAGTATTATTTGTGCATCTGGTTACCACTCATTGCAGTTGAGTAGTGTATGTAATGTTTTATTTGGGATATTGGTCCTATATGGTTTGGCGGTTAGTAGTGGGATCAAGCAGCACTGTGTCTGAGTTCATTTTCCAAAGTAAAAAATTTAAAAGAATAGGTAATCTGCGAATGAACATATATGAAGTAATGATAGTGAATGGCAGTCTCAGCCTGGACCTCCGCCAGGCCATGTTCCCATCGCGTTTCACTCCGCCCACTGGAGCTTACTCATGGGGATGGCCGTCCCCTTGAGGGCAGGGACTGATGTGAATGTACAATATATATGTAAAGTGCTGCGTACATTTACAGTGCTATATAAGTAACTGAAATAAATAAAATAAATAAGAGTAATGTGGCTTCATAGCATACTCACTACTTTTTAAAACGCACTGCAACCCGATCACATGGTGGAAAAGAACTATGCAGGCAAATGCACTATGTTTGTGACCTGCGTTTCGGGTGTCATTAACTTTTTATTGACACCCAATGCAGATTGCAAAAGCAGTGCGTTTTGCCCAGATAGCAAGGATAACTTGCCACAAATTTTTGGCAGTGTTGAATTGTAAGTCTGTTAACTTGCTGCACATTTTCGCTGGCAAGTTGTACACTTGCAGAGCACTTGGAGCACAAGTTCTAGTTGACACTTTTCCACTTTGTAGAAAATTTACAGTCTCTAGCAAGAGCAAAGTTGCAGTGGTGAGTCTACAGCAAGAGCTCTGCAAGTCTACAGCATGAAAATTCAGCCACAGTGACCCCTGTGGTGGGATGACTATTGCACAATATAACTGAACCAGAACTTGCAGCCGACTTGCAGAATGTCATGCAATGCGGACTTGCTGTAATTGTGCCTTAAACTTGTGAAGTCTTACAAGTCTAACAATAGCTTAGCAAGTCATTTTTAAACTTGCAGCACAGTTGCTTGCTATCTGGGATACTTGTCAACCAGTGCCTTGGAAATAAATTATTATTGTCAGGCCATTCATATTTTACAACACTAATCTTACTAACACCTCTTATTATGAGCTGATCTTTTGGGAAAAATCAATATTCCCTACCAATTCTCATTGTCAACAAAGTAGGAATCACCCATAATCATACACCATGCCACTCTCCCATGAGCACTAGCCTTCTAATAAGCTTTCTAGAAACTAAGGCTGGCCATACACTATACAATTTTCTTGTTCAACTTTCCTTTAGATTTACCAAAACCATATAATATGAGGTCAAACCTAAACACTTTCAATTTGTATGCAATCAGGCAGGCCTTTTCACTACATAGTTGAAGGTAAATCTAAAGGAAATTGAATAAGAAAATTGTATAGTATATGGCCAGCCTTACCAACTCAACCACTACAGACACAGAGGGGTTGATTTGCTAAAAATGGATTGCAAAATCTGGCGCAGCTGTGCATGGTAGCCAATTAGCTTCTAACTTTAGCATGTTCAATTAAAGGGGTTGTAAAGGTATGAATTTTTTCACCTTAATGCATTCTATGCATTAAGGTGAAAAAACTTTTGAAAATACCGCCGCCCCCAGCCCCCCCGTTTTACTTACCTGACCCCTCGAAATTCGGCTGCTCGTTCACGTCCTCGATTCCGTTGCTCAGCCTGGCCGCTGATTGGCTACAGTGGATGGATTGGAAGCAGCGCAGCCATTGGCTCGCGCTGCTGTCAATCACATCCAATGACGCGGCGCACTGGGGGGCAGGGCCGAGTGATACAGCGAGCGGCTATAGCCGCCGGCTGTATCACAGGAGCGCGCCTGCAATAACTAACCACCATGCGAGGGAGCTCGCATGAAGGTGGTTAATTATTGCGGGGAGGAGCTGAGACAGCCGCCGAGGGACCCCAGAAGAGCAGGTTCGGGGCCACTCTGTGCAGAACGAGCTGCACAGTGAAGGTAAGTATAACATGTTTGTTATTTTTTAAAAATAAAAAAAATACCTTTACAACCCCTTTAAGCTTTGACTAAATAATCTTGTACTTAGGGTTGCCACCTCATCCCTTTAAACCCAAACACATATTAATTACACAGATTCTGAGACTGATTAAGGTGGTAATTGAACTCACTTGGTGCCTTATCTGTATTAAATTAGCCTCAGAACCTGTGTAATTCATATGTGTTTGGGTTTAAAGGGATGAGATGACAACTCTACCTGTAGTGCTTGCTTGGACCTTGAAGAAGGGGATATACCCCGAAAGCTTGTCCTGAAAAATTGTATGTTAGTGCAAATAAAAAAAGTATCGTGGACAGTACTCAATTTTCTCTGTCACTAAGTAATCTGAAAGCTCATTGGTTTCTATGCAGAGCTGCACCAGATTTTGCACTCTCAAGTTTTAATAAATCAACCCCAGAGTGTCATAATGAAATGAAAAACAAATAATATGGGAGATATATTTTCTAGCAAACTATAGTGCTCTTCACAACATTTGATCTTCTTCCACTTTATTGCATTGCTGACAACATTTTTCAGCATACATGAATACTGTATACATGGGAACACACAAGCCGGTTAGATTGGATATGTTTTCATGTGCTCTATGCATTTTTAAACAGTAATCCATGTTTAATATATAGGTTATGTATATTAATCCACCAATTGCTCTTGCCTATGTGAAATTACATGAATGTATAGTACATACAGTGATACCTAGACCAATGGACCTGCGTGTTAACAAAAATAATTATGTATTGTAACCCTCTTTTTTTGGGGGGGGGGTTATGGAAATGGCCCTCTCTAAACAGGATATTGCTCTAATCCTGTAAGTAAATAGGAAAAATAGAACCTAACTAGTGGAAGAGTGGGTATGATAATAAAGTAGGCAGTGACTCCAACCAGGACAGGACCTCTGTGAACACAGGGAATTCCCTTTCTGGGAAGTTAACCCCTTGGCGCCCGCTCCCGCTGGCCCTTTAAGGGGTTTGGCATCCCGGGAGGCAGGATAGAGCTTATGACCATGTCACGGCGGTCACGTAATTGGAAAACTCCCTATTGTAAGAAGCAATCAGGAGCTTTTAACTGTGACGGGAGCGCACAAGGTGCATGCAAGGCGTTGCATATAGTGCATGCATATAGGCGTTAATGCATGCAAATATGCAGCCCCTCGGCACTAAGGCCTGGCTGCCGAGAGGCCGCATATTTGCATGCAGTCAGCACCTAGGGGTTAATCAGTAATCTAAACAAAGTAATTGGGAGCAGAGAATCTACTGCAGCTAGCATATAACATTAAAGTGATACTAAAGTCTTGTTTTTTTTCTTTTTTTGGTTTAAAAATAACAAACATGTTATATTTACCTGCGCAGTCCAGATCCTTTTCTTCTCGGGTCCCTCCCTGGCGTTCTTGGCCCCTCCTTCCTGCCGAGTGCCCCCACACCAAGCAGCACTGCAGCTAGGCCCCACCCCTCTCCTCCTTATTGGCTAACTTACTTTGATTGACAGCAGTAGGAGCCATTGGCACTCGTTGCTGTGTCTCAGCCAATCAGGAGGGAGAGTCCCGGACAGCCGAGTCTCCCGTGCAACATCACTGGATCGAGATAGGGCCCAGATAAGTGTTAATGGAGCTTAGGGGGACTGCTGCACACAGAAGGTTTTTCATCTTAATGCAAAGAACGCATTAGGAAAAAAAAACCTTCTGCCTTTGGAACCACTTTAACCATAAGCATATAGATGCACACCAGTATAGAAATAATTCAAGCTTTATATAAGGAGAGATTGATAACAGTACATACATCCAATTTACAAACAGGTATTATCAGCAAAGGGCCCGATAGGAGTCCTGGTAGAATTGTGTACGTAGACCCAGGTCTATGTACACAATTCCAGTTGAATGTTTCAGCAAAGTTCAGTTTCAGGGGCCCCTGAGAATGATGCAGTGCCTGTCTTTGTGTTGGAGACCTGAAGACAAAATCAACATTCATGGGGGGGATCCTCCAACTGTTTTCCAACCAGGAAAGGAAACTCTCACCGGTACTATGGTGTGGCACTGGAACACAGAGTCAGCCTATCTACTCTGCGCTTTAGTCCCTCCCTACTAGTCTCTTTGGGCTTGAAGCAGGGAGAGGACAAGTGTCTGAGACTTTCTCTCTCCACTTCCTCCTTCCAGGTTCTCAAAGCCAACAACTCAAAACAGTAAGTGCATACATAACATACTTACAAGCATTTAAAAAGTTAGACAGTAGAGGGCAGCAGTATCTCGCAACATGTTTTTTCAAAGGGGAAGTTGGATGCAGGAGAAAGTGTAGTGACAATTTCTTTTTTTACAATGCTGTTCCATCTATAAAAAGAGGTATGTCCAAATGCCTTTTACTACATATACACTGTACCTCTGGATCTTCTTCCAATTTATGTCTGAACTTAGGCTCTCATGTAAAAATACAGTGTTTTGACCTTTTCCTGATTTCGGAATATTATAAGGATTTTATGTCAATAGCAAAAGTGTGACCATTCCAAAACCATTTGTGGGGTGGGGTGGTGTGCAGGTGGAGGGGAACAAAGACAGCAGAGGTGATGCTTAGGCACTGGAACTAATTGTCAGAGTGCAAGGGGGCAGAGTTGTTGTAAGCACCGATCAGCTAGAAAGCCGTCGGCTCCTTTCCGACAGTACCACCTATCGGAAACTCACCAGTGACCCACTACCCACATTCTCCAAGGAGGCACATGACTTCGTCAATAAAGCTTATACTGAGGGACTCCTTACCAAGACTGAAGTGGCCTTCCTTATACATGATTTCTACAAACGGACGTATTTCTACCATCTTCCTAAAGTCCACAAGGACCCAATTAATCCACCTGGGAGGCCCATCGTCGCGGCCATGGAAAGTGTGACTAGTTACCTTTCCATCTATCTCGACCACTTTCTACAGCCCTTGGTCCACAATATTCCCTCATATATCAAAGACGGTATACAATTATTACACACATTACAACAATACCAGTGGGAGCCATCATATCGTTGGCTCTCATTGGATGTGGTTTCACTTTACACCTCCATCCCCCACGATGTAGACCTGAGGGCCACACAGTATTTTCTCAATGAGGATCCCCTTTTGAATCCCCGACAGGTACACTTTTTTTTTGGATATGCTAGAATATTGTCTCACTCATAATTATTTTTAAGTTTATGGTGAGTTCTATATCCAAATCAGAGGCACAGCTATGGGGGACAATTTTGCCCCGAGTTATGCGAACCTGACTTTGGGGTACTGGGAACAATTTCACATCTGGCAGAATAACCCCTACTCGTTCCATCTAGTATATTACGGTCGGTATATTGATGACGTTGTCATTATTTGGGATGGACCAGAAACCCTTATACCAGCATTTCTTGAATATTGTAATGCCAATAACATGGGCCTATCTTTCACCACAGTTACTGACAACCAAAAACTTGCTTTTTTGGATCTGGAACTCTTCCATGAGGACACAGTCATCTGTGCACAGAACTACACGAAACCCACAGCCGGCAACTCCTTCTTACACTATGGGAGTTACCATCACCCACGTTTAGTCAATAACATCCCGAAGAGTCAATTCTGTAGACTCAAGCATAATTGCACCCGAGTGCAGGACTACATTACCCATGGTGAGACCTTAAAAATGAAGTTTAGGGACAAGGGCTACCCTGATGAGGTAGTCGAGGGAGCTTTACAACATTACCTTCACACTGAAGTTAGGAGTGATACAACCAAGACCATGGATGATAATTCCCAACCAATCTGCTTCGTCACGCAGTTCCATAGCCAATTTAGAAAAATGGAAAGAATCTTGGTAAAACATTGGCCGATTCTCAGTGAGGATCCTCATCTTAAATCCATACTCACGGATCAACCATAAGTCACCTACAGAAGAGCCAAAAACAAAATAGCCAAAATAGTAGAATAAAAACACAACGTTCGATACCCACTATGAGCGCATCCCTTACCTTTTTCAACCTCAAGGGAATGTAGCGTTGCAAAAAACACTGTGTCTCACATGCAATCACGTTACACACAGACAAAAAGAATTTATATGTAAAGGTAAATCATGCACTATACCTGATTTTTTTCACCTGTTCCTCAGAGTATGTTGTGTATTGTCTGACATGTCTTTGCGGCCTACTTTATGTAGGCCGCACCATCCGGACCCTTCGCAAAAGGTTCGGTGAGCACCAGAATTTTGTTGAAAAAGGGCTGGACAAATATAGTGTCGCTAGGCACTTCAAGGAATTCCATCAACAGTCCTCCGCAGGACTGCGTGGCTTAGGTCAAAGAGGCCGTTCCCAAGCAGCTCCCCTCAGCCGAACGCTATAAGAGGTTATGTGAAAGGGAAAATTATTGGATTTTTACCTTGGATAGCCTTTCGCCTGGGGGCCTAAATGAAGGCATAGAAATCAATGTCTTATTATAAGTATCAATTACTGCTGCTGTTGCCCATATTTGTTCAACCACTAAGTGGTCCATCCAATACCATATACATGTAAAAATCCATCATCACAGGTTCACTTGTTTTGTGTTGGTAATGGATATATATATATATATATATATATATATATATATATATATATATATATACACAATTTTTCTATTGACCCCACTCAGTCACCCATGACTGTCTCCGATCGACCAGTTATTGATTTTAATTTGATGTATTACTTTATACTCTTTGCTGTTTACGTGCCTATGCATCTTCACCTCCACACACATATACGCACCACTACACATACATGTGTACACATGCGTCAGTATTCACACCTATATATGTGACAATTTGATGTTCGGTCCGATTCACTCAGTCCTTTTTCTGTTACCAGCAATTTCACGTCTTTCATCTTTATTCTTTATTATTATGATTTTATGATTTTCATTTTTATTTTTATTTCCATTTTTATTTTTATTTTTATATTTTTTATCTTTATCTATTTCTATTTTTATTTTTTTGTATTTTAATTTATTTTACTTTATTTTATTTTATTTTTTTCCATTTGCTTTTGTCTTTATTTGTATTTTTATTTTTATGTTCATTTCTATTTTTATTTGTATTCTTATTTCTATTTTTATTTTTATTTTGATTCTTATTTTTATTTATTATTTTTTTCATTATCCATTTTTTATTTTATTTATTTTTTCATCTTTATTTTTCATTTATTTTTATCTTTATTTTTATTTTTATTTTTTTTGTATTTTCTTTTGCCCTTCTCTATACATTACCTTTTATACTTTATACTTCATTTATCATGTTTTTTTCACCACCTGTCATTTAACAATTTTCCATCATAGTCTCATTTCATCACCAGTTCACTTTAGCATAGATGATAGTTGTCTATATTAGTTTCGATTGTGTCAATTGAACAAGCCTGATCTCCATTAGTGCTCAGTGTGGTTTATCTCTGGCTTATCATGTGACTGGGAGCATAATATATACCACTTCTAAGATGGCCCCATCAGAGCCTGAGGAAGAAGCATGCATGCTTCGAATGCGCGCACCCTCCCGCTGAACTTTAATCCGGAAGTAACAACATCACAGCAGGACGTTCCGGTGTTTACGGATCCCTTCCCCTGGATACTGAAGGCATTGGACTCCACCACTGCGTTCGCTACCGAGGACGGCTTCTCGGTACACACCTGTCCCAGCCCTCCATCCTCTGGATAAGTGCGGATGACACCCGTTATACATGCCTGTCTCTCTCATCTGTTTGTGAGTGTATTCGCTATTTTTTTTACATTGAATCCATTAAATTTTTAATATACTACTCTTAGAAGGTGCCGCTTTCTTTCCCTCACTTTGTTGTGAAATGTAGTGTGTACCTTTCTCTATTCCAAATTAGGTGCATTTGTGGAGGAGATTACTGGAGGCTGAGATCAAGTCACATTCAGGCATCTATCTTAGTCTTGTGTAAAAATTCATTCAGAGATTTTAAACAATATCTAAGTATTTTTTATAGCTGGCTGAAGTTCTACTTATACAAATTTGGCCTTGATTCACACTTGATGCTCATAGGTAACCAATGATTTAATCATAAAGGATATTGCAGCATAAGACCCTTCCTGCTGCTGGTGTTGATGTGTATTTGAAGAACTGTTGCAGAGTAATGCTGAAGCCAATAACAATTTGCGTTTGAACTAAGATATGCCTTTGGTTTTCATTTGCAGTCTGTAATTCTCTTGTCTATCTCATAATTGCAACAGTAGCAAATGAACCTTCTCTGGACTTAGGGTCAGTTCACATCCCTATTTTTGCGTTCCAGATGCATTTCTGCATATGTGTTTTTTATGCATTTTTTATGCATTCCGGTGTGTTTTTTCCATCCTTTTTTTTTTATTTCAACTGAGAACGTGTGCATTCTGGTAAATTTTTTATGCTTTTTTGCCACATTCCATATGCATTCAATACAAAAAAAATGCAACATGCTCTACGTGTGTTGACTGAGCTGGAACATACTACACTGGAGTGAACTAGGGCCATTGGAATTCATGTTAAACACTGTATATGTGTTTTTGATGCAGAATAAAAACACACTGGACTGCATCTGGTGTGAACCAGCCTTATGCAGATTTTTTGACTCTCTGTTTATTAGAAAGAAAAAGAGTGAGGAGGAAAGGTTACTTTTTATTGTCTAGATTATTGAAATGATAAACATACGTGCAAATCATCATATTACCCTGTCTAATTACTTTCATGAAGCTTTAGGGCACATCTACTCTCAGGACAGGTTCCTTGGCATGTAATGGATTGAATACAAAGGCCTCTAGTCACCTAGTCACGTTAGTGGATTTGAAATATTATTGCCGACAACTGCTTGGAAAGAGTTATTATTATTATTATTATTATGATTATTATAATACAGGTTTTATATAGCACCAACAGTTTGTGCAGTGCTTAACAAAATAAAGGCAGACATTACAGTTATATTACAATTTGGTACAAGAGGAATCAGAGGGCCCTGCTTATTAGAGCTTACAATCTAAAAAGGAAGGGTCCATTGATACAAAAGGTTATAACTGTGGGGGATGAGCTGATGGAGGAAGTAAAACAGTGTTAGTTTGAAGCAGAATAGGCTTCTTTAAAGAGAAGGGTTTTCAGGGATCGTCTAAAGATGTTTAATTTAGAGGACAGTCAGACAGATTGGGGTAGGGAGTTCCAAAGGATGGGAGAAGCTCTGGAGAAATCCTGGAGTCGAGCATGGGAGGAGGTGACAATGGAGCTAGAGAGCAGGAGGTCTTAAGAGGACCGAAGAGAGTGGCTTGGTTGGTATTTTGGGACTAGGTTAGTGATGTAGCTTGGGGCAGAGTATGGATGGCTTTGTAAATTATTGTTAGTACTTTGAATTTTATTTGTTGGGTGAGTGGAAGCCAGTGGAGGGATTGGCAGAGAGGGGTGGAGGACACTGAATGCTTGGTAAGGTGGATGAGTCAGTGGCATTCATTATGGACTTAAGGGGGGATAGTCTATGTAAAGGAGGGAGTTGCAGTAGTCGAGGCGAGAGATAACCCAGGGAGTGAATTAGAAGCTTGGTGGTGTCATTAGTTAAAAAGGGGCATATTCTGGAAATGTTGCGGAGGCTAAGGCAGCATGATTTGGACAGGGATTGTATGTGGACCTGAAAGGACAGTTCAGAGTCTGTGGTTACCCCTCGCACCCTGGCATGTGGGAACGGACTGATAGATGTGCCATTGATCTTGCCAAAGAAGTCAGGGAAAGGGGCACGTGGGGGAGGAAATATTAAGAGCTCAGTTTTAGATAGATTCAGTTTGAGGAAGTGGTTTGACATCCAGGCTGATATGTCTGTCAGTAAATTGGTGATGCGTGAGGAGATTGATGGGGTGAGCTGAGGGGCAGAGAGATAGATTTGGGTGTCATCGGCATATAAATGGTAGTGGAAGCCATGGGAGGCTATCAGCTGACCTAGGGGGGACGTGTAGATCGAGAATAGTAGAGGTCCAAGGACAGAACCTTGGGGGACCCCAACGTTAAGAGGAGTTGGAGAGGAGGAAGTGGAGTTGTAAGTCACACTGAAGGTGCGATGAGATAGGTAAGATTCGAACCAATGGAAAGTGCAGCCATGGAGACCAAGAAAATTTAGTTTTTTGAGGAGGAGGGGGTGGTCAACTGTATCAAAGGCAGCGGAAAGGTCCTAGAGTAAGAGTACAGAATAATGACCATTGGTTTTGGCTGTTAGTAAGTTTGTGAGTTTTAAGAGGGCAGTTTCTGTGGAGTGCTGTGGGCGAAATCCAGACTGAAGGGGATCAAGGAGGTTATTCTCAATGAGGTGGTCACTCAGTCGGTTGTAGACAAAAGGTTTAAGGAGTTTGGAGGCAAAAGCGAGTAAAGAGATGGGTCTTAGGTTGTTAAGATTGGTGGGCTCTAGTGAGGCCTTTTTGGTATGGGAGTGACTAGCGCATGTTTTAGAGGGTTGGGGAAGATGCCAGTAGAGAGTGAGAGTTTGAAGATATGAAGGAGTGTAGGACAGAGTCAGATGGGGACCATAGTATTTGAGAAGGAACACAGGTTAGGTGGGCATTAGAACAAAGTTTAGTGACTTCCTCTATAGTAGCTGGGATAAAAGAGGGAAGTATTGATTGTACAGGAGGACAAGGAGTGTAAAGTGAGGCAGATATCAGTAGAGTGGAGATCTCGAGACAAAGTGTCTCAATCTTATTTTTTTATAATTGTAGTTTTTATTAAGAGTTTTTCATAGAATATTCAAAGTGTACAAGTAACTGAATACAAGCAAGGTGTAAAAATACAAACAACAAATGTCCATGTTTACAGAGCACAGAAATGTTCTGTAGATCATATCAAAAAGGTAAAAGCAACTCAAAGAATGCAACAATAGGTGTCTCGAGGTCAGGCGGAGAAGCAAAGAAATTTTTGAAAAGTATTTATCTGTACGTAAAGCATAGGACAAGGTGACTTACTTCATGGTTTACTGAGTAGCGGAGGTGTACCAAATTCTGATCGATCACAGAGTTCCCAGATTTTGTTAAACTGGGGGATACTATCATGCACAGAGGCTGTCAAGTACTCCATCCCTCGAATCTCAGCTAATAATTGTAAAAACCTAGACCAAGGGGTAGGTGAGTTGGAAAGCCAACACAGTGGAATGAGCCATTTGGCTGCTAAAAGGATGTATGCAATCAGCCTGTTATCTTTTTTTGTACTACCAGGAAAGGGTAGTCCTAAAAGGTAATTTAGGGGATCAAGCAGAAGGGACACATCCACCACCTTTTGTATTAGCAACATTACCTTGTGCCAAAAAGGATGTATCATGGAACATTGCCAGAAGATATGGAATAGGGATCCAATTTCAGACCAGCAGCGCCAACAATTTGCCGAAGATGAGGGATTGAATTTGTGAATAACTTCGGGAGTCTTGTACCAAAACATGAGTACCTTGATGGATATTTCCCTATGTAAGGCACATCTTGAGGACTTGAAAGTGTAGGACCAGATTCTATCCCACATTTGGGAACTAATAGGTCTGCCTATTAAATGAGGCCATCTACTCATATATTGATGGGTGTTCTCAGTGAGAGGCGTTGACTCATGGAGGATATGGTGTATAGAGGATATTAGATGTAATTGTTGAGGACCTTGTGCACATAGATATTCAAAGGAAGTGGGTTTATCTAGAGTCAAGAGCAGAGACTGAGAATGGAAAAAATGTCAAGTCTGTAGGTAAAAATGGAAGAGGCGCGTTGGGATACCAAATTTCTCGCGTAGAGTATCGAAACTGTGTAACCTGCGGGAGGTTGGATGTACCAAGTTCTGTAGCTTGAATAACGAGGCCTCCATCCACGGGAGTACTCTACACAGGGTGAAATAAGTGGAAAAGTTTTGAGACATTTGCGCCAGATACTCAAAGTAAAGTTCATTGGAGCGGTACTTTGACGTCTATATATGGGATCCAGAGAGGGAGTGGGAGACCAGATTAGAGAGCATTGGTGCACCGGATACAATACCCCCCTCTCAATAGCGGTCCAATGGTTATGGGCATGAAGGGAGGACCATGATGCAATGACTCTTAAATGCGAAGCATAGTAATATTTAACAATACCCGGTGCTCCCAATCCCCTCTAGATCTTTTTGCGAAAACCACCGAGCTCGCTATACGGTGTGCCCTATTATTCCAAATGAAGTTAAGAAAGCTCCTCTGTAGCTCTTTAAGTTGGGGGGTTGGGATTGCAATAGGCAATGTCTCAAAATGATATAATAATCTAGGCAAAATAGACATTTTTAAAACGTTAATCCTGCCCAGTAATGATAAGGGGAATTTTGCCCAGGTTTGTAGAGATTTGTTGATATCAAGGATCAGAGAGGGGTAATTTGCAGAGTAGAGTGAGGGGTAGGATGGAGTATGTAGAACCCCTAGGTACTTAAGGGAGTCAGTGCATCACCTATAGGTATAGGAATCTTTGAGTTGGGATAATAAAGGGGGAGGGGTATGGATCAGGAGGGCCTCGGTTTTAGAGGTGTTTACCTTATAACCTGAGATGTCACTAAACAAGGAGAGCAATTTGTGTAGCGATGGAAGCGATAACAGCGGGTTAGTGATAGTCAGTAGTATATAATTTGCAAAAAGTGACAATTTGTATACCCCCTGTCTCATCACCACCCCACGAATGTCAGGGTGTATACGAACGTGCTCGGCCAGTGATTCTAGGCACAAAGTAAAAAGTAGCGGCGATAGAGGGCATCCCTGCCGAGTTCTGTTCGTCATGGGGAAGCTAGGCGACATGAGAGAAGACATCTGAACCTGAGCAGTGACTTTCGAATAAAGAGCCTCTAGGGCTTTTAGAAAAGGGCCTCTTAAACCATACACCCGCAAGGTGGCAAACATATAAGGCCAACTCAGCCTGTCGAAGGCTTTTTGTGCGCCAAGACTTAAAACAATAGCCTGCCGAGACGACCTATCAAGGAGATCGATCAGGTCTATCGTGTGGCGGGTGTTGTCCCCAGCATGTCTGCCGGGGACAAAACCCACTTGGTCTCTGTTGATTAATTTAGGGATAATTCTGGATAATCTAGATGCAAGGATTTTCGTAAAGATTTTATAGTCCGAATTTAAAAGGGCTATGGGTCTATAATTGTCTGGGATTGAAGGATCCTTACCAGGTTTTGGGATAACAGTAATGTAAGAGTGGGAAAATTGGGGATTAGGAGGTTTGCCTTTGAGTAAGGAATCAAAAAGAGTCAGCATGTGAGGGGACAGTATGTCTATAAAGGTCTTTTAGTAAAAATATGATAACCCGTCTGGACCTGTGATTTGTTTAACGGGAGATCTTTGACTATACTGAGGAGTTCTTCCGCTGTTATAGCTGTGTTTTAAACTAGCTAGATCAGGTGTAGACAGTTTTGGAAGCTCTAGGTCAGAGAAGAACTCCTCAAATTTTCCTTGAGTAAAGTTAAAATTGTTTGCAGGGGTCAGACAATTATACAGCTTATGATAGAATTTACCAAAAATTTTGGACATCTCTTGAGGGCAATGGGTTCTGGATCCGTCTGTTTGGAGAAGGAAGTCTGGGAAGGAGTTAAAAGGGCGTGGACGTAATTTATTGACTAGAATCTTGTGAGGTTTATTAGAGAACTCATAAAACTTTTGTTTTGACCAAAGAAGGGATTTAGCTGCCTTTCCGAGTTGTGTAGATTTAATTTGTTCTCTAAGAGTCTTGACTTTACGAAGCTTCAACACTGTGGGACTGCCCAAAAACTGCCTTTCAGCCTTCACCAAGGCTGTAGTAAGGGTCTGCAAAAGACTGTTTCTGTCCTTTTTCAGACGTGAACCTTCTGCTATGCATTCACCATGAAAGACAGCTTTATGGGCCCCCCACAATGTAGAAAACTCAGACAAAGAACCTATATTATTAATTCTTTGAGATCCATTGCCAGCTTATTCCGTGAGACCTCAGATTGTAGAAGGTGGTTATTGAGGTGCCAGTGGCATGATCTAGCATGGGTTTTGGAAAGCATAAGGTCTAATGTAATGGGAGCGTGTTCAGACCACGTGATAGGGGATATATCGGAGTCAATGACATAAGGGATGAGTGGAGCCGAAATGAAAAAATGGTCTAGACGGGAATACAATTTATGGGCCATGGAGTAAAATGTATATTGCTTAGCAGAGGGATGTTTGATCCTCCATGAGTCAAAGAGTTGATGGGACCTGATACATTTACGGAATGAACTAGCTTGGGATGTAATCTTCCTTGAGGGGGTAGCATTAAACAAAGTTTGTCTATCTCTAGTGGGGGACATGACCAAATTGAAATCCCCACTAACAATCATAAATGGTTGAGAACGATACTGAGTGGCATTAAAACGTTTATTAAGGAAATCAATCTGCCCAGTATTAGGAGCATATAGGTTGACTAGGGTGAGGGAGGCATTCAGATAGTCACAATCTAGAATGAGATATCATCCATGAGGGTCTACATGAGTGCTCTTCACCTTAATAGGACATGATTTCCTGATCAGGATAGCTACTCCCGCCTTGCCAGTGGAATCAGAGGCAAGAAAGGAGGTAGGGAAGGACTTTGAGGCAAATTTTAGCGAGCCATTAGTCTTAAAGTGCGTCTCTTGAATCATTATCACATCCGCACCTGAGGACCTGAACTCCTTCAGAGCTAACCAATGCTTCCGAATGAAGCCCAGGCCTTTCACATTATAAGACATGACCCTCAGAGCCATATATAGAACACTTTCAAAAATGCATTTGTTAGTATACCAACCCTAGGAGTAAACACCTCACACAATACGTTTTAACGAGCATGAGAATGAATAAAATCACTTGTGGGTAAGATAACCTCTTGACACCCATGCACTAGCAAATATAACAGGTAGGTAAAAAACCATTGTAAAGAAATGAAAAAAAGAAAAACCCGCAACCTCATCTTACCGAGTTGGCATTGAAGCATGGACATGGTGAGAAAAAAAAGAAAAAAAGAAAAAAAACTATAAGAACGTGAGCATATAACTTCTATTGAGACAATATAAAAGAGAAAAAGCTAAAAAAAAGAAAACAAATGAAAAAACCTGTATGTGAGAACCCAAGACATAGCTATGTCTTGGAGGGCCCTGAAAAATTTCAGAGCTGCAGCAGCAGCTGAGAGACTGATTTTCTAAGTGTGTGATTTTCCTCCTCGATCCCTTGTACATAGTTCACCATTTCATCCATCTTGTATTCAAGTGTATCTGTGCGTTCCCCTATTTGGTTTATCTCCCCTCTTAATTCTGTTGCCAGCTTACTCAGCTCAGATGCAACTGTATGAGTAATCTGCTGGAGGAGAAGCTGCAGTTTAGCGTCCAGTTTAGCGTCCAAAATAGCTGGGGTGAGCACCTCTTGGGAGAGTGGAGGATAGGATATGAGGCCTGGTTCTGGGTAGTGACTGTGTGGTTTTCTACCTCCTCCAACCCCAGAAGTGGGGCCATTGTGGCGAACAGGGCTGTGGGCGATATCGAGACCGCGGATTGCGGCCTAGTAAGGAAGCGATCCATGTGCGTTTCTCCACGAGGCCCGAGCAGCAGTTCATAGTGCTGCTGCTGCTGGCCAATTTTTCCCATGGGGAGCTCTATCAGTGCGGCAGGTGTTCAGGCTTACCCCTGGCGCTGGATGTGGCTGTTGAAGCATCTCAGGGGTCTCAGAGATTCGGCGGAGTCCGGAGCTCACCTAAAGAGTGTCCACCATGTTAGAAGCTGCGCATGCGCCCCCCTCAATCTTATTTTTGAAGTGATTAGCAATCTTCTGGGAGTAAGTAAGTTAGTGGGTGGAGGTAATGGAGGACGAAGTAGAGTGGTAAAGGTAGAAAAGAGTTGACGGGGACTGCGTGAGAGGGTGTTAATGAGAGTGACAAAGTAGGTCTGTTTGGTAGTGTGAAGGCAGGCATGGTATTTTTGGAGGGCAGATTTATATTGGCTGAAATCTTGCTGTGACTTAGTCTTACGCCACAGACGCTCAAGAGCACGACTACATTTTTTGAGGCTTCTGGTATTGTTTGTCTGCCAGGGTTGTAGCGGTCGGGCCTGATTCTGTGCGTAGTGAGGGGGGCGAAGGTATCCAGGGTGGATGACAGTGAACTGTTGTAGACAGAAGTGGCCAAGTTGGGGCAGGACAAGGATGAGATTTTGTCGTAGAGACCATCTGTAGCAGAAAAAAGAAGAGAAGGGTTAAGATGGCGAAGGTTTCTACGGGTAATAGTTTGGCAGTTGGAAGGCAAGGAGGAGGCAGACAAGGAGAGAGTGATGAGAGGTGGTGATCAGAAAGAGGAAAAAGAATTTATGGAGAGGTTGTGCGGAGTGCATAGGTAGGAGAATATGAGGTCAAGGCAGTTGCCAACAGAGTGAGTAGAAGCGCTTGTCCATTGTTTTCGGTCAAAAGAGGAGGTTAGGCTCAGCAGCTCAGAAGTAGCGGGAGTATTAAGATTAGCCGGGATGCTGAAGTCCCAAGAATGATTGTTGGAATTTCAGAAGAGAGAAAGTAGGGTAGCCAGGCAGAGAAGTCGTCAAAGAAGTTTGATACTGGTCCAGGGGGCCGATAGATCACAGCAATTCTCAATGAAACTGGAGAAAATAGACGAATACAGTGAGCTTCAAATGAGGACAGGGAAAGAGAGGGGGTGGATGAAGAGCCTGAAAAGTGCTTTGAGGGGATGGGAGGATTCCAACACCACCTCCTTTCCGTCCACTAGGCCTAGTCCTCAGGAGGCCACCATAGGAGAGAGCAAAAGGAGAAGGAAGGTCAGATTCTTAAATCCAGGTCTCAGTAATTGCAAGTAGGTTCAGGGATTTTGTGATATATAGGTCATGGACGGTGGTGAGTTTGTTACAAACAGAGCGGGCATTCCAAAGGGCAAAGGCGAAGGGGAGGCTGGTTCTAGGCTGAAGAGGAATAGAAATGAGATTGTGTGGATTGCAGCTGCTATCAGAGGATGGGGGGAGCTGGGTATGTTGGCCGAAGGTAAATGAAAGCGGTTCAGGATTTGGGGAAATATCTCCAGAAGTTAGGAGAAGCAGAAGGGTGAGAGAGGAGATATGGGACTGTGACTTGTGGGGGGACATGTCCCAGTGTCCTGCAGGTTTCATTGGTATATGGGTTCAGAATTAGCAGGAGCTGATACGTGCAGTAATAAGGTGAAGACAGGAGTAAGGGTGATATATATAAGCTGTGGGGTGGATGGAGAAGAGAGAGAATTTAAGGAGAGAGGATGCAACTGTGAGAAGGAAAAGTAGGGAGTGCATGATACAGAGTGGTGAAATTTAGAGGAAGCCTGAATGAGAGATGAAAAAGTTTGGACAATCAGGTCACCTGTAGTCTGTTTAGTGTTCTGCATAAGTCTGTTGCGGATTTCGCTTTGTGCATTCACTGTAGTGCTGAGCCGAAGTGTAATATTTAATCCAATCTGAATACTTTATCCAAGGTGATAGTTGCCAATGCAGTCCCTGCCTGTGCAAACCCCTGCCCGTGCATCCCCTAGAGCAGGCCTAAATTTATACTGAGTTTGGGTGGGGGTATTGGCAATTAATTAGTCAGGATTGCATAGGAGGAATACATGGCTAACAGAATAAATTTCTCACACCGAAGGCTGACTACAAGACACAGCAAGAGAGCAGAAGGCTCACAGTCATAAAGATAACAGCTCATAATTTAGGTATAGTATAGACAATAAGAAAGCAAAATAAACATCACAGTGATATGGACAGAGGTAAAGAATTTGAAGGCAGCATAGATCACCAAAAGCACATACACAGAATTATCAAGCAGATCCCAGTTTCAATTAACGGTGGAAGATGTGGTTGAGCTGACACATGCACAGAATTAGCAAGCAGATCCCAGTTTCAATTAAAGGTGGAAGATGTGGTTGAGCTGACATATACACAGAATTAGCAAGCAGATCCCAGTTTCAGTTAAAGGTGGAAGATGTGGTTAAGCTGACACAAACACAGAATTAGCAAGCAGATGCCAGTTTCAATTAACCACTTGCCGACCGCCTCACGACGATCTACGTCGCCTGAATGGCACAGGCAGGCAGAGTAACGTACCCGAACGTTACTCCCCCCCCACGGGTGGGGGGGCACGATCGCACCCCCCCGGTGCCCGAGGCGGTCGGCATGACCTCAGGAGTTTTCCATCCTGAGGGGGAGGCCACTGTTTCATGGCCTCTCCCTCACGATCGCTCCTGACAAATGAGAAGCCTCCTCTGCTTCTAAAACTGTAAACAGAAGCAGAGGAAGTGATGTCATCTCTCCTCATGCAGCCTTTTCGTTCCGGCGCCCGAGGAGAGAAGACTTCAGAGTGAGTTGCTCCAACAGCACACTAACACTAGTACACATAGGCACACAAATCACCCCCAATCACCCCCTGTCACAGTGACACCAATAGCAGTTTTCATTTTTTTACTGATCACTGCATTGGTGTCATTTTGTGACTGTTAGGGCTGTTAGTGGTAGGCCCCTTTAGGTCTAGGGTACCCCCTAACCCCCCCTAAAAAAGGTTTAACCCCTTGATCGCCCCCCCCGTTAACCCTTTCACCCCTGTCACCAGTGTCACTAAGCAATATTTTTTCTGATTGCCGTATTAGTGTCGCGGGTGATGCTAGTTAGCCTGTTAGTTATTTAGGTTCACCGTCAGGTTTTTATAGCATCAGGTACCCCCATATACTATCTAAAAAAAGGTTTTAACCCCCTGATTGCCCCCTAGTTAACCCTTTCAGTCCCTGTCACCAGTGATCACTGTATAAGTGTTACAGGTGACGCTAGTTAGCCAGTTAGCTATTCAGGTTCACCGTCAGGTTTTTATAGCATCAGGTACCCCCCATATATTACCTAATAAAGGTTTTAACCCCCTGATTGCCCCCTAGTTAACCCTTTCACCCTCTTGTGGTCCCTGCCAAGGTCAGGCGTACCAGACCCTGATATTCTTCTGCTGTTGTTGAGTTGCAAGAACCGCAGGGCTCTCATATGGAGCAGAGAAGTACTAGTGCCGCTCATCCTTGTGGTGAACTGGCAAGCACCAGCGACCTAGTACCCCTGGTCATACATCCAGCACTGCAGTGTCACGTGGTGACGTGGCGAGTCCCATAAGTGCAGTTCAAGCTGGCGAGATGGCAAGCACAAGTAGTATCCCGCTGCCACCAAGAAGACAAAGACAGGCCCATTGTGCTCATAGTGTCCTTCCTGCAGAATTTGCCAATCCTAATTGGGAGCCCACCACTTCTTCAACACCCGTATTTCCCCCATTCACTGGCCAACCCGGAATTCAGATGGAAACAGTTGATTTTACGTCACTTGATTTTTATTCGCTGTTTTTCACGGAAGATCTCTATAGATCTATTGTGGACGTAATTTGTATGCTGGTCAATTCATCGCCACTAATCCCCAGTTGTCCTCCCTTGCCAGAGATTGGAAACCAATCACGGTTTCCGAATTTAAGACCTTTCCGGCCTATCCTTCTCATGGGCTAACTAAAAAGAGTGAGTTGCGATCATATTGGTCCACTGACCCAATTTACCATATGCCCGTGTTCTCTGCTTGCATGGCCAGGGCACGATACGAGCAGATCTTGTGGTTCATGCACTTCAACAACAATGAACTTTGTCGTCCTCGTGGAGACCCTGGATACGATCGGCTCTACAAAATTCGGCCCCTCGTAAACCACTTCATCCAATGTTTTGCAGCCTTGTTTACTCCCCATCAAGTTGTCTGCGTTGATGAGTCCCTGATTAAATTTTCTGGCTGCTTGTCTTTCAAACAGTATCTTCCCAGCAAGCATGCCAGATACGAGGTCAAGATGTATAAGCTCTGTGACAGGGCTACAGGCTATACATATAGTTTTAAGGTTTTAAGGGAAGAGATAGTCACGTAGAGCCGCTGAACTGCCCAGATTACATAGGGAGCGCTGGCAAGATAGTGTAGGACTTGGTGTCACCCTTATTCGGAAAGGGGTGCCATTTGTATGTGGACAATTATTATGCCACTTTTTAGTCACTTGTTTGATCATCAGATTGGCGCATGTGGCACCGTGTGATCTAATCGCCGGGGCTTACCTCAGAGGCTTGTAGATTCCCGTCTTAAGCTGGGGGAGAGAGCCTGCTTGAAGTGTAATAATTTGCTCGCTGTGAAGTGGAGGGATAATAAGAATGTTTTCGTCCTGTCCTCCCTTCACACAGACACGACTGTCCAATATCCTACGGCGACTGGTGTTGTGGAGAAACCCCTCTGTGTCTGCGAATATAACCAAAATATGGGAGGGGTGGACCTTAGCGACCAGTTGTTGGCGCCGTACCTAGTTGTCCGTAAGGCCAGATGCTGGTACAAAAAAGTGTCTGTTTATTTATTTCAATTGGCTTTACTGAACGCTTATGTGCTATACAGAGCTTCAGGATGGACTGGATCCTTCCTTAAATTCCAGGAAGAGATCGTCAGAGCCCTTCTGTTTCCAGACGATGCTTCACCTCACCTTCCCAATCCAAATGCAGTAAGCTGGCTGCATGAGAGGCATTTTCCGTATGTCCTCCCTGGTACCCCTACTGAACGAGCCCCCCAAAGAAGATGTCGTGTCTGCAGCAAGCACAGATATAGGTGTGACGCACACTATTATTGTCCCTCCTGTCCTGACAATCCTGGTCTTTGCATTGGTGAGTGTTTTGAATGCTACCATACACTAGTGGAGTTTTAGCATAGGGTACAGCACTGCACAGACTAGGACACACTTTCACAGGGTCTCCCAAGATGCCATCGCATTTTGAGAGACCTGCACCTGGAAACGAACAGTTACAACCGTTACAGTTACAAATAAAAGTGTAAAAAAAAAAAAACACACAAAAAAATTAATTAAATAAAAGAAACGGGGGGCGTGGCCTGGCATCAGAGCGAAATGGCAGCATAGAGGATGGTAGGAGAGCTCCGCTGTTCAGAACTCCGGACTAGCGCACCATCAGCAAAATTCCCTCAGCATCAGACCGACAAGATGACCGGGAGAAGCCAGTCTACCTTCCAGTCACAGCTGGACCCATCAACTCAACTAAGCAGGAACATACCCGCGATGTTCCGCACACAGCAAGCCGACTCACGGGCCGCATCTCAGGCCTCAGACTGCAGTACGGCAAACCAAGCGGCTCCCTCTGCCTCTCCTGTAGGACCTCCGCAAGGTATAAACACCTCGTACCCCGCTCCCCTGCTATGTATGGCTGACTTACAGCAAGTGGCAATGGACATTAAGAGCTCCCTGTTTGCCGCAATTTCGGATTTAAAAAAATTAGATCAGAGTAGTAGCCACGCGGATGGAACATGTGGAGGCAGTCGCCAAGACACAAGGGGCGGCCATCCAAAAAGTCCAACGAGCCTCCACTCCTCAAGCTCAGCACCTCAATGAGATGCATTGACATATGGAGGACTTGGACAATAGGGGCCGCAGACGTAATCTACGAATTAGAGGGATACCGGAGTCAGTGGAGGGACCCCAACTTCAAGCCGTGATCTGGGCAATTTTCAACACGTTACTAGGCAGACCACCCGACGCTCCAGTGGAAATGGAGAGATGTCACAGAGCACTGCGGCCCAGGGTCAGAGAAACTGACCTGCCTAGAGACAGTTTGCTGCCTAGTGAATTTCATTCAAAAAGAAGAAATTCTGCGACTAGCACGCATGCAAATCTAGAACATGGGGGAGTGAGAATCCAGCTATTTCAGGATCTCTCCTCCATAACGCTGCAACACAGGAGGGATTTGCGCCCCCTTTTACAAGTCCGACGAGACAGACGCATCCCTTATCGCTGGAAATTCCCCTTTTGCCTTTAGGCAGCTGCTGGAAATTGTACAGCATCACTGAGAACACCTGCGGATCTGCAGCAGTTTTGTGACACCCTTGGTATCCCACTTGTCAACGTCCCTGACTGGTACAGTGCATTTCTCCAGCCAGATCCCTGGATCCCCAGCCAGCCGGAGGACACCCCACGATCGCAGAGGAATCGGCAAAGACATCGCAGACCCTCAGTAGATACCCCGCCAAGTGTGCGTGGAGACATGGAGACGGAAGAGAAACTGCGGGTCTCACCATCATCCGTTCTACAATGGACGGACCATTATCAACACAAAGATAAATGCGGTAAGCTAATTTTTGACCCATCACTATACCCACTCTCCCCCACTTCCTAGCAAACATGGATCACAAATGCTGAACGTGCGGACACTCTTGCGCTTTATCACTTCCAAGTTTGACCCTATCAGTGACACACCTTGACTTTGGCAGTTGAGCATACTATATCATGTCCTGTGTGACGTGACCAGGCACATTTGGCTACTAAGAGTCGGATGGAACCCCAGGCTTCGGGGTACATGACCGCCGATCCGGACAAGGTGACAGCAATGGCGTTTGCCAGACTCTTGCAGCTCTAGACCCTGGAGCACGAAGGACTAGAGGTAGGCTTTTACTTCCCAAACTTTCACACTTCTACGGCTGAACTATTTGAATCTCCCTCTGTACTCATATAAATTGCTCCACACGGGGTCACATTCCCAGACTGTCAGCCTTCTCTTTGGCGCTATGCAGAACTACCCGCATAACTTCAGACCGAATCTGCATATTTGCCTCAGGTCTGACTCACGGAGTGCTCTCACAAGGCAGGATGCCGATCAAACATTTAATATTGCCATCACGGATACCTAGAATTGTGATGCACATGTTCTTTATTTATCCCTTCCCCACCTCACCGCCCTGCTTCCCCCCTCCTATTCCTTTCCCTCCCCTTGTCCCATTCCTCCCACCCCCCTCCTCCCCTTCCTTTTTTTTTTTTTTGTTGTTTTCTCAGCTCAGCAGAGTGCGGAGTATAAGCTGCTGATCTAAGCATTTCATGATGACCGCACAGCAGATATATTAGAATGATCTTTGTTTTCGCCTGTATAGTTATGGAAGTGGGAGATATGGGGATGGGCTCATCAGTAGCGTACACTGTCTTTAGATTCTCATTAATGCCAGGAGTGAGCCCACTGCGACCCTCATAAAGTTACACCAGGTCTCTAATTGGGATCAAGTCGCGGGGACTAGTGGGTTCATTCTCCTGAAAACTTTATCACATTATTAATGCCCCAGCTACTGATTTGTGCCCACAAAGGGGGAATCCGGGTCGTGTGACCCCCTCCTCTGAAAAAAGGAACGTAACCGGAGGAAGATAGGAGCACGGCTCTGAGGATGTCCTTATGGTGTCCATAATAAAGCGTTAAAGGTTTCATATGAGTTGTAATTTAATCAATTTGTTTGTGTTTATTCTTGTAGGTCTTGTAGATATGAGTATCGCTGCGAGGGGCACATGTAGGCAGGGAACAATGTCCGGGAACCCCCACACCTGGACATTGCTGAGAGTGGCTGTCCTAGAGTGGGGAAGCCTCCGCAGGATATCATGATCTATGATCAGGCGATCAAACATCAAAAGGAGCTGACCTATTAACGAACCTATATAGCTAAATCGAGCTCAATGTGAGCCATGGCTTCAATGGTGGGAGGCACGCTGCAGGGGACTCGGCACACCTGTTTTAGCCGGGCCTGCGCAGTATACCTCTTTTTCTATCCCTCGGCTATGGGGTTTCCTTCGAAATAGCAACATCTATAGTCTGGAGTCTCTGGATGGTAGAGTAGATAAGATCGTTTAGGTGCTAGACTTCATCCCCTCTTCAAGAGAGGCGGAACCCTTCTTTGAAAACCCCAGCAGAGTATTGCTTTATCTTAACATCAATCTTAGCCACCATTTCTTTTAGGTAGCTCAGCAGGACTAGAACTACCTCTGGTATTGCATCTAAGAACCCCTTACTTAGGGTACCCTCCTTATAAGGGTAGAGATCCCTGTCTAGAGCTCTTGACACCACTGGTACAGTGTTAAGGTAGACGTAGAATCTTCTCTTATTACCTCTCTCTATCTGACCTCCTTACCTATTTTCTTCCCTCTGTCTTTTCCCCACAGATACCCTCTCCATTTATAGCTTAGGGGTGCAGGTGGAGCTACATTGTATCAATTGAATATACCTTCAATTATGCTTTCTTCAGCTCCTTTATCTCTCAAGGTTTTCTCCTTGAATACTAAGGGCCTCAATATCCCTGAGAAACGCAGGAGTCTTTTGGCAGAAGTACACAGACATAGGGCTCAAGTCATCTTTCTCCAAGAAACCCATTTCAAATCAGGCTCCATTCAACGCCTAACCAACAAACAATACCCATATGTATACCATGCGACCTGTGCTGGTTCTAAGATGAAAGGGGTAGCTATCTTGCTTGCAAAGTCACTTGCATTTCACCTTACAGACCAGGTGGCTGACCCAGAGGGTAGGTTCATTTTCCTTAAAGGAATATGGAAAGATAGGCCAGTGACACTAGCAAATATTTACTGTCCCAACTCTAAACAAGTCTCCTTTCTGAAAAACTCTTCTCAGACTCACATCATTTAGGTCCGGGCCTTCTAATCCTGGGAGGGATACATCCACAAGGACTTCTTCACTTCCTTTCTCGGCGTTAAGACAAGCAAAATTAGAGCTAGCCTCTCTTGCACTCCATGATATCTGGCGCACCCTGAACCCACGGGGAAGAGACTATACGTTTTTCTCATCCCCACACAATCGCTACTCGAAACTTGACTATATTTTCATTCCATAAAAGGATCTAGAATATCTGTATGACGCGACAATATGGTTCTCTCCGACCACCACCCGATTACTCTGACCCTATGATTCCCACAAAGAGAAACATTTACCAAGATTTGGAGAATGGATGCTTCCCTTCTTACTGATCTTGGGGACCTGACCACCATCAAACAAACTATTAAAGATTACTTCCGTCACAACGACACCCCAGATGTGTCCCCCATGACTCAATGGGAGGCACACAAATGTGTCGTGAGAGGCCACTTGATGGCCATCGCAGAAAGGAAGAAAAAATAACACCAGAATCTGATCCGGACCTTGACAGAAAAGATCTTTAAGCTAGAAACGCAACATAAAGGTTCATTAGCGATTAAGGTGGCAGCTGAGCTAGCAGACGCAAGGGCTCTTTTGCGGGAAGAGCTGTTTAAAGGGGTGTGAAAACATCAAATGTTGTCACAGAAACTATTTTATGAGCAAGGTAACAAGCCAGGGAAATTGTTAGCAAGATTTACACAGAGACGCACCCTTGCCTCCACGGTTCATCATATAAGGGACAAGCAGGGAGGGACTCATTCTAAAAACGAAGACATTGCTCAACAATTTCACACATATTATAGCAAGCTATATAACATCAGAGCAAGCGAAGATGATGCTGCTTTGGCAAATACACGAGCAGACCTAATTAGGTACTTTCTTCACAGATACAGCCCCCAGGCGCTATCGGTGGAGGAGCAGCAGTCCTTGGAATCTCCATTGACGCCAGAGTAATGGGTAGAAGCTTTAAAAACTACAAAGCCCGGCAAAAGACCAGGGCCGGATGGCTTCACGGCACAATATTTTAAGTGCTTTGCAGATCTTCTGGCGCCAGGTTTTATCAAGGCCTTCAACTCTCTACCGGGTTCCCCTAACCCCTCTAAGACATTATTAGAAGCATATATCTCGGTAACACCCAAAGAGAATAAAGACCCCTCTGATGTTATGAATTATCGACCAATCTCACTTCTAAATGTAGATGGGAAACTTTTCTCCAAAATCCTTGCAAATCGACTATCCTACCATCTACCGGCATGGGTGAGTCTTGACCAGGTGGGCTTTGTCCCTGGCAGAGAGGCCAGAGACAACACCATCAAGTCCCTCAACTTACATCATTGCCTCATATCTTCCAAATGTGAAGGTTTTTTTCTGGCGATGGATGCGAAGAAGGCCTTCGACAGAGTGGCCTGGGACTACATGAAAGCTGTATTGGAAGCCCTTGGTTTGGGGATCCGTATGCGGGCTTCTATTGGGGCATTATACACGAACCCAAAAGCTAGAGTCCGGGTCAATGGCCACTCGTCGGAGGCCTTGCCCATCCATAATGGCACTAGACAAGGTTCCCTCCTTTCCCCCTTTCTATATGTCCTCACTTTGGAACCTCTCCTGCGTTGCATCCGGGCAGATCCCAATATAAAAGGTATTGAGGTACACCAAAGAGAATATAAACTAGCAGCCGTTGCGGATGATATTCTGCTTTTTCTCTCATCCCCTTTGACATCCTTGCCGAACCTGATGCATGCCCTTGAACAGATCCGACTCATTTCAAATTTAAAAATCAACTATACAAAATCATACGCACTTAATGTCTCGCTGCCCTCTACACTAGTCAATCTGTCACGAAAATTTCCCTTTCCGCTGGAAAACAGATGATATTACATATTTAGGTATTCGGTTACCTGGCAAACTAACAGACCTATATGACAAAAACTTCTTAGTTGAGTTGAGAGCCGTACAGCAAGATCTCCTTCGGTGGGATGTCCCCATGATTTCTTGGTTTGGACGCGCTTCAATCCTAAAAATGACAGTGCTTCCACGCATTTTGTATAAATTACAAATGGTCCCGATCTATCTTCCACCCTCTTTCTTTATGACATATAAAAGAATGTGCAGAACGTTTTTGCGGGGATCCAAGGTACTGCGAATCAGTTGGGCGAAGTTGGTAGTGCCAAAGTCCGACGGGGGCATTGGCCTATTACTGGGCTACACATTTAGCCCGGGTGGTGGATTGGCGGGTACATATTCGCTGTAAGGGATGGGTACCCCTGGAAAATCTGATTACTGGAGCTGAACTTCGATCAGTTCCTTGGTTCTCTAAGAAGCACTAGACGACCAACATTCAGTCTCATCCCCTGACTTGGGCGACACTTCTGGCTTTGGAAAAGGCCAGTAGGGCCCACGCGGTGTCGGCTAAAGACTGTGCGATTACTCCCATTAAAGGAAAGCCAGACTTCCCGCCGGGGTTGGCTAGGTCCTACCTGGAGATGGAGTGGCCTTATGCAAAAATGCAAGCCGAACACTTCTTTTCTAGAAATAGGTTTCTTCACCAGAGAGAACTAGCGGCATTATCCCTGTCCAAATCTTTTCCATTTTTGGCCTATCTTCAGATAAAACACTACCTTGACAACCCAGCGACCAGAGGGTCCTTTACAAAAGTACCCACGGTATTTGAATCACTTTGCTCTAGCCCGTCTTCCCAGAGGCATGTGATCTCGATGCTTTACAACTCAATGTTCAGGGAACCCGATACTCTTATGCACGCGGAACATGCCTTTTGGGAGACCCGGTTGGACAGGACGATGGAGAAAAAAAGCTGGGAGCAAGTACATTGGTATATTCACAAAGGATCACTGAATGTGAACACCCAGGAGATTGGGTACAAGATTAAAACATGGTGGTATAGGACACCTGACCTACTTCACAAATTCTTTCCGATGGTCTCAGACCGGTGCTGGAGATGTGGACAAGACCTGGGCACTATTCTCCACATATGGTGGGACTGCTCACTGATTCAGGCATATTGGCTTAGGGTACACAAAGTGACGACAACGGTATCCTTGCTCCCACTGGAATTCTCACCAGCAGAGTACCTACTCCGCCTTTCTAAAATACCCAGAAAACGATACCATAAATCTATAGCGTTTCACATGATCAACGCAGCTAGGTTATGCCTACCAGTTCACTGGAGGTCCATATTACCACCTTCCACGAAAGAATGGGTGACTCGCATTAACCACATTGCAGCGATAGAGGAGCTGATTTATATTGCCCAAGACAAGATCCCCAGCTTCTGCAATACATGGGAAGCCTGGTTTAATTTTAGAAAAGCCGCAAGATACCGAGATCTAGTGCAAGATAACAGTTAGTTAGTTGGAACTCCTCAGAAAAACGCTGGTTAGACTTGATCCGGGATATAGTGAGCCAAGAGCTGACACATTTTGAATATCGGAAATAGATGGAGAGGGTAGTTGGTGGTTCCCCCCCACTCCTGACATTCACTTTCTAGATATTCTCTCCCCCTCCTCCCCTTCTCTCGCTCCCTGCTTGTAATTTCCCTTTCTCCCCCTCTCTATCTTTTCTTCTGTCTCTCTGTTATTACTTTTCTTCTTATAAATGATTTCGAAGAATGGGATTTGGGGATGAGGGATCTGTCCTAAGGTTGAGTCCTCACCCTCCACTCCCCAGAATAGGCGGAAATCCAGAAATTGGCACAGGAACTACAACAAAGGCTCTGGCCACCCCCGAAGTTGGACGAGACTTCAGGCAGCTGGTTACACCTGTAATGATTTAATTTTGCAATAATATTGTAATTTGCGACTTTTGGATTTCTATGTTAGGAAAGCTGTCTATATTGTATGTTGGGAGTGCCTCAGGTGCATTGCCATTATTGTACATTATGTAGCGGTGCTCTTTTTTACTGTATTCTTTTCTGCAATGTTTTATTGTTATTATGTTTTATCATGTTTGCTTTTCAGGTATGTAATTTTTTTATACTTTACTGTTTACTGTGTTTTATTGTTAACCACTTTTTTGTTTTCATGTACGCCATTCAGCTACAGTGCGGATTTATTTATCTTGACAGCAACAGCGTTTGCTCCCACGATACATAAAGCTGTGACTCCAGAGCTGTAGGAGGTGATTTCACCACCACAGTTAAAAAAAAGAGCATATATGCCGAAGCATGGGGGCAGCAGGGGTGGAGGAGCGATTTGCTCCTAACTTTTGGGGCGGATGCCCCCATGCTTCGGCATATATAAATTTTAGGCACAGATTGCGTTAAAAATGTTTTGTTTTTTTACTGTTTTTTTTTGTATTTGCTTTGCAGGTATGGTATGTCTTACTGTTATACTGTAATGTTACTTTGTTTTATTGTTAACCATCATTTCTTAGCAGGTACGCCATTCAGTTGCAGCGCGGATTTATTTATCTTGACAGCAACAGCGGTTTCTCCCACGATACATAAAACCGTGACTCCAGCACTGTAGGAGGTGATTTCACCACCACAGTTAAAAATAAAATGGTGCATGTATGCCCATCATTAGAAGTGGGTGGATGAAGGGAGGTATTCTAATCTTGGGCATACCCACCGATCAATCTCTTTTTTTCGTTCAGCCCACAGGCTGCAAAAAAAAAAGATTACAATATATGCCCAACAAGGACCTGCAACGTACTGGCATGGTATAACCATACCAGAATGATACCTGCGGGTTTAGGTATCATCTTGGTATCATTCTTTTAAGCCAGCGGTCGGCTTTCATGTAAAAGCAATCCTAGCGGCTAATTAGCCTCTAGACTGCTTTTATAAGCATGGGAGGGAACGTCCCCCTCCACCGTCTTCCATGGTTTTCTCTGGCTTTCCTGTCCCAACAGGGAACCTGGAAATGCAGCCGGTGGTTCCGCCAGCTAATCAAAGAGCTGATCAGAGACCAGAACAGCTCCAATCTTCTCTATGGCCTAAGAAACCGGAAGCTACAAGCATTTTATGACTTAGATTTCGCCGGATATAAAATTGGGAAAGCATTTTATCACACTGATCTTGGTGTGGTCAGATGCTTTGGGGGCAGAGGAGAGATCTAGGGTCTAATAGACCCCAATTTTTTGAAAAAAGAGTTCCTGTCACTACCTATTGCTATCATAGGGGATATTTACATTCCCTGAGATAACAATAAAAATGATAATAAAAAAAAATGAAGGGAACAGTTTAAAAAAAAAAAAAAAAGGAAAATGAATTATTAAAAAAAAAAGCACCCCTGCCCCCCCCTACTCTCGCACAAAGGCGAACACAAGTGTCGGTCTGGCGTCATATGTAAACAGCAATTGCACCATGCATGTGAGGTATCACCGCGAAGGTCAGATTGAGGGCAGTAATTTTAGCAGTAGACCTCCTCTGTAAATCTTAAGTGGTAACCTGTAAAGGCTTTTAAAGGCTTTTAAAAATGTATATAGTTTGTCGCCGCTGCACGTTTGTGTGCAATTTTAAAGCATGTCATGTTTGGTTTCCATGTACTCGGCCTAAGATCATCTTTTTTATTTCATCAAACATTTGGGCAATATAGTATGTTTTAGTGCATTTAAATTTAAAAAGTGTGTTTTTTCCAAAAAAATGCATTTGAAAAATCGCTGCACAAATACTGTGTGAAAAAAGGAAATACAACAGCCACCATTTTAATCTGTAGGGCCTTTGCTTTAAAAAAATATATAATGTTTGGGGGTTTAAAGTAATTTTCTTCCAAAAAAAAAAAAATTTTTCATGTAAACAAAAAGTGTCAGAAAGGGCTTTGTCTTCAAGTGGTTAGAAGAGTGGGTGATGTGTGACATAAGCTTCTAAATGTTGTGCATAAAATGCCAGGACAGTTCAAACCCCCCCCCAAATGACCCAATTTTGGAAAGTAGACACACCAAGCTATTTGCTGAGAGGCATATCGAGTCCATGGAATATTTTATATTTTGACACAAATTGCGGGAAAAATACATTTTTTTTTTTTTTTTGCACAAGTTGTCACTAAATGATATATTGCTCAAACATGCCATAGGCATATGTGTATTACACCCCAAAATACATCCTGCTTCTTCTGAGTAAGGGATACCACATGTGTGAGACTTTTTGGGAGCCTAGCCGCATACAGGACTCCAAAAACCAATCACCGCCTTCAGGCTTTCTAAGGGTGTAAATTTTTAATTTCACTCCTCACTGCCTATCACAGTTTTGGAGGCCATGGAATTCCCAGATGGCACAACCCCCCCCCCCCCCAAATGACGCCATTTTGGAAAGTTGACACCCCAAGCTATTTGCTGATTGGTATGGTGTGTATTTTGCAGATCTCGCTTTTTGTCACAAAGTTTTGAAAATTGAAAAAAAAAAACATTTTTCTTTTCTTTCTTCATTTTCAAAAACAAATGGGAGCTGCAAAATACTCACTATGCCCCTCAGCAAATAGCTTGGGGTGTCTACTTTCCAAAATGGGGTCATTTGGGGGGTATTGTGCTATCTTGTCATTTTATGGCCTTCGAAACTGTGATAGGTAGTGAGGAGTGAAATAAAAAATTTACGCCCTTAGAAAGCCTGAAGGCGGTGCTTGGTTTTCAGGGTCCCGTATGTGGCTAGGCTCCCAAAAAGTCTCACTCATGTGGTATCCCGTACTCAGGAGAAGCAACAGAATGTATTTTGGGGTGTAATTCTACATATGCCCATGGCATGTTTGAGCAATATATCATTTAGTGACAACTTTTTGAAAAAAAAAAAAGATTGTAATTTTCCTGCAACTTGTGGCAAAATATAAAATATTCCATGGACTCAACATGCCTCTCAGCAAATAGCTTGGGGTGTTTATTTTCCGAAATGGGGTCATTTGAGGGTTTTTGTGCTATCTGGGCATTTTATGGCCTTCAAAACTGTGATAGGTGGTGAAAGGTAGTGAGGAGTGAAATCAAAAATTTACGCCCTCAGAAATTCTGAAGGCAATGCTTGGATTTCGGGTTCCCGTACCTGGCTAGGCTCCCAAAAAGTCTCACACATGTGGTATCCCCGTACTCAGGAGAAGCAGCAGAATGTATTTGGGGGTTTAATTCCACATATGCCCATGGCATGTTTGAGAAATATATTATTTCGTGACAACTTTGTGCAAAAAAAAAAAAAGATTGTAATTTTCCTGCAACTTGTGGCAAAATATAAAATATTCCATGGACTCAACATGCCTCTCAGCAAACAGCTTGGGATGTCTACTTTCCAAAATGGGGTCATTTAGGGGGAGGGGGGTTGTGCTATCTTGGCATTTTATGGCCTTAGAAACTGTGATAGGTAGTGAGCAGTGAAATCAAAAATTTACGCCCTTAGAAAGCCTGAAGGCAGGTACTTGGTTTTCGGGGTCCCGTACGCGGCTAGGCTCCCAAAAAATCTCACACATGTGGTATCCCGTACTCAGGAGAAGCAGCAGAATGTATTTTGGGGTGTAATTCCACATATGCCTATGGCATGTTTGAGCAATATATCATTTAGTGACAACTTTGTGAAAAAAAAAGTTTGTAATTTTCCTGCAACTTGTGGCAAAATATAAAATATTCCATGGACTCAACATGCCTCTCAGCAAATAGCTTGGGGTGTCTACTTTCCAAAATGGGGTAATTTTTTTTTGGGGGGGGGTTGTGCTATCTTGGCATTTTATGGCCTTCAAAACTGTCATAGGTAGTGATGAGTGTAATCAAACATTTACACCCTTAAGCCCCATACACACTATCAGATTTTCTGCTGATTTTTGTCTTCAGATTTACCAAAACCATGTAGTGCAAGGGCCTGCCTGATTGCATACAAATTGAAACTCCTAAGGTTTGACCTCATATTATAAGGTTTTGGTAAATCTGAAGGGAAAAATCTGCAGAAAATCTGATAGTGTGTATGGGGCTTTAGAAAGCCTGAAGGCGGTACTTGGTTTTTGGGGTCCCGTACGCAGCTAGACTCCCAAAAAGTCTCACACATGAGGTATCCCCATACTCAAGAGAAACAGCAGAATGTATTTTGGGGTGAAATTCCACATATGCCCATGGCATGTTTGAACAATATATCATTTAGTGACAACTTTGTGCAAAAAAAAAAAGAAGAAAAGTTTGTAATTTTCCCGCAACTTGTGGCAAAATATAAAATATTCCATGGACTCCTTAGAAATCCTGAAGGCGGTGCTTGGTTTTCGGGGTCCCGAACGTGGCTAGGCTCCAAAAAAGTCTCACACATGTGGTATCCCGTACTCAGGAGAAGCAGCAGAATGTATTTTGGGGTGTAATTCCACATATGCCTATGGCATGTTTGAGCAATATATCATTTAGTGACAACTTTGTGAAAAAAAAAGTTTGTAATTTTCCTGCAACTTGTGGCAAAATATAAAATATTCCATGGACTCAACATGCCTCTCAGCAAATAGCTTGGGGTGTCTACTTTCCAAAATGGGGTAATTTTTTTTTTGGGGGGGGGTTGTGCTATCTTGGCATTTTATGGCCTTCAAAACTGTCATAGGTAGTGATGAGTGTAATCAAACATTTACACCCTTAAGCCCCATACACACTATCAGATTTTCTGCTGATTTTTGTCTTCAGATTTACCAAAACCATGTAGTGCAAGGGCCTGCCTGATTGCATACAAATTGAAACTCCTAAGGTTTGACCTCATATTATAAGGTTTTGGTAAATCTGAAGGGAAAAATCTGCAGAAAATCTGATAGTGTGTATGGGGCTTTAGAAAGCCTGAAGGCGGTACTTGGTTTTTGGGGTCCCGTACGCAGCTAGACTCCCAAAAAGTCTCACACATGAGGTATCCCCATACTCAAGAGAAACAGCAGAATGTATTTTGGGGTGAAATTCCACATATGCCCATGGCATGTTTGAACAATATATCATTTAGTGACAACTTTGTGCAAAAAAAAAAAGAAGAAAAGTTTGTAATTTTCCCGCAACTTGTGGCAAAATATAAAATATTCCATGGACTCCTTAGAAATCCTGAAGGCGGTGCTTGGTTTTCGGGGTCCCGAACGTGGCTAGGCTCCAAAAAAGTCTCACACATGTGGTATCCCCGTACTCAGAAGCAGCAGAATGTATTTTAGGGTCTAATTCCACATATAACCATGGAATGTGTGAGCAATATATCATTTTGTGACAATTTTTTGTAAAAAAAAAAATTTTTTTGTCATTTTTCAATTACTTGGAACAAAAAAATTAAATATTCAATGGGCTCAACATGCCTCTCAGCAATTTCCTTGGGGTGTCTACTTTCCAAAATGGGGTCATTTGGGGGCGGTTTGTACTGCCCTGCCATTTTAGCACCTCAAGAAATGAGATAGGCAGTCATAAACTAAAAGCTGCGTAAATTCCAGAAAAGTTTGTAGACGCTATAACTTTTGTGCAAACCAATAAATATACGCTTATTGACCTTTTTTTTTACCAAAGACATGTGGCTTAATACATTTTGGCTTAAATGTATGACTAAAATTGAGTTTATTGGATTTTTCTTATAACAGAAAGTAGAAAACATAATTTTTTTTCTCCAAATTTTCGGTCTTTTTTCATTTATCTCGGAAACAACAAAAATTGCAGAGGTAATCAAATACCATAAAAAGAAAGCTCTATTTGTGGGAAAAAAAGGACCCAAATTTTGTTTTTGTACAACATTGCATGACCGATCAATTACCAGTTAAAGCAACGCAGTGCCAAATTGTAAAAAGTCATCTGGTCTTTAGGCAGCCAAATGGTCTGGGGCTGAAGTGGTTAAAGGTGGAAGATGCGGTTGAGCTGACACATACCTGTGGAGGGGTAGAGAAGAGTTGTGTTAGATAGTGCTGACCCGAGGTGTAATACTTAATCCAATATGAATACTTTATCCAAGATGATAGTTGCCAATGCAATCCCTGTCTGTGCAAACCCCTGCCTAACCCCAAGAGTTAGAGAAATATGACACCTGAAATACAATAGCAGCAGCACTTCTTTCACACACAGTGTAGCTGAGCAAATCCCAGTTTCCAAACATAAAATTCTTGTGCAGCTTGTGTCTTCCTATTTCTCTGTTTGATTAAAGGCCTCCGATTCAGTAGTCACATAGATTGTGTGAAAATGCATGTGTTATGGCACACTGCGTTCTGGTGTAAACAAACCCTTAAGCCTCATACACACGATCGGATTTTCCGCAGACAAAACCTCTGACTTTTGTCCAAAGGCGTGTTCATGGATTTTGTCTTGCATACAAACTGCAAGGAATTGTCGGCCAACAAACACGTATGTAGTGACATACTACATGGTTTTTCAGCTCTTTAGCGCCACCCTTTGGGCTCCTTCTGCCAATTTCGTGTTAGTAGAAGTTTGGTGAGTGTTGATTTGCGCTTTTCATTTAGCGCTTTTCAGTTCACGCTTTTTTCATTTCGTGCTTTTCAGTTAGTTTCTGAACTGCCGTTCGTCAACCAGACATGTTGCAGAATCGGAGGAGATAGCGTGTTATTTATTATTGGCCTTGGAGTTATTGCTTTGACCCAAGTCCAGTCCAGGAACAGGAGGAGGAGGAGTTCTTGGACCAAAATTGGTTGGTTTATTAATCGTGACCAATTATGTCATATGCCTTTGCTGCGGGAGCTCCAGGAGAATAATCTCCGGATGACGGACCCCTGCTTTCACCAACTCTTGGCATTGTAGACCCCCTATATTAAGAAGCAGGACACATGCGGCTTTTATTTTATTTTTTGGTTGAATAATAATTATTTGATTTGTTATATTTTCTTTTTCTATATTTTTGGTTGCATAGAATGCACTTTTTGGTTAGGTTCTATTGGCAGATAGCATGTCTAATTTTATTTGTTTTCTTTTTTTAATGCACAATAAAAAAAATTGTGGAGAATAATACTTGGCTATATGTTTTACTTCAAATGACAGTTTGGGAGTAGGCAGTTACATTTAAAAAAATACAATGTAAAATTGACAAGGGACACAACATAGTTGTATCTTTGATCTTAAAAACTATAGGATAATGGTGTTGTGGTAACTTGCCCGAAAAAAAAAAAAAAAAAAAGCATAATAATATTATTCTTGATACCACTAGAAAAAGAAGAGAAGAAGAGAATGTGCGCTGCCTTTCAAGATTTCATAATTTGCCACGTCACGAATGTTAATTCTCCATTACAAACGATAGTTTACAAGACCAACCGCTTCTGGCTTATCCTTGCTTCCGAGCATGCGTATTTGTACTTTGGACTTTTGTCCGACGGACTTGTGTACACACGCTCTGAAAATCCGACAACAGACATTTGTCCGTGGAAAATCCGACAACAGTTGTCCGATGGAGCGTACAAACGGTCGGATTTTCCGCCAACAGCCTGTCATCACACATTTCCCGTCGGAAAATCTGATCATGTGTACCAGGCTTTACTCGTCTGGACCCAAGTTCTCTTAAAATAACACACATTAGCTGGACCCACTGGTATTCTGCAAGCTTACCTACCTTATAGTAGCATCACTTTTGGAGTATAGCTAAACCCAAGAACAAAAATGACATATATTGAAGCTTATTGCTCCTTAGATATGATCAGGGCTGCTGTTAGAAATCACGGGACCCTGTACAGCCTACTTAACAGGGCCCCCCACTCTGAAAATATCTAATTTTATTTTCACTAAAATGCCATGGAGGTGATGCTATGCTTCACAGTAATGGCAGAAATGATACTCCCATTAGCCGCTTCAGCCCCGGAAGATTTTACCCCCTTCCTGACCAGAGCACTTTTTGTGATTCGGCACTGCGTCGCTTTAACGGACAATTGCGCGGTCGTGCGATGCTGCACCGAAACAAAACTGGCATCCTTTTTTTCCCACAAATAGCTTTCTTTTAGTGGTATTTGATCACCTCTGCGTTTTTTTTTTTTTTTGCGCTATAGACAAAAAAATGTGACAATTTTGAAAAAAAAATGCAATATTTTTTACTTTTTGCTATAATAAATACCCCTCAAAAATATGTAAAAAAAAAAAAAATTTCTTTCTCAGTTTAAACAGATATGTATTCTTCTACATATTTTTGGTAAATAAAAACGCAATAAGTGTATATTAATAGGTTTGCGCAAAACTTATAGCGTTTACAAAATAGGGGATAGATTTATGGCATTTTTATTATTAATGTTTTTTTTTTTTTATTTAGTAATGGCGGTGATCTGCGATTTTTATTGGGACTGCTACATTGCGGTGGACAGGTCTGACACTTTTGACACTACTTTGGGACCATTGACATTTATACAGCGATCAGAGCTAAAAATAGCCAGTGATTACTGTGTAAATGTCACTGGCAGAGAAGGGGTTAAACACTAGGGGGCGATCAAGGGGTTAACTATGTTCCCTCAGTGTGTTCTAATTGTGGGGGGGATGGGCTACCTAGGACATGACAGAGATCACTGCTCCCGATGACAGGGAGCAGTAGATCCCTGTCATGTCAAAAGGCAGAACAGGGAAATGTCTTTTCCTCGTTCTGCCTCTCCTTTCTGGCATCACAGTCAGGGGTTCTTAGATCACAACATTTATGACTAAAGGAGCAGTCTGGCTACAGCTAATATACCTAAACTTAAATCTAATTTGCTACTAGGACTTCACTGAGCTTCATCAATGCCCTCTGCACTTTTTTAAAGTAAACAGTTCTATTCCTCAGGCATGTGAACTTCAGAATGCATTCCAACGGCTCCAACTCTAACCAGTTCTCTTTTGCCGCTAATGTATGCAGAGAGATATATGACTGTCACAGGAAGGGCAGAGGTTTCCCTCACTTTTGGGCTGTAATTAGTGGCCTGAAATTATCTTTTTTGTGTACTGAGCAAGAGCTAATGTGGCAGCATCTGGAAGGGAAATAATAGGGCTTTGGGGTAATGACTTGAGCAGAATGTTTGTATTATTAAAACATCTTCTACTACATTTAGATGTCAGTCTATTATAAATTCTAGAAAGCAAAATGAATGCAATCCATAGAGTTTTTTTTTTCTCAAAATGCAATATGTGAAAATAATTTAGGCCCTTTAAACACAGGGCAGGTTATGTGGCGTCCGCCTGTTCAGAGGGGATCTATCTGTCCGCTGAACCCTGATGAGCAGGTGGATTGCTGGTCTGTGTCCGCTCCGCTTAAGCAGAGCGGACTCAGATACAGCCCACTCTCCTCTACGGGAGGTCAATGTAAACGGACTGCCTGTTCGTTTACACCCAACTACCATCCGATCCGATCTGCCAGACGAATAAATAGATCCCCATCTGTCTGTTTTTAATGAACGATATCGGATCCGATGTCATCGGGTGTCAAGGGACATCCTGTCCCTGTCCCTTGAGACCATAGAGGAGACTGGAGGGTCTGCTCGTGTGAAAGGCCCCTTAGTGATACATATCAGTGTAGTGGAGAGCCCATTTAATCACCATTCTCAGATGCAGGCGTGGGTCTTTTTAACTCCTTTTCCTACAACTCCCTAAGTTGTGAGTGCCCATGTTTGATGAAGAAGAGGTAGCTTGGCAAGTGATCTGCAGCCAAAGTAAAAGACCATACACTGCCAGAACTGACATGCGGACAGCAGCCTAATAGCACGAAGACCAGGCTTGCTACCAGAGTATTTTAATTTCAATGGGGTGGCTCTTTGGGCCTTGGATACCCCCCAGCTGTTTGCCTCTGTTACCAGAACTACCCTGGACTTCTTATATGCTATACTATGCAGCCATATGTTACAATAATTGAGTCATTGGTGTGAAGGGTCCATATATGTGCAGCTTTCATAATCTGTTTGGTGTTATTCCGCATTGTATGCATGTTTTTTGCCATCCTGAACCTGTTTTGAATTATTGCTTCCAACTTTGCACCTGTTTAGTAAGCTGCAAGTTATAGTTATTCCTCTGATCATTCAGCCAAATGACCAATTCTTAAATAACTTGTTTTTCACAAATGCCTGGTAGTGATTTATGTGCATACCTCCCAAAATCCCAGATTCCACTGGACCATTCCAGGATTTCTACAAAGTCCTGGTGTGCCGAAGATCCAGGCTGTATCCCAGAGTCCAGTGCCAGAACACTTGTTCCGGTACTGGGCTCAATTTCTAGATCAGTGTTTCTCAACTCCAGTCCTCAAGGCGCCCCAACAGGTCATGTCTTCAGGATTTCCCTCAGATGAAACAGCTGTTGTAATTACTAAGGCAGTGAAACTGATCAAATCACCTGTGCAAATTAATGGAGAGCCTGAAAACATGACCTGTTGGGGCGCCTTGAGGACTGGAGTTGAGAAACACTGTTCTAGATCATAGGGATCTGGAAAAGATTTTCCCCTCCAGGTTGCTGAGGGAGATTTTCATTGTGCATGGAGAGTGCCTGTACAGCACCACTACCTAGCAAAGGGCTGTACATTGGCACTCCTATGTATAAACAATGGGAAAAGGGGGTAGTGAACAGCAATGATTGCTGGGTTTTTTTCATTGTACATTTACTGCTGCAGGCAGCTTTTGAACAGAAGCTTCTGCAGAATGAGAACCCCCTTCCAGGACCAAAAATAGTGTTGGGCGGTGGAACTGATTTAACAAGAAAAAGATTTAACAGCTTTTGGGTCAATTCTTTCTAGACCCTTCCTCTAGCCTATAAAGGTTTGGGAGGAGTTTCTTTAAGGTCTTTTTTGTCAAAGGATGGCTGCAGTGTAAAGAGAGGAGAGAAGTTCCTTGTAACAGGGTGGTGCCTTTGGGCCTGGGGGTTGCTAGAGGGGAAGACCAATGGAGGCTTCTGTTCTATCTAGAATATGAGTAGCATGCCCAAAAACAATGACTACACCACAGAAACCCCCTGGTCTGTGTGTGTTTCATGCAAAAACTTCAAAGACCCCTCAGAAGCTTGAATATGTGAGAACAAGTATTGCTTTGTTTAGCCCAAAGTCTGGACTGTTTACTCTTGCACACTTGAAGTTAACCTAAAGCTATAGATGTCATTTATTCCTACAATGAATAAGAACAGAATATGCAGTACCTCATTCTGTATTCTGTGCTGTTCGTTCCCTTATCCACACTACCACATTTTGTACTCCGCACTGTGTTCCCTAGCCTCACTGCATCATTTTGTTCTCTGTGCTGTGCGTTCCCTATTCCACACTGAGTCATTCAGTACTCTGCTTTGCATTCCCTAATCTACACCACCTAATTTTGTACTCTGCAATGTGCATTCCCTATTCCACACCACCTCATTTTGTACTCTGCACTGTGCGCATTTTCAAAACAAGTAATTTTGTACTCTGCGCTGTGTGTTAATTATTCCACACCAAGTCATGCTGTACTCTGTGCTGTGTGTTCCCTGTTCCACACTTCCTCATTCTGTGTGATTAGCTACAGCTACTTTTTGCAGTATGCCGCAGGACCACTTCTTCCTTGAGCATCCCTCATTCCCAAGTTTGAAAGTTGGGAGGTATGTATGTGCAGCATCACCTGCCAAAATGTTAGTGTTTCTTTAAACTTATATATTTCCGTATGTTGCAGGAACAGTGATTTGTAGGTGTGTTGTACATTTTAGACGTGTTTTACATGCATAGTCATTTATCTTTATGTGACACATGTTTTGCTGGAAAATGCACCAAAATACAAAACAGTTTCCAATGCTCCATATTTGCAACATACATATAACACACAAGTGTGCATAGAGCTATATAAATGTTTTATGACTGACTAAACACTTTAAAACACTGGGATCATATTTTTGTAACCTAGCAGTGAAATGTCATTGAAATCTATAAACAGACTATATACTGTATATGCTAGCTGCTAGAGGAATCCATCTATACAGTGCCTTGAAAAAGTATTAATACTCCTTGAAATTTTCCACATTTTGTCATGTTACAACCAAAAACGTTAATGTATTTTTTTTGTTTTTTATGTGATAGACCAACACAAAGTGGCACATAATTGAGAAAGTGGAAGGAAAATGATAAATGGTTTTCACATTTTTTTACACATAAATATGTGAAAAGTGTGAGGGGCATTTATATTCATTGAGTCAATACTTTGCAGAACCACCTTTTGCTGCCATTACAGCTGCAAGGCGTTTTGGGTATGGCTCTACCAGCTTTGCACATCTAGAGAGTGACATTTTTCTTCATTCTTCTTTGCAAAATAGCTCAAGCTCTGTCAGATTGAATGGAGAGTGTCTGTGAACAGCAATTTTCAAGTCTTGCCACAGATTCTCAATTGGATTTGGTCTGGACTTTGACTGGGCCTTCTAACACATGAATATGCTTTTATCTAAACCATTCCATTCTAGCTCTTGCTGTATGTTTAGGGTTGTTGTCCTGCTTGAAGGTGAACCTCTGCCCCAGTCTCAAGTCTTTTGCAGACTCTTATGCCGCGTACACACGATCGGACTTTCCGACAACAAAACCGTGGATTTTTGTCCGAAGGATGTTGGCTCAAACTTGTCTTGCATACACATGGTCACACAAATGTTGGCCCAAAATTCTGAACATGAGAACGCGGTGACGTACAACATGTACAACTAAGATATAAAAAGGAAGTTCAATAGCCAGTGTGCCACCCTTTGGGCTCCTTCTGCTCCTGTTAGTAGAAGTTTGGTGGGAGACGATTCGTGCTTTTCAGCCTCGTGCTTTTCAGTTCCTTTCTGCTTTTCAGTTTGTGCTTGTGGGTTCGTATCTGTTCTTCAGTGCGTGTTGTCAGTTCGTTCCTGTCTTGCAGTGCGTTCTATTTATAGTTCGCTTCTGTTTTTCAGTGCGTTCTTGTCCGCTCATTTTTGATTTTCAGCTCATTCTTCTCAGGTCCTTTCTGATTTTCAGTGCGTTCTGTTAGTTCGTTCTGACCAGCCAACCCTTTTCTAGCCATATTGCGGTTACGTTCTCGTCGGAGAGCTCGTGCTGTTGTTGTTGGGCTTGGTGTTGGAGTTCTTGCTTTGATCCAAGTCCAGTCCATGAACAGGGCGAGGAGGAGTTCATGGACCAAGAATTGGTTGCTCCAGTGTGACCAATTCTCTCACATGCCTTTGCTGTGGGAGATCCAGGAGAATAATCCTGACGATTTCAGGAATTATCTTGATGACGGACCCCGTTTTCCACCGTCTGTTGGCTTTGCTTACCCCTTATATTACGAAGCAGGACACCTGCATGCGGCAAGCCATCACTCCAGAGGCTCGTCGCCACCTTGAGGTACTTGGCGATGGGGAGAAGTCTCCAGGATATTAAGTTCACGACTGGGATCTCCCCCCAGGCTCTGGGAATCATTATTCCAAAGACCTGTTCTGCCATCATTCAGGTCCTGCAGAAGGACTATATTAAGGTAAGTTTTATACTTTAACATCACATTCTATGTATTTAATGTTTGCTAATGTATTATATTTATTTCATCATTCCATAATTACCACGATTGTAATATGCTGTGAATGTCCTCTTTGTCCTCATGCATGCTGTAAGCTTTTAATGCTCCTTTTTTGTCCTTCATGCATATTTGCCTTCACTAAGCTCCCCAGCATGCTATCCTGGGCCCATACTTACCTAGCCTAGGCACTTAACAATGTATTTTGTCTTCTCCATTGTAGTGCTTACCCTAAACACCCCCTAAAATGTGTCCAAATGTTATTTTTGTCCTTAAATTCAGGCAGAGTGCAAGAGGCTTTTTTGGGGGGCCAAAACTCATTTTGAACCCTTCCTCCCCTCCAGCCGCTAAGTCAACCGATAACAATACTCTGCTGACTTTGCCAAACACATACACACTATACCTACCTCTTTTGTGATCATATTTATGGATGAATTCACCAAAGCATGTAGTGCAAGGGCCTGCCTGAATACTTTCAAATTGTATTGTTTCAAGGTTTGTTCTCCTAATATCTTGATAGCTAATTGCAGAATGTAAAAATGTGCTTAAATTTGTACAGTGTGTATTCATATTTTTGGATTATGAAACTTCTTACCTGTCCAGTGGGCTGCCAATAGTGTAAGTAAGGAGGGGCTGGCCAAAGTAATACACATTATTTATGCATTCAGCTCTCGATGAAGTGGAGAGGGTTACCTGTCCAAAACACCCCCCCCCCACCATAACATTTTTACAATGGGCCATCAGAGGGGGTGAGGAATCTGATAAGTGTACCTTATACTTTTGTCTATGAATACTCATTTCAATAAATGTTATACTTACGTTTGCCAAGAATGTTTGTGTCTAATCTGCTTGCAATGTTATGTGCAAAAGTACTCATTTTTTTTTCTTGTTTGACTTCACAGTTTCCTTCCAACCCACAGGAATGGCAGACTGTGGCCTCCCAATTTGACCAGCAGTGGGACTTAGATGGGAAACACGTCCATATCGTCCCACCCACCAACTCGGGGTGGTACTATTATATCTATAAGGGGTATAGTAGTATCGTGTTGTTGGCTTTGGTGTCGGCGACTTGAATTAAAATGAATTCCTCTATGTGGACATTTGGAAGAATGGCCGGATGTTGGATGGTGGAGTCCTCGCCCAGACGGAGTTCTACAGACGGCTCCAGAATGGCAGCTTGGGCTTGCCACATCCAGAGGACAATGTGCCGGCCTCCATTCGTGTTTGTAGCAGATGAAGCATTTGCGCTGGGGGACCATCTTATGAGGACCCTCACCCCGGACCAGAGGGTTTTTAATTACCAGCTGGCCAGAGCCAGGAGAGTGGATAATGCCTTTGGCATAATGGCCAGCCGGTTCCACCTATTGCTTACTGTAACAAATATGGTGGAATATAAATTAAACCACATTATTCTTTGCTGCTGCATTTTGCACAATTTTTTAAAGAAAAAATACTGGTGTACTTCACCGGTAGGGGGGCAATCTGATATGCCAGATACTGTTTAAAACCTAAACTCAAAAGTCCAAAGAAACAGTCCCTTTAAAGTAGAATCAGTTGTGGATAAGGAAAAAAAAGATTCTCCACTGTGATGATATAGGTGCTCAAGATATTCCATGCAGTGCTACACATCCGTGATACCACCACCGGCCAGCCAAACCGCTCACCTCAGCAAATGGACCCCTGAACTAACAGGTGGGTCAAAACAGCATTTACCACACTTGGTGGAGGGGGATGATGACTTCTCTGGGAAGATGATCCCACGGTATTGGAGATGGCACTCAAAATTGCAGGTCATATCACATGTAATAAAAATGAAAATACATAGTGCACACTGCGTGGCTAAAACAAATGTAATTTATTAAAAATCAAGATACTCACAAGCACAGCACTATGCCCTAGTGCTGGGATACAAGTAAAATGTCATCAAAAGATAACTAGTTCAGGGGTCCATTTGCTGAGGTGAGCGGTTTGGCTGGCCGGTGGTGGTATCACGGATGTGTAGCACTGCATGGAATATCTTGAGCACCTATATCATCACAGTGGAGAATCTTTTTTCCTTATCCACAACTGATTCTACTTTAAAGGGACTGTTTCTTTGGACTTTTGAGTTTAGCGCTGCACTGCTTTATTTATCATATGTTTTTTGAGGTTTTATATGTTTACCTTCAGTGCACAGCAGCTTATATTTCATGCTAGTTGTATTTTTGCGCTGACTGTATTACTATAACACTGTTTAAAACCTATGGAAAATAAATTTGTTGTTAAAAACTGAAATCAATTTCTTTTATCTGTTTCCTAGGTTCTCCAATGGCCTTTTTTTTTGGGGGGGGGGGCATTTTTTTTCAATAGTGCAAATGTAACTTATTTGATACATGAGGTGACAATCTCTTCTTCAGCAGACTATTATGTTGTGCTATGGGTCTGCTACACACACACAATGTTTTTGTTAATGTATGTACTGCATTAATGATAAAAATAATCATCATTTTCAACTCCATAAATTAATTGCTTAGAGTCCCTAAAATGGCCTTATTGGGGCAAATTTTAGAGCACTGTGGGGGTTATTTACTAAAGGCAAATCCACTTTGCACTACAAGTGCACTGCAAGTGCACTTGTAGTGCAAAGTGGATTTGCCTTTAGTAAATAACCCCCATTGTCACTGCATCTACACCAACTTACTCCAAAAACTGGTATTGAGCATTGAAAGAAGCCACACTTTGAGTATAAAACATTTTACTCCAAGCACATTCACATGTGCGTTATAAAAGGGTTTTTGACAAACCACATCTTTAGTGTATAACATGTATGTGTGATAGTATGTAGCCTTTTTTGTGGCTAAACAGGCATGTTTAAAACCATAACATACACATCCACAACTCAGGAACTTACAAAGTTCAACTTTGATAATGTAAAGGCAATATGAGACATTATTATGTCAAAACTGTGTTGATTTTGCCTTCATCGGATGGGGTGGTGTCACCCCTGCAAAAGCCAAATTTTGAAGATGCACACAAATTGTGACTCAAAAATGTGAATTTCCCTCCTCATCCCATGCCTAAAATGTGTGTCTTTTCCCTGCATCCATTTTTCTAAAGCCACAAAACACACAGTGTGTCAACATGTGCTAGATCCCATCATGGGGGATCAATGGATGTGTTTCGGGGGTGCAACCCCTTCCTCTCAAGTTGCGAGGAAGTGGTTGCACCCACAAAATGCGTACATTGATATCCCATGATGGGAGATAGCACATGTTGACACACTGTGTGCATCTTCAAAATTTGGCTTTCTGATTACTTTAAAATTTATAGAAAAACCTAAAAAATGACGACAACATTGTAATTTTTTTTTTTTAGATTTTGGCTAAAACATCAATGATGTTGGTGAGTCTTTTTTCAACATCATTGGTGTTTTCCTTGACCTTCTCTAAATTCTGATTGCACACCATTATTTAGCTGATGAGGACTTGTGCACTTGCACTGTTGAAGTAAGTTTCTTCTTCCACAACATCCACATCACCTAAAAAAAAAAACACACCATGTATTATAAATATGCAGGCATACATCTATTACCTGAAGCTGTGGTCTCAGGCATTGACCTGTTGTCACAATTTCGCCCACTTCCTGAACCTCGGAATCAACATCCTCAACTTTTAAGAGTTCCCCTTCTTCAGGATGTGTGGGTTTCCTGGTGTCCTCATATGTCTCGATTTTCTTCTCCCCTATGTGAATACAAAAAAGGTATACTTAGCACACAGATATTTGAGGGGAGAAATAGGAATATGAAACATTGCTTGGAAGTGTTGTCAAATTGTTTTGGCAGAGTTCCATGCTGAAGACATGATTTTTTCACTTTCAAAAACTGGAATACTTACCTGTTTTGTTCAAGTTTCACACATGGAGAGACCCCTAGTACCCACTGGAGCATCTGCATGGGACACCATAAAAAGGTTGTTCTGGTGTCCCACACTAGTGCTCCTGCGTCCAGATGTGTAAACAGCTTCTGAGTGTCTTCTCCTTACACTGAATCAAGTTCAGTGTAAGGAGTTATAGTTATAGTTACAAACACATCTAGACAACAATGTACTAAACTTCTTTTCATACAAATAGGCATGAACAAATGCAGTTAACCTGCATCTGCCTTAAACGTCGTATTAGTGGTCGAATGAACGATGTTTACTACAAACAATTACTGTGCCCACGAACCTCAAACTTACATAGTTACATAGTAAGGTTGAATAAAGACACCAGTCCATCCAGTTCAACCTGAGTGAGTGTGGGTGCGTGTCTACAATTGTCCCTAACCCTGTACATCGCACACTCATATCAGTCCCTACCCTCAATCCAAGGTCCCCATTCATATACTAGGGCCAATTTTGGACAGAAGCCAGTTAACCTACCAGCATGTCTTTGGAGTGTGGGAGGAAACCGGAGTACCCGGAGGAAACCCAAGCAGGCACAGGGAGAACATGCAAACTCCAGGCAGGTAGTGTCGTGGTTGGGATATGAACCAGTGACCCTTATTACTGCTAGACAAGAGTGCTACCCACTACACAACTGTGCCGCCCAAAACTTGCTAAACTTGCCATTTTAAACTGTACAACAGTAAAGAAAAGCACAGGGAGTAGCACTAAAGTAATAATAATAATAGGAACACACAACAAATACTTACTTTTTAAAAGCCCTTTCCTGATCCTTCTATACTGATCGTGCTCCCTCAATTTTAGGTCTGACTAGCGTTTCCTCAATTGCTCCTTGGATCGTCGTACCCCAAAATTCCTGTGCAGACTTTTCACAACTTTAGTCATTATCTTGGCCTTTCTCACATTTGGGTTTGGGTAAGGTCCATACTTCCCATCATAGTCTGCCCTCTTCAAAATGTCCACCATCTCCACCATCTCTACAAAGGACATATTTGAGGCCTTATATCTTGTCCTGGATCAGGAACTGCCTTGCTCCGGGCTTTCATCATTGCTGTTCTTTGCATGCACCTGCTGTGTCTCCACCATGTGTTCTCCCACTGCGCCGAAATAGAAGAGGCGGGGAATACACTAGAAAGAAGGACAGGGGCGGAGTTTCACGCATGCGCAGTGTATATAAAGCATAACACGCATGCGTAGTACGTACGATCTGTGAGCGAAGGACGGAGTAGCGTAAGCGCCGATCGTGCAAACAAAGGTACAATTTTAACTTGGGGCATCAGTGGTTAGTGGCCTATAATGCTTATAGATTGAGGGCTATAATGGGACAAGATTAGTAGAGTTTAGCCTGATATTAGGGTTTGTCTTGTGTTGTGTCTTGCAGAGAAAATTAATAAATTTACAGACCCAGACTTCCTGCCAAACTTCATAGACAGGTACAGGGAGCTGCCATGTCTCTGGCAAGTCAAAAACAGGGACTACTCCAACAAGCTAAAGAGGAAGGCAGGAACAACTGTTGGAATGGGTGAAGCCGATGACTCCCGCAGACATCACCTATTTGAAGACCAAAATTGGTAGCCTGATGAGCACATATAATAAGGAGCGCAAAGAGGTCCTGGATTCCATGAGACCAGGAGCAGCAGCAGATGACGTTTATGTCCACAGGCTGTGGCACTAAGACAGACTGCGTTTTTTGTCAGACCAGGGTGAACCCAGGCCATCGCTCTCAACCCTTCCTTCCACACTTCCTTCCACACTTCTATCCACACTTCCTTCAACATCAGATGAGGCTTCAGATGTCCAACCTGGGCCTTCCACCCAGGAAGATGCGGAGGAGCCCAGCTTGAGCCAGGTATAGCATTGTTCAACATATTTTTGGACAAAAATTTAATGATGTTAACTAGATGCTATTATTGATCACTAATTTCTGATTTAACAAAGTGGTTTACATATCAATAGACAATAGTAGCCAAAAATGATTGGGACAAGAATGAAAAAGGCTGGGATCAGAATGATAGTCTTTTCTATTTGTTAACATTCAATTTGCAACAGTCATGAACTCAAAATTGTGTGTGATTGATGACCAAAAAATGAAAATTATGTACCATTTTCATACACAGGAAAGCCTCAGCCAGGAGGAGGCCCTGGAAAGCAGCCTCACTGAATCCCAGGTTCCTCCCCTCCACCTTCCAACCAAAAGGACCAGGAAGGCGAGGAACCTGGAGGAGACAGCGACTGCTTTAATTTGCCAGGCTACTGCGGTACTAACAATGACCCCTGGTGGCCCCGAGTCATATGGCTGTCTGACAGCCAGTAAACTGGAACGAATGGAGGAGGGCCAATGCCTCATTCGTGAGGAGATAATTCTTCAGGCCCTAAAAAAGGGGACGAGGGGCCAACTCACAACTAAAAGCCACGTGTGTTAGTTGGACCATACTCCTCCAGCAACACCACCACCTCCAGCAACACCAACACCATCCCAACCCACCACAGCAGCCTGGAAGGAAGCATGGAAGGAAGTGTTGAGAGTGATGGCCTGGGTTTGGTGTGGTCTGGCAAAAGACGCAGGCTGTAGTAAGACCACAGCCTCGGGACATATATGTCATCTATTGCTGCTCATGATCTCTCGGAGTCCTGGACCGGATTGTGCTCCCTATTTAAATGGACTCCTCAGGTTACCAATTTTGCCTGTCAAATAATTGATGGCTGCTCTGGGGTACAAAGGCTTTACCAATTCCAACTGTTTCTCCAGCATTGCCTTCCTCTTTATTTTGTTAAGCCCCCTATTAAATTTCTATTTTTTTTATAATCTTTATTTAACAAAAACATTTTTACAGTTATTATTATCCAACATTTACAAATCCATTCTTATCTAACAGTATCTTTAAAATACATTTCGCTTTCACATAAACACATATAATCAATTCCAAGCCTCTAGTTTATTCTCTAAATTTACCTTATGTGAAATCCAAGGCCCAGTTATCTTTGTTCTCCCAACCTTTCATATACCCCACCCCACATCCTCACACACACCCAGTGCAAGCACCACCCACTCCTCAGGAAGAGAAAAAAAAACATGTTCCCCTCCCTCTCCCCCTCCTCCCCCTCCCCTTTCTCTCCCGCTGTCTCTATTAAATCATGCTTCCTATATTTCCTTCAAAAGGGGCGACAATGTTCTAAATCCTTCCCATACTTGCCATGCCACCAATCTTTGTTTTTTTTAAACCTTTTTCAATCATCATCCTCTCTTCCATGGAACGCATCTCACTCATCTCACACATCCATTCATCTATGGAAGGAACCGTCCTATTTTTCGACTTTTTAGCTATAGTAGTTCGTGTTGCTGTTAAAAAATATTTTAAGATACCTTTTTTTATATTTTTCACTGATCCTGGAATCATTGATAGTACCGAGACCAGTACATCTGGTTGTATATTTATACCTGTCACAGCCATATATATTTTATATATTTTGTTCCAAAATGTCTGGACCCCTGGGCAAAAATACCATATATGTGCCAGAGTGCCTTTTGTCGCCCGACATCTCCAACACATATCCTCATTCTCTGGGTTTATTTAATGCATATCTACAGCACATTTATACCATCTAGCTAGTAATTTATAATTTCTTTCTCGATGTCTATTAGAAATCGATATCTTATGTGTTAATATAAATGCTTTTTCCGAGTTAGCCCTAGGGATATCAATTCCCAACTCTTCCTCCCATTTTTTTGTATAACTTATCTCCTGGTCCTTATTTTCCGATATTAAATATTTGTATACCTTAGATAGTGTGTTGGCTTCTGTTCTTGTAAAAGAAGCCTTTCTAGTGCTGTTGTGACCTATCCAATAACCCCCCTTTCCAAAGAGAGTTGATAAACTTCTGTTGCAGGTATTGCATTCACTTCCTTTTATGTTCCACACCTAGAACCTCCATCGAAGGCAGTCAATTCCCTTCCATGTAAAAAAGGGAAAGGACACTAGGGAAAGGAAAAAGGCTGCACACCCCAAAAAAGATTACAAAAAGGGAATTTGTCCCCCAAGGACAAAGGGTTTTTTTTTAGGCAGCACAAAACTCATACAAAGGTATAAAATAGTAGTAATTGTATTCAAGCATAAGACATTAGAGTAAAAAACATGAACTGTGTGTAGCACATTTATAAAACGCGCAAGAGCATATGCATGGCTATACATGAATAGTACAAAAAACAGGCGCTTGGATAGTTCTGACACGTTTCGACCCCATCGGGTCTTCTTCAGAGGAAATGCATGCGCTGTTGAAAAATTACATACATAAAAATAATATCAATACAAAAATATACAATTGTATGTGGTAATTGTAAGGGTCTTAGGCATAGTTACCCAAAGTATGTGTGTAGCCAGGTCTCCCGAGCCTGAAACTTTTAAAGGGGGGCCTTCACCAATCCGGTCCCCGCCTGGAGTCCCCCGGGCGGCCAACACCCCGATAAGGGGGAGTCAAGCAGCAATTGCGTGACCTACGGTGAACTACACGTAAAAAGTGCCCCGCATCCGGCAGATGGCACGTACGGATCAGCGGCACCTGTGAGCTAAAAATCATGCGATGAAGTCAATCGGTATGTATAAGAGATATGATGAATTTATTTTCTTGATTTATATAGACTTCTATGAGTCAATCTTAATGATACTCCTAGTTTTATAGGGTTTTTTTGGGGTGATGGGCCCAGGTTAAAAAATGGTTGGAGTTCATAATCAAAAAATTAATTAATTAAAAAATTGTTAGAACATGATAGGTGTGTATTAAAGAGTGACAGAGAGAACAGGTAAAAGAAAAAAAGGGGAGAGAAACAAAGGAGAAACCAAAAAGGGAAGAAGAAGAAAAAAAAAAAAAAGGAAAAAGGGACAAAAGAAAAAGGAAAAGGAAAAAAGGAAGGAGGAAGGAAAAAAGGAAAGATAGGGGGGAGGGGGGGGAGGAAAAGGGAAGGAGGGGGGACGGGAAAGACATAAAGGGAAAATCCTGGGGAAAAGGGGTAGGGGAAGGGGTAGTGCAGGGTGATGGGAAGGGACTGAGGAGGAAAAACAGTGAGGAAACCGAGGAAGGAGAGGGAGGGGAGGGGGAGGGAGGAATGGGGGGGTATGGATGGGGACGGGCATCGGAAAGAAGAAAAAGAGGGAGAAAAGATGGAGAAAGACCGAGCCAAACGAAAAGAAAAAAACAACAAAACAAATGAGAGAGTTATGGAAGTGCGGAAAAGTGGGCCAAGACCACATGTGAAAAAGTGAAAGTGACAAAGAATAAATCATGAAACACAGTGACAAGGTGTTGTGTAATGGTGGGGAAATAGGCAGGGAACACATAACTCTCTCATTTGTTTTGTTGTTTTTTTTCTTTTCGTTTGGCTCGATCTTTCTCCTTCTCTCCCTCTTTTTCTTCTTTCCGATGCCCGTCCCCATCCGTACCCTCTCCATCCTCCCTCCCCCTCCCCTCCCTCTCCTTCCCCGGTTTCCTCACTGTTTTTCCTCCTCAGTCCCTTCCCATCACCCTGCACTACCCCTTCTCCTACCCCTTTTCCCCAGGATTTTCCCTTTATGTTTTTCCCGTCCCCCCTCCTTCCCTTTTCCTCCTCTCCCCCCCCCCCCCCAACCCCCTATCTTTCCTTTTTTCCTTCCTCCTTCCTTTATTCCTTCCTTCCTTTTTTCCTTTTCCTTTTTCTTTTGTCCCTTTTTTCCTTTTTTTTTTTTTTTTTTTCTTCTTCTTCCCTTTTTCCTTTGTTTCTCTCCCCTTTTTTCTTTTACCTGTTCTCTCTGTCACTCTTTAATACACACCTATCATGTTCTAATAATTTTTTAATTAATTAATTTTTTGATTATGAACTCCAACCATTTTTTAACCTGGGCCCATCACCCCAAAAAAACCCTATAAAACTAGGAGTATCATTAAGATTGACTCATAGAAGTCTATATAAATCAAGAAAATAAATTCATCATATCTCTTATACATACCGATTGACTTCATTGCATGATGTTTGGATCACAGGTGCCGCTGACCCGTACGTGCCATCTGCCGGATGCGGGGCACTTTTTACGTGTAGTTCACCGTAAGTCACGCAATTGCTGCTTGACTCCCCGTTATCGGGGTGTTGGCCGCCCGGGGGACTCCAGGCGGGGACCGGATTGGTGAAGGCCCCCCTTTAAAAGTTTCAGGCTCGGGAGACCTGGCTACACACATACTTTAAAAATACTATTTTTATGTATGTAATTTTTCAACAGCGCATGCATTTCCTCTGAAGAAGACCCGATGGGGTCGAAACGTGTCAGAACTATCCAAGCGCCTGTTTTTTGTACTATTCATGTATAGCCATGCATATGCTCTTGCGCTTTTTATAAATGTGCTACACACAGTTCGTGTTTTTTACTCTAATGTCTTATGCTTGAATACAATTACTACTATTTTATACCTTTGTATGAGTTTTGTGCTGCCTAAAAAAAAACCCTTTGTCCTTGGGGGACAAATTCCCTTTTTGTAGTCTATTCCCTTCCATAATCTGTATCACTCTTGTATCGTCCCTTCTCTGCCATTTTAAGAAAGTCGTAACCTCCATTGCCGGCAGAAATTCTGGCTTACTGAAGAGGGGTGTTATTGGGCAGATATAAGTGGACCCTATCCCCCTCTTTACCAATCCGTCCCATACCTTCAAAGTTGATGCCACCAGAAATGGCAACTCCCCGATAGAGGGCCTGTTTTCCCTCTTTATACAGGGAAGTGACTTTAGTTTCATGGCCGCGATCTCCTCCTCTAGTTTCACCTATTGTTTGCAATCTGCATTGTGGAACCAATCCACTATCCTAGCCACGAACACTGATCTAAGATACATTGATAGATCTGGGAGCGCCAGGCCTCTTTAGGCCTAGTTAATACTACTCTGCTAATTCTGGCTGGTTTGCCCGCCCAGATGAAACTCCCTATAGCTTTTCGTAGGAGGTTCAAGATGTTTCTTGCGTGAAATATTGGGATGGTCTGAACTAATTTTTGTTTTAAGAAATACTTAGCTGTGTGTTTTACTTCAAAAAGGACAATATGTTTGTGAGTAGGCAGGTACATTTCAACAACTATCTCAATAGAGATAGTTGTATCTCTTTGAGGTTAAAAAATACAAGATAATAATGTTGTTGTGGTAACCTGACACACCAAACCACAAAAAATATTAGGGAGATCACTATATATTAAAAAAAAGAAGATTATTCTGGAGATCTAGAGAAAAAAAATATTCTGGATATCTAGAGAAAAAAAAAAGGAGATTACAAATATATATATATATATATATATATATATATATATATATATATATATTCTGGAGATCTTGAGAAAAAAAAGGAGATCTTGAGGAAAAAAAAAAAACAACAAAAACAAAGATTATTCAGGAGATCACGAGAAAATCCGTTTGTCAGAACTCTGTGTGAATATCAGCAGCAAAGCAACTTCATTATTCTAGCATTCCAAAGAAGAAGAGAATGCGCTGCATTGAAAGATTTAAAAATTTGCAGCGTGACAAATGTGCTATTTCCATTACGAACGCTAGTTCTACAAGACCGAGCGCTTCCGTCTCGTACTCGATTCCGAGCATGCGTGAACTTTGGTGCGAGGACTTGTGTACACATGATCGAACTTTCTGACAACAAAGTGAAGTTGGCTGAAAATTTGAGAACCTGCTCTCAAACATTTGTGGGCAGAAATTTCGACAGCAAATGTTCGATGGAGCATAAACACGGTCGGACTTTCCGACAAAAGCATCGAACATTTCCCGTCGGAAAATACGATCGTGTGTACGCGGCATTACAGATTTTCTTCTAAGTTTGCCCTGTATTTGGCTCCGTCCATCTTCCCATCAACTTTGATCAGCTTCCCTGTCCCTGCTGAAGAAAAGCATTCCCACAACATGATGCTGCCACCACCCTGTTTCATGGTGGGGAAGGTGTGTTCAGGGTGATGTGCAGTGTTAGTTTTCTGCCACACATAACATTTTGCTTTTAGCCAAAAGTTCTACTTTGGTCGCATCTGACCAGAGCACCTTCTTGCACATGTTTGCTGTGTCCCCCACATGGCTTTTTGCAAACTGAAAACAGGACTTCTTATGACTTTCTTTCAACAATGGCTTTCTTCTTGCCACTCTTCCATAAAGGGCAGATTTGTGGAGTGCACGAATAGTTGTCCTGTGGACAGATTCTCCCACCTGAGCTGTGGATCTCTGCAACTCCTCCAGAGTTACCATGGGCCTCTTGGATGCTTCTCTGATTAACGCTCTCCTTGCCTGGCCTGTCAGTTTAGGTGGACGGCCATGTCTTTGTAGGTTTGTGCCATACTCTTTCCATTTTCGGATGATGGATTCAACAGTGCTCCGTGAGATGTTCAAAGCTTAGGATATTTTTTTATAACCTACCCCTGCTTTAAACTCCTCCACAACTTTATCCCTGACCTGTCTGGTATGTTCCTTGGCCTTCATGATGATGTTTGTTCACTAAGTTTCTCTAACAAACCTCTGAGGGCTTCCCAGAACAGCTGTATTTATACTGAGATTAAATTACATGCAGGTGGACTCTATTTACCAATTAGGTGACTTCTGAAGGCAATTGGTTCAACTAGATTTTAGTTATGGGTATCAGAGTAAAGTGGGTCGAATACAAATGCACGCCACACTTTTCAGATATTTATTTGTAAAAAAAATTGAAAAACATTTATCATTTTCCGTCCACTTCACAATTATCTGCCACTTTGTGTTGGTCTATCACATAAAATCCCCAAAAAATACATACAGTATATGTTTTTGCTTGTAACATGACAAAATGTGGAAAATTTCAAGGGGTGTGAATATTTTTTTAAGGCCTTGTATGTCTTGTGTGTAGGGAGATTCATATAATTCAGACATTTAAACAAATGGTAAATTTGCCTTCTGCGACATAAAATTATTATTACTGTAATTTAGCGTTATTTTAATATATTGCAAACGTATGTTAAAATGTTTGTTCCTCCTTTGTACTTCTTTAGAATTTCAGTTCCCTTCTACCTCTGCCACTCATGAACCACAAGCTTTTGGTGTTTTCCTGTGTTGCATGCTCTCATACAGCCTTAGTGTCTCTCTATCTCTTAGACACGTCTATGAATTTTACTTCAAGGTAATATTTTGTGTATTTTCCTGCTTTGTGTAGCTAGCCTGTTTTCTTGTGTGACCTTAGATCATATGATTTCAGTATTGAGCCAATATTTACCATGTATAACACATCAGTCCATTGAAATACAGCTACATTTGCTAGGCAAAATATCTTAAAGTAGCAAAATCAGACGGGCAACAAAAAAATGTGAGAATTCATTAATATAAAGTATATTTAAATGTTGTGCTGGCTTTTTGCACTTCTGGTGTGTCTTGGTAGACAATGTCAGTTGCTATCCTTTTTTTTAAGTACACCTGTCACCTGTGATATAATATATGAAATACCCATAGTAATAAAGTGCACAAACCCAGCCTATGAGCACCTGCAAACACTGCTTGTTTTGCGAACTCTTATGCCCCGTACACACGGTCGGACTTTGTTCGGACATTCCGACAACAAAATCCTAGGATTTTTTCCGACGGATGTTGGCTCAAACTTGTCTTGCATACACACGGTCACACAAAGTTGTCGGAAAATCCGATCGTTCTGAACGCGGTGACGTAAAACACGTACGTCGGGACTATAAACGGGGCAGTGGCCAATAGCTTTCATCTCTTTATTTATTCTGAGCATGCGTGGCACTTTGTCCTTCGGCTTTGTGTACACACAATCGGAATTTCCGACAACGGATTTTGTTGTCGGAAAATCCGATGGAAAATGTCCGATGGAGCCCACACACGGTCGGAATTTCCGACAACACGCTCCGATCGGACATTTTCCATCGGAAAATCCGACCGTATGTACGGGGCATTAGGAGAAACAGTGATTGGAGAGGCCTGAAACCTTGTTTGTTGCTATTGTTTTCCCACAGATATGCTGGCATCGGAGGTGTCCACATGTTCAAATGTGAACATTCACACCTATGTGAATTAGATGCGGGTTTCCCTGCATCCAATTCGCATAGCAGGAGAATGTGACTGGCTCCCTATGGAGCCGGTTCAAATATCTCCATTGCGGCTGCGGAAAAACAGAAACTACAGAAACGCTGTGCGTCTTTGGCTCAGTTTCAGGGCTGAATTTAGGCATAGATTTGGCCCTGATTCGTCCCTGAAACGGGGAACAGGGACACACAGCGCTCCTGTGCGATCTGCAGCCGGTTCCAGTGTGAACCCGGCCTAAAGCGGTATTAAACCCAAAATCAAAAATGTCATATATTGCAGCTTATCAATTTTCACCTGTGGTCTCTGCAGTGGTTTTATTTTTTAGGCTTCTTCCCTCTGTTTTCACCTGGTAATCTGGCCAGTAACACACCTCCTGTACTAGAGTGCCCCCAGTCTGAACGAAGGCGTACAGGGGCACCTTTGGACAGCATCATTGTCAGTGTGTGGGGGAGGGGAGTGTTAGATGGACTAGCAGAATTAGATACACTAACAATGTGAATCCAAACTCAAGCTAAAACTGTTCAAACAGTTACAGCAACAGTTTTTTTTCTTTTGGGATAAAGGTTTTCAATAAATAAAAGCTGATCATTGTATGTACCCCTGTCAGTGTTAAATGGTTTGTGTAAACCCTCTAACTGCTACCTCCGCAGGGCAGCTTATTCTGTTGAAAAACAACAGGCTTACTGGCTAGATCACCAGGTCAAAATAAAAGAAAGAAGCCTAAAAAAAGAAAACTCATGCAGCCATCACATCTAAGAATTTGTAAGCTGCAATACAATAAATGTTTGCTTTTGTGTTTAATACCGATTTAAGACAACTCAGATGATGTCATGCTCAAAACAGGGCCTAAAAACATATTAAGATGGCCATATTGTAACCATTTTACCAGTGGTGGCTGGTGAAGTTAAAGGATGGGGGGGCGGCAGACCCCGCCCTTCCTTTTTTGACCCCTCCCACTTGGTGAAAATGGGCGTGGTTTCAGCAAAATAGTGGACGTGACTCTAAGGTCGTGTAGTTACTGCTGAGATGAACAAGGGATGGAGGGAGAGGGAGAGAGGGATGGAGGGACAGCAGGCCCAGATCCTACACAACAATAGAAATATGTGTATTCTAGAAAGTTTAACAATCAGAAGAAAAAGATATTCTAAACACATGGTGTTAGCACTTCAATCATCCCGGCACCATGGTTGTTATGGTGTCAGGATGATTGAAGCGCATTATTTCTATTAATACATTGTAATATAAAATGAAATCATTCAACTCACCATAATGCAGAATCAGTGGGAGCCCTGAGCGTGTCACTAGCCACATCGCCTGCCACCAGATGCCATTAGGTGTCCCCAGCGGAGTCCATCCATACATGCAGCCTGTGTCACACAAAATGCAGCCTGTGTCCCACCAAATGCAGCCTGTGTCTCACCAAATGCAGCCTGTGTCTCACCAAATGCAGCCTGTGTCTCACCAAATGCAGTCTGTTCCCACCAAATGCAGCCTGTGTCCACCAACTGCAGCCTGTGTCCCACCAAGTGCAGCCAGCCTGTGTCCACCAAATGCAGCCTGTGTCCCACCAAATGCAGCCTGTGTCAGTGGCGTTGCTAGGGGGGTGCGGGGGGTGTGGTCCGCACCCGGGTGACACCTGCTAGATGGGTGACACCCTCCCGACGGTGTGGAAAGCACTGGTATTTTATGTTATTGTTTTTAATCAGCTGACCCGTTCACCCCGCACTCCGCAGCCTGCCGGGTTAAAACAACACACACCTCCAGCGCCGTGGAGGCGCTTGGTATGTCAGTGTGTGAGCATGCTGCGTGTTCTCCTTCTTCCTCCTCCTACTGAGCCAGCCTGTCACATCTCATCTCTCACACTGCACTGCAGAGTGAGAGATTACGTCACTGTCTACACACACTACTATCTCCGCCCGGGCGGCACGGCAGCTGTACGCTATGAAGCTGCCCTCAGCTCTTCTCTCCACTGGCCACTGTGTGTCTGGACAGGATGTGCAGGAAACGGCTGAAGGGTAAGGATCCGGGGCAAGGTGAGGAGGGGGGGAGTCTCGCCCCTCTCTGTATCTCACCCCCACCCCCTCTCTCTTAACCCCCTCTCTCCGTCTCCCCCACCCCCTCTCTCCCTCACCCCCACCCCCTCTCTCTTAACCCCCTCTCTCCCTCTCCTCCCCCCCTCTCCTTAACCCCCTCTCTCCCTCTCCCCCACCCCCTCTCTCCCTCTCCCCCACCCCCTCTCTCTTAACCCCCCTCTCTCATTCCCCTCTCTCCCTCACCCCCACCCCCTCTCTCAACCACCCTCTCTCTCTCACCCGCCCTCTCTGTCAACCCACTTTCCTCTCTCACCCTTCCACTCCCTCTCTCACCCCCTTTCTGTCACTCCCCCAACCCCCCTCACTGTCTCATTCACTCCCCCCTCTCTCTCTCTCATCTCCCTCTCTGGCACCCCCCTGCTCTCTCTCTATCTCTCACCCCCACCCCTCCTACCCCCTCTCTGTCACCCCCGCCCCCCTTTCTTTCTATCTCTCACCCTCCACCCCCTCTATCACCCAACACCCCCTCTCTCTTTCACCCCTCACTCACCCCAAAACCCCACTCACCCCATCTCCCCCTCTCACCCCATCTCCCTCTCTCACCCCATCTTCCCCCTCACCCCATCTCCCCCTCTCACCCCATCTACCCCATCTCTCTCTCTCACCCCATCTCTCTCTCTCACCCCTTCTCTCTCTTACCCCTTCTCTCTCTCACCCCATCTCTCTCTCTCACCCATTCTCTCTCACCCCTTCTCTCTCTCTCACCCCATCTCCCTCTCTCACCCCTTCTCTCTCTTACACCTTCTCTCTCTCACCCCATCTCTCTCTCACCCCTTCTCTCTCACCCCATCTCTCTCTCTCACCCCATCTCTCTCTCGCTCACCCCTTCTCTCTCTTACCCCTTCTCTCTCTCACCCCATCTCTCTCTCACCCCACCTCTCTCTCTCACCCCTTCTCTCTCACCCCTTCTCTCTCTCTCACCCCATCTCCCTCTCTCACCCCTTCTCTCTCTCACCCCTTCTCTCTCTCTCACCCCATCTCCCTCTCTCACCCCTTCTCTCTCTCACCCCATCTCTCTCTCTCACCCCATCTCTCTCTCTCACCCCTTCTCTCTCTCTCACCCCTTCTCTCTCTCCCACCCCTTCTCTCTCACTCACCCCTTATCTCTCTCCCACCCCTTCTCTCTCACTCACCCCTTATCTCTCACCCTTTCTCTCTCTCTCTCACCTCTTCTCTCTCTCTCTCTCTCTCTCTCTCACCCCTTCTCTCTCTCTCACCCATCTCCCTCTCTCACCCCATCTCTCTCTCTCTCACCCCTTCTCTCTCACCCCTTCTCTCTCTCTCTCACCCCATCTCCCTCTCTCACCCCTTCTCTCTCTCACCCCTTCTCTCTCTTACCCCTTCTCTCTCTCACCCCATCTCTCTCTCACCCCATCTCTCTCTCACCCCATCTCTCTCTCACCCCATCTCTCTCTCACCCCATCTCTCTCTTACCCCTTCTCTTTCTCTCACCCCACCTCTCTCTCTCACCCCTTCTCCCTCTCTCACCCCTTCTCCCTCTCTCACCCCTTCTCCCTCTCTCACCCCTTCTCTCTCTCTCTCATCCCTTCTCTCTCTCACCCCTTCTCTCTCTCTCACCCCTTCTTTCTCTCTCACCCCATCTCTCTCTCTCACCCCATCTCCTCACCCCTTCTCCCTCTCTCACCCCTTCTCCCTCTCTCACCCCTTCTTCATCCCTCCTTTTTCTCTCACCCCTTCTTTCTCTCTCACCCCATCTCTCTCTCTCACCCCATCTCTCTCTCTCACCCCTCTCTCATCCCTTCTCTCTCTCTCACCCTTCTCTCTCCCTTCTCTCTCACCCCTTCTTTCTCTCTCACCCCATCTCTCTCTCTCACCCCATTTCTCTCTCTCACCCCATCTCTCTCTCTCACCCCTTCTCTCTCACACCCCTTCTCTCTCTCTCACCCCTTCTCTCTCTCTCTCACCCCTTCTCTCTCTCTCTCACCCCTTCTCTCTCTCTCTCACCTCTTCTCTCTCTCTCACCCCTTCTTTCTCTCTCTCAGACCCCTGCCTCTCTCCCCACTTTCTCTATCTCTCTCCTACTTTCCCATCTATCCCATCTCTCTCCCTCCTGTTCCTATCTCTCCTACCACTCCCCCCTTCTGTCTCTATCCCTCCAACCCCTCTTTCCCTCTTGGGGCTAATTCACACTGAAACAGCATGAAATCGCAGAGCAATTTGGCACTTCAGCCGCTCTGCATTGCAGACTGCTATGGACTCTGGCCCTGGAGAGAGAGGCGGGTAGGGGGAACAGGGACAAGTAAAGGGAGAGGAAGAAGAAGGAAGAAGAAGAAGAGATAGAAAGAACAAGAAAGATGGATAGAGAGAGAGAAAAGGGGAAGAAGGGAGTATAGAGAGAAAACAGTAGGGTAAAAATATATTGGGAAGAGGTTATTGTGGGTGGGGGGTGACACCATGTTTTCTCGCACCAGGTGACTCCAACCCTAGTGACGCCACTGGCCTGTGTCCCACCAAATGCAGCCTGTGTCCCACCAAATGCAGCCTGTGTCCCACCAAATGCAGCCTGTGTCCCACCAAATGCAGCCTGTGTCCACCAAATGCAGCCTGTGTCCCACCAAATGCAGCCTATGTCCCCCAAATGCAGCCTGTGTCCCCCAAATGCAGCCTGTGTCCCCCAAATGCAGCCTGTGTCCCACCAAATGCAGCCAGCCTGTGTCCACCAAATGCAGCCTGTCTCCCCCAAATGCAGCCTGTGTCCACCAAATGCAGCCTGTGTCCACCAAATGCAGCCTGTGTCCACCAAATACAGCCTGTGTCCCCCAAATGCAGCCTGTTTCCACCAAATGCAGCCATCCTGTGTCTCACCAAATGCAGCCTGTGTCTACCAAATGCAGCCAGCCTGTGTCCACCAAATGCAGCCTGTGTCCACCAATTACAGCCTGTGTCCCCCAAATGCAAACTGTGTCCACCAAATGCAGCCAGCCTGTGTCCACCAAATACAGCCTTTATAGACGTGGCGCTTTCCATAAGTGCATTGTGTCCGGCGTCTGAACACAGTGCACTTAGGGACCTTTTTTGTATTTTTTTTTTTTTAAAGGGCCAGTATTAAATTTTTTTTTTTACATTTTTTTCGTGACTACCTGGAGGGGGGCGGCGCCCATGTGCCCCCTATGGACGGGCCGCCACTGCATTTTACTGACATCTTTGCTATACTAATTTTAACTTCATCAACCCAAACTGTCAATTTGGCTGTAACCAGTACTGAGAGTATGTGATTCACTACCTTTCTTTCAATACAATTCTGGTAGCCTGATCTACAAACTACCAAGCACCAGTGTTGTTGAAGTCGGGTGGGAAAGAGGTCTTTAAAGAGGAAGTAAACCCCGATGGGTTTTACTTCCTCTTTTGCCCACCGCAAGGCCTGCAAATGAAAAGCATAATGGACTAGTATACTAGCCCATTTTACGACACTTACCTGCAAACGAAGCCCGCGCTGTCCCCTGAGCAGGTCGCATCCATCTTCGCCCCTCTCTGGCTCTGTGACTGACTGGATTCGCGTGAGCTGTCAGTCACGGCACACGCTGGGGGAAGAAACGGCACGGTGGTCCGTCTCTTTACAGCGCATGTGCCGATGACAACATCGGCACACTACAAGTGAAATATCTCCTAAACGGCGCATGTTTAGGAGATATTTCCACTACCTATAGGTAACCCTTATTCTAGGCTTACCTAGAACGCAAGTAATAGCGCTAGAGGATCGTCCCCCTGGAACCCTGCTGTCCATCCTGCTGTCCACTGGACTATATTATGATGTGCCTGCTTTTATCTTACTCCGAGTAAGTGCATTTCTACTTTTAATTAAACATATGTTAATACTACTGCACTTAGGTTGGCGCTGCTTGTTTTCTTTTTGTATTTCTCCAAAAGGTGCCTTTTAGCGTGCTGCCTCCTGCATTGTGTCAGTAATTCTGTTTGTGATGATATACCCAGATTCCAGAAACTTCCCCCCTCTCTTTATTGACTGAACCCTTACCAGGAGTAATTTTTTACAAAACTATCTATTGACTCTCTGCTGCTATTTTTTATCTGTGCCCTACCCCTGGTCACAGTTTTTAACTCTTCCATCCCATCAACAACACAGTACTGCTTACAGTTTGACATATATTAGCGCAACCAATTATTGTTTTTTTCTCTATATATACCCAGCTTCAACCGACAGCGGGTTAATATCCACTGTTGGCTGATGTCACAGTCCAGGCTCTGCAGGGATCCCAACAATAATGTCGGTATCCACCCAGATGTCCGATCAGCAGCTTGATCAGCCTCTCAGTGTGCACCCACCTCTTAAACAGTCTGGCGCTCCAGGGAGCGCTGGAGGGGCAGAGTACAGAGCGGTGACTATCAGAGCCAATCCTCCAACTGAGTGATCAGCAGTCTTTGATCGATCGGTTCTCACTGTAGACTTGGGAGCGTGCCCACACAGTAACCCCCTGGGAGAGCGCTTTTCCTAGGGGTTTATCTGATGTAAGGAGGAGCCGCGAGAGCCGCCGAGGGACCCTAGAAGAGGATCAGGGCCACTCTGTACAAAACGAGCTGCACAGTGGAGGTAAGTATGACAAGTTTGTTATTTAAAAAAAATAAAAAACAAAGGTTTACAATCACTTTAAAGATAAAGAAAGAGTCATATATATTATTTTTTACTATTTTTAGACGCTACATTATTATGGTTGTGCTGCTGGATTTTCCATAGCACTAAATAGCTGCGTATCCTTACATTGCAATGTTAAAGCTATAATAAACTCAAAACCAAAAATGGAATATATTGCAGCTTACCAATCATTAGATCAACTTCATCAGTTTTCATTTTTTAGGCTGGGTTCACATAAGGTGCGGCTTTCAGCTCATGGTCTAGTGCGTTTTTGTTCATCGGTTCAGGTGCAATTCAGGTGAAAATTTTTGCCTGCATTCGCACCTTCACCGGACCCAAAAACGCACAGGACCCTTTTGGAAACCACGCCGCAGCTGCCTCAGACATGTGTGAACCGGCTCCATTGAGAGCTGGTCACACTCACATGTCATGTGAATTGGATGCTGTGAAAACTGCATCCAATTCACACATATGTGAACCCAGCCTTAGGCTTTTTTCCTGTATTAAAGTGCCCCCACTCTGGATGAATGAGCACAGGGGCATCTTTGGACAGCAGCATTGTCAGTCTGTGGGGAGAGGAGTGCTAGATGTACTAGCACGTTTAAATACACTAACAAATCAGAGCCAAACTCCGGCTAATACTTTATAAGCAGTTACAGCAACAGTTTTTTTTTTCCTTTTGGCATAAAGGTTTTACATACATAAAAGCTGATCATTGTAAGCACCCCTGCTAGTAGTAAATGGTTTTTTATCATCTCTGCAGCTCACACTTTCTGCTGGAGAGCTTGTTCTTTTGAAAAACAACATACTTACTGGCTGGTACACCAGACAAAAATAGAAGCAAGAAAGCCTAAGGGCTCATGCACACAGGACGTTTTTACAGCTGCTGTTAGGGATATCTGACTTTTTTTTAACTGCCTCCATGTTAGCCTATGTATCCAGGCACACATAAACTGTCAGAGGTGTTTGGAGGCATAAGCGTTTAGGGGCAGTAGAAAAAAACGACAGTCTGTGCATCCAGGAGCAGAGGTTGTTGAGCTGTAAAAACGAAAAATGCCCCTAGGCATTTTTACATTATGGGGAATGTTTTTCCACTGAAAAAAAGCCAGAAACACTAACACAAAAAAAAAACGACAAAACGTGTTTTTAACGCTGCTTTTTCCTGGCAGAAGCACTGCCATTTTTTTAACATCCTGTGTGCATGAGGCCTAAAAAAGAAAATAAATGAATGCAGCCATAACATCTAAGAAATGGTAAGCTGCAATATAATAATTGTTTGCTTTTGTGTTTATTACCACTTTAAAGTCTGTGCATAGGCTATATTAACTACTTGCCGACCAGCCGGAGCCAATGCGCATGGCCGGCGGCCGCTATGTCCTCGGGCCACCCACGATCGCTCCTGAGAGAGACAGAACGGGGATCTGTCAATGTAAACAGACAGATCCCCATTCTGTTAGGGAAATAGAGAGAGATCTGCTGGTTCTAGTGATCAGGAACAGCGATCTCTCTGCACTCCCAGTCAGTACACTGCCCCCACATTTTACTAACACCTCCCTAGGGAACACTTAACCCCTTGATCGCCCCCTAGTGTTAACCCCTTCCCTGCCAGTGACATTTATACAGTAATGAGTGGCTATTTTTAGCTCTGATTGCTGTATGAATGTCAATGATGTCAAAAGTGTCTGATCTGTCCACTGCAATGTCGCAGTCCCGCTAAAAAAACGCTGATCACCACCATTACTAGTAAAAAATAAATTAAAAATTCCATAGTTCTCTACTATTTTGTAGACACGATAACTTTTGCGCAAACCAATCAATATACGCTTATTCTGATTTTTTTTTTTACCATAAAAATGTGAAAGAATACATATTGGCCTAAACTGATGAAGAAATTTTTTTTTTTGACATTTTTTTTGGATATTTATTATAGCAAAAAGTAAAAAATATTGTCTTTTTTTCAAAATTCTCTGTCTCTTTTTGTTTATAGCGCAAAATATAAAAACCACAGAGGTGATCAAATACCACCAAAAGAAAGCTCTACTTGTGGGAAAAAAAACGTCAAATTTTGTTTGGGTACAGCATTGCACGACCGCGAAATTGTCAGTTAAAGTAATGCAGTGCAGTATCGCAAAAAATGGCCTGGTCATTAAGGGGGGCACATCTTCCGGAACTTAAGTGGTTATTATACAGTGTATTGTTCTGGGTTTGCACTGGCAAATAGAGTTTCTCTTAAGAATACCAACAAAATGCAAAGGTTTTGTCATTTTCATCTATACACATGTATATCTTTAACCAGCAGGGAGCTCCAGGACACCACAGCACTGGAGAGAAAGTGAGTATAGTTCCGCTTTAGAGCCTAGTACATACGGGCCGAATGTCAGCTGGCAGTAGCCGGTCCAACAGAAGCCGACCATTCAGCCGGTTTCTGTCGAAGGCTTATGATCGAAAAAGGTCAGCTGACCGGCTCCCGATCAGCACTCTCAGCCAATGGCTTGAGAGTGCTGATTGGAGGGTTCTGGCGGAGAGGGGGGCACCCCCTGTCTGAACACAATAGCTCAGCAGGGGAGATTAGTGTACTAACATCGGATTGTTAGTACAGCGGCTCCGACCTGAGCTGTCAGTTTAACCCAGTGGGTTCAACGAAAAAATAAATAGCAGTGTGTACGAGGCTGAGACCCCTTTCACACTGGGGCCGCCTGTGCATTAGTGGTAAAGCGCTGCTCGTTTTAGCGGTGCTTTACTGCTGTTTAAAGAAGGGGTTAAAAACTTCTGTGTTGTGGCGCTTTTCAGGCGCTTCGGAAGCGCTGCCCATTCATTGCAATGGGCAGGGGCGTTTTGGGAGCGCTGTATACAGTGCTCCCAAACTGCCCCAAAGATGCTGCTTGCAGGACTTTTTCTAACGTCCCGCAAGCACACCACCTGGGTGTGAAAGCACCCATTGCAGAGAATGGGAGACAGTTTTCAGGTGCGTTACAGGCGCTATTTCTAGCACTAAAACACCTGAAAACTGCCTCAGTGTGAAAGGGGTCTGAAGCAAGTTTGTTTATAGCGCAAAATATAAAAACCACAGAGGTGATCAAATACCACCAAAAGAAAGCTCTACTTGTGGGAAAAAAAACGTCAAATTTTGTTTGGGTACAGCATTGCACGACCGCGAAATTGTCAGTTAAAGTAATGCAGTGCAGTATCGCAAAAAATGGCCTGGTCATTAAGGGGGGCACATCTTCCGGAACTTAAGTGGTTATTATACAGTGTATTGTTCTGGGTTTGCACTGGCAAATAGAGTTTCTCTTAAGAATACCAACAAAATGCAAAGGTTTTGTCATTTTCATCTATACACATGTATATCTTTAACCAGCAGGGAGCTCCAGGACACCACAGCACTGGAGAGAAAGTGAGTATAGTTCCGCTTTAGAGCCTAGTACATACGGGCCGAATGTCAGCTGGCAGTAGCCGGTCCAACAGAAGCCGACCATTCAGCCGGTTTCTGTCGAAGGCTTATGATCGAAAAAGGTCAGCTGACCGGCTCCCGATCAGCACTCTCAGCCAATGGCTTGAGAGTGCTGATTGGAGTGTTCTGGCGGAGAGGGGGGCACCCCCTGTCTGAACACAATAGCTCAGCAGGGGAGATTAGTGTACTAACATCGGATTGTTAGTACAGCTGTCAGTTTAACCCAGTGGGTTCAACGAAAAAATAAATAGCAGTGTGTACGAGGCTGAGACCCCTTTCACACTGGGGCCGCCTGTGCATTAGTGGTAAAGCGCTGCTCGTTTTAGCGGTGCTTTACTGCTGTTTAAAGAAGGGGTTAAAAACTTCTGTGTTGTGGCGCTTTTCAGGCGCTTCGGAAGCGCTGCCCATTCATTGCAATGGGCAGGGGCGTTTTGGGAGCGCTGTATACAGTGCTCCCAAACTGCCCCAAAGATGCTGCTTGCAGGACTTTTTCTAACGTCCCGCAAGCACACCACCTGGGTGTGAAAGCACCCATTGCAGAGAATGGGAGACAGTTTTCAGGTGCGTTACAGGCGCTATTTCTAGCACTAAAACACCTGAAAACTGCCTCAGTGTGAAAGGGGTCTGAAGCAAGTTTGTTGGAAGAAAACTGTGCACCTCAGAAATGGTATACTAATAAGCTTTGGAAAGCTGCTGCACATATGACCCTTACCAGTCAAGATTATGTTGGATACATGAAAGTGGATTAATACTGCGCAAAAACAAATTATAATAGCTGCTACACTAAATGTCACAAACATTTATACAAAGGGTGAGAGAAAAATGTAGCGCTTAGCAAAAAATGTGTACAAATAATAAGTGCATTACCGTGAAAGTAATATATATAAAGTCCAATATACAGTGGGGACGGAAAGTATTCAGACCCCCTTAAATTTTTCACTCTTTGTTATATTGCAGCCATTTGCTAAAATCATTTACGTTCATTTTTTTTTCCTCATTAATGTACACACAGCACCCAATATTGACAGAAAAACACAGAATTGTTGCAGATTTATTAAAAAAGAAAAACTGAACTATTACATGGTCCTAAGTATTCAGACCCTTTGCTGTGACACTCATATATTTGACTCAGGTGCTGTCCATTTCTTCTGATGATCCTTGAGATGGTTCTACACCTTCATTTGAGTCCAGCTGTGTTTGATTATACTGATTGGACTTGATTAGGAAAGCCACACACCTGTCTATATAAGACCTTACAGCTCACAGTGCATGTCAGAGCAAATGAGAATCATGAGGTCAAAGGAACTGCCTGAAGAGCTCAGAGACAGAATTGTGGCAAGGCACAGATCTGGCCAAGGTTACAAAAAAATTTTTGCTGCACTTAAGGTTCCTAAGAACACAGTGGCCTCCATAATCCTTAAATGGAAGATGTTTGGGACGACCAGAACCCTTCCTAGAGCTGGCCGTCCAGCCAAACTGAGCTATGGGGGGAGAAGAGCCTTGGTGAGAGAGGTAAAGAAGAACCCAAAGATCACTTTGGCTTAGCTCCAGAGATGCAGTCGGGAGATGGGAGAAGGTTGTAGAAAGTCAACCATCACTGCAGCCCTCCACCAGTCGGGGCTTTATGGCAGAGTGGCCCGACGGAAGCCTCTCCTCAGTGCAAGACACATGAAAGCCCGCATTGAGTTTGTTAAAAAACACCTGAAGGACTCCAAGATGGTGAGAATTAAGATTCTTTGGTCTGATGAGACCAAGATAGAACTTTTTGGCCTTAATTCTAAGCGGTATGTGTGGAGAAAACCAGGCACTGCTCATCACCTGTCCAATACAGTCCCAACAGTGAAGCATGGTGGTGGCAGCATCATGCTGTGGGGGTGTTTTTCAGCTGCAGGGACAGGACGACTGGTTGCAATCGAGGGAAGGATGAATGCGGCCAAATACAGGGATATCCTGGACGAAAACCTTCTCCAGAGTGCTCAGGACCTCAGACTGGGACGAAGGTTTACCTTCCAACAAGACAATGACCCTAGGCATGCAGCTAAAATAATGAAGGAGTGTCTTCACAACAACTCCGTGACTGTTCTTGAATGGCCCAGCCAGAGCCCTGACTTAAACCCAATTGAGCATCTCTGGAGAGACCTAAAAATGGCTGTCCACCAACGTTTACCATCCAACCTGACAGAACTGGAGAGGATCTGCAAGGAGAAATGGCAGAGGATCCCCAAATCCAGGTGTGAAAAACTTGTTGCATCTTTCCCAAAAAGACTCATGGCTGTATTAGATCAAAACGGTACTTCTACTAAATACTGAGCAAAGTTTCTGAATACTTAGGACCATGTGATATTTCAGTTTTTCTATTTTAATTAATCTGCAAAAATGTCAACAATTCTGTGTTTTTCTGTCAATATGGGGTGCTGTGTGTACATTAATGAGGAAAAAAATGAACTTAAATGATTTTAGCAAATGGCTGCAATATAACAAAGAGTGAAAAATGTAAGGGGGTCTGAATACTTTACGTCCCCACTGTATATAATGATATTAATGTGAGTCTCTAACCCCAAATCCTAACCAGGAAATGGGAAAAACCAAACAAATAAAAAGTCCTCCGACAGTAAAGGAAGAATCTTCTTTGACGTGCAGGAAATAATGTGAAACACCCACACTGATGAATCCAGGGAAATAAAACAAGTGGGTACTCTTACCAGAGCAGGTGGACCAGGATGTCAGCGACCCCGAATCGCAAAAGCTTGAGAATCAAATCCGTGGCACTCTCGGATGGAAGTAGAGGTCCAAGGTAGCTCCAAAGGATCTCAGTGAACCCGACCTCTTAAGAATACCAACAAAATGCAAAGGTTTTGTCATTTTCATCTATACACATGTATATCTTTAACCAGCAGGGAGCTCCAGGACACCACAGCACTGGAGAGAAAGTGAGTATAGTTCCGCTTTAGAGCCTAGTACATACGGGCCGAATGTCAGCTGGCAGTAGCCGGTCCAACAGAAGCCGACCATTCAGCCGGCTTCTGTCGAAGGCTTATGACGGAAAAAGGTCTGCTGACCGGCTCCCGATCAGCACTCTCAGCCAATGGCTGAGAGTGCTGATTGGAGTGTTTTTTAGCGGAGAGGGGGGCACCCCCTGTCTGAACACAATAGCTCAGCAGGGGAGATCAGTGTACTAACATCGGATTGTTAGTACAGCAGCTCCGACCTGAGCTGTCAGTTTAACCCAGTGGGTTCAACGAAAAAAAATAGCAGTGTGTACGAAGCTGAGACCCCTTTCACACTGGGGCCGCCTGTGCGTTAGTGGTAAAGCGCTGCTTGTTTTAGCGGTGCTTTACTGCTGTTTAAAGAAGGGGTTAAGAACTCCTGTGTTGTGGCGCTTTTCAGGCGCTTCGGAAGCGCTGCCCATTCATTGCAATGGGCAGGGGAGTTTTGGGAGCGATGTATACAGTGCTCCCAAACTGCCCCAAAGATGCTGCTTGCAGGTCTTTTTCTAACGTCCCGCAAGCACACCGCCTGGGTGTGAAAGCACCCATTGCAGAGAATGGGAGACAGTTTTCAGGTGCGTTACAGGCGCTATTTCTAGCGCTAAAACACCTGAAAACTGCCTCAGTGTGAAAGGGGTCTGAAGCAAGTTTGTCGGAAGAAAACTGTGCACTTCAGAAATGGTATACTAATAAGCTTTGGAAAGCTGCTGCACATATGACCCTTACCAGTCAAGATTATGCTGGATACATGAAAGTGGATTAATACTGCGCAAAAACAAATTATAATAGCTGCTACACTAAATGTCACAAACATCGATACAAAGGGTGAGAGAAAAATGTAGCGCTTAGCAAAAAATGTGTACAAATAATTGGGGTTGTCCCGATACCGATACTAGTATCGGTATCGGCACCGATACCGAGCATTTGCCCAAGTACTTGTACTCGGCAAGTGCTCCCGATGCTTCCGCCGATACCTAGAGGACAGCTGTGATCGGCACGTGGGGGAGTTACAAGATTCTCCCCCAGCAGCTTTCACCAGCTTTAGTGACATACAGCGGTGATCGCTCACAGCTGACTGTCACTGCATCCTCCTCCATGCCCCCTCCGTTCCTCTGTGCCTCTCCGCTGTCCCCTGCATTCCTCTCTCCTTATCTGTCCCCCCTCCGTACTCCCCCTTCGTTCCTCTCTCCTTATCTGTCCCCCTCCGTTCTTCCCCTCCGTTCCTCTCTCCTTATCTGTCCCCTGCATTCCTCTCTCCTTACCTGTCCCCTCCGTTCTCCCCCTCCGTTCCTCCGTCCCCCTCCTCCTTCCTTTGTGTATGGAGAGAGTCAGCTGACTCTGTCCATTCACATAACTGAAACATTGTAATCTCCTGTGATTACGATGTGTCAGTTTATGAATGGAGAGGAGCCGCTGTCTTCTCTCCATTCATTCTCAGTGCAGCTGACGCTGCAGAGAAAGGGACTGGGGAATCTTTATCCTCTGTCTCTTTCTATGTCTCAAGGGGGAGATATCAGAGATATGTTAAGACCCCTGATATCTCACCAAAGCCCCCCAAAAGGGCTGATTAAAAAAAAAAAAAATAAAGAATAAAAAAATATTATTGTAAAAAATAAAAATTGTAAAAAAACAAAAACAAAAAAAACACACACACATACAACGTTCACCCCCCCCCCCCCCAAAATAGCAAAAAAAAAAACTGTCACGTGACATTAAAAAAAAAGTATCGGTAATCGGTATCGGCGAGTACTTGAAAAAAAGTATCGGTACTTGTACTCGGTCCTAAAAAAGTGGTATCGGGACAACCCTACAAATAATAAGTGCATTACCATGAAAGTAATATATATAAAGTCCAACATACAGTGGGGACGGAAAGTATTCAGACCCCCTTAAATTTTTCACTCTTTGTTATATTGCAGCCATTTGCTAAAAAACACACAGAATTGTTGACATTTTTGCAGATTTATTAAAAAAGAAAAATATAATGATATTAATGTGAGTCTCTAACCCCAAATCCTAACCAGGAAATGGGAAAAACCAAACAAGTAAAAAGTCCTTCCGACAGTAAAGGGAGAATCTTCTTTGACGTGCAGGAAATAATGTGAAACACCCACACTGGTGAATCCAGGGAAATAAAACAAATGGGTACTCTTACCAGAGCAGGTGGACCCGGATGTCAGCGACACAGAATCGTAAAAGCTTGAGAATCAAATCCGTTACCTCTGCCTTTCTACCCTTTTTCTTCTTTCTCTTTCCTTTTCTCCACCTTACGATTAAAGCTCATTATCAGAATTTATTTGACCTATATACACTCTACCTGTAAACAATATATATAGTAGGTATAAATCATTTAAATACCTACAAAAGTAACTAAGGAAATGATATATATCTTTAATTTAGGTTTACGTGAACCCAATGTTTAGTATTTGAAATTTCATGATATTTACCTATATAATCCCTACTGTAAAACAATGAGCTTACTTTATAGATCCTTGTAAACTTACTTTATGTATCGTTATAATATTGTATACTCAATAAACTTCTTTTGACAAGGAGAATCAAATCCGTGGCACTCACACGGCAAAGAAGATTCTTCCTTTATTATCAGAGGACTTTTTATTTGTTTGGTTTTTCCCATTTCCTGGTTAGGATTTGGGGTTAGAGACTCACATTAATATCATTATATATGTTGGACTTTATATATATTACTTTCACGGTAATGCACTTATTATTTGTACACATATTTTGCTGGCGCTACATTTTTCTCTCACCCTATGCTGGATACATGGCTAAACCTTCTTTTTTTTTGGGGGGGGGGGGGGGGGGTGACAGGAACCCAGATACTGGAAAATACATCATAACCATGTACCCATGTTGTCCCACTAAGAAGAATATTACATTAAATGTTGTTGCACCTATGTCTGTACAAACAGCTTGCTAGCCCCTCCCCACCCCATCCTTCCCCACTGAACAACAACTACGTCTCATTTATAAGTCCCATCTTCAGAGTTCTTCAAACATTGGCTTTGTTAGTGCTTTACTTACACATATGTAGTGAAATGGTATGACAGTTCCTACATCTAGATGTGTAGTGGTTGCAGTGTATAAAAGTACCACCACTTGTCTGTACTGCCCATTGTTACATAAGATCTTCATTTTGTAACTTTAAATAATGTGTTTCTATTGATGTACTTACACATTCCAGCTAAGAACTGAGTAAGGGATGTCACCACTTCACCTACATCCTTAGTACACATCTGCTTCTCATTAACAGGTTGCATTTGAATGTCTTCCAGTGACATTGACTCAGGCTGCAGCCCTGAATGAACCATAAATGAATCTCACAGATTTTATGACTGAGGTTGCAAGTGGTTCAGCTTCTTCCTCTTCAGAGCGTAAATCACTGATACCAATTTCAATTACATTGATGTTCTGTTTGTTTTCCTGCAGTACCTGTGGAGCTTCTTGCTTAGGTTGGCTTGCAGACAGAGCTGATTGTCAATTCATGAGGCCTTGGACACATAAATGTTTGTTTTAATGAAAATTACAATTCCACTGACTATTACCTTGTTGGTTCTGATTTGTCAGATTAGTGACTGAATTCTTTTTTTTATAAAACGTTTACTATCACATATTCTTAATGACAATTTTTTTTACAGACTATATTATTGTAACTCTGAGCTGTATCTGTATCTGCAACAGTATTTAGTACTCTGGCTGTAGTTGGTCCCATAACATGTTGAAAAGCTGCTACAGATATGACTCTAATGCCCTGTACACACGGTCGGACTTTCCGACGGAAAATGTGCTTGTTGTCGGAAAGTCCGACCGTGTGTAAGCTCCATCGGACTTTTTCCATCGGAATTTCCGACACACAAAGTTTGAGAGCTGGATCTAAAATTTTCCGACAACAAAATCCGTTTGCGTAAATTCCGATCGTGTGTAGACAATGTGCCACGCATGCTCAGAATCAAGCAGAAGAGCAGCACTGGCTATTGAACCTCATTTTTCTCGGCTCGTCATACGTGTTGTACGTCACCACGTTCTTGACGTTCGGAATTTCCAGCCAACTTTGTGTGACCGTGTGTATGCAAGACAAGTTTGAGCCAACATCCGTTGATGGATTTTGTTGTCGGAATGTCCGATCGTGGGTACAGGGCATTACAAGTCAAGATTATTCTGGACACATGGCTGAGCCATTTTGTGTTATTGGGAAATGACAGAAGCACAGAGACAGGAAATTAAAACATATTCATGTAGTTCCACTAAGGAGAACATTATGTTATGAAAGCATCAAACATGACACCACCACATAATTGCATAACTACTAATTACAGTATATGGGAATGGTTGTTTCACTGTATGAATAGCATGCTTGCAGTAAGAAACCCAGCAATGTCTTATATGAAAAGGAATGATAATAGTTTAGTACCTTTCTAGTTTATTATTAATTAAGGTCTGAACAAAATACAATATTTTTTTATTTTTAGTTAATAATGTTTGTACTCTCCTTTAAAGCTAGCATATGAATATTCTTATCTTCACATTTTCCTGTGTGTGTTCCTTATTTAAAGTGAACCAGTGCCCAGATTATGTATTGATATATTCTAAACAAGCAGTAAAAAAAAAAACTATTTCCACCTCTGTTGCTTCAGGTATTGTGGAGAGATTCATCTTTAAATTAAAAAAAATTCTAAAATTCCAGCTCAACTCATCCTGTTTTCTATGGCAGCAAAAACCTGGCAGCTTGGTTTAAATATTATTTACTGTTTGTTAAAAAAAATTATAACTAAAGGTCTATAGCCTGATCATAATTTTACTTTAAAATGTATTTCTTGAGCCAGTTCAGTAATAGAAAAAACGATTGACACAATCCCTGGTCCAAAACTGTTGCTTACTGCTTAGTGTTGAATTGTAAATGTATTTTCCTGACAGGATCCATGGCAGCATACGTGTGGGTTAGCCCCACCTCCATAACTACCCAATAGGACGCCTCTCCCATAAATCTTTGCTCTAGGCTGCTATCCATGTTCCTTTTTTGTCCTTCTCCGTAGGACCAGGTGTTGGTTCTCCTACCTGAAGATGACCTCCCTAAGATCAAATCAGCCGAGTGCCAAGTTATGTTCCTAGTGTTATGTTATGTTATAGGCCCTGACTGTTAAGCAGGGTATGGAATGTACAACAGAGTAGCGCTGAAAATTGGAATTGATTCATCTATGTGCACACGGTCTGTTTGCCTAATGTTACCAGGGGACCATTATCTGCTACAAAGTCTGGTGTGTGTGTGTGGCAGTTCCCTTGGTTCAGGTGATTGTAGGTGGAGGGGTAAGTTTTTATATATACACACATGGCAGCAGTGTTTTTGTGTGGGAAGCTTACAGAGCCCCGGGAATGATCGTGGGTGATACGGCGACTTCCCGGGCAACTATCTTGGCGGTTCAAGGTAAGACAAGCTCTATTGTCTGGGGTATGATTTATTTGTCAGCCAGCTGATGTGTAAATCTGTCTCTGCAGTTCCCTACTGTGTTGACACCATAGATTCCTTACTGCCCCCTAGTGGCCAGGCTGCTTGTAACAGGTATGTTTGCAGTTATGCTTTTCTGCCTGTACAAGGGAAGAGAGTAGGATTTTAGGACACTAGCTGATTTCTGTCTCTATCCTTTCTGTTTTCTTTCCTCACAGCCCTTCTAGGTCTGATCCACAACGTAGTTCCCATAGAGGAAGTGGGTCATCAAAATCACACCACTGGCAATCTTCCTCCAGGACTAGCCATCGTAGGTCTACTTCCTTCATCTCACTCTAGCAAGAGACCAGAAAAGTCATGCTGGGGGTGCAGGATGCCTGTTCCAATAGACAAATCTCTATGTGATCATTGCTTCTCTAAAGCTCCAGATGAGAGGGATGGTGCAGACCAGCATTTAGAATCTATGGTGAGGCGGGTTGTGAAAGAATCTCTACAGGAAAGAGAGGCTCGACGGCCCCGTGATTCCCCATCAGACCCATTATGCCCTCCAGTGAGAGAAGGTTTATTAAACAAGACATGGGAATCTTCCCAGCCAAGTCGCCACTCCGCTCCTATCTCAGACAGCAAATCGGATCTGGAAGATCCTGGAATGGGGTTTGAATATGCTTTAGTCCCTTCCTTGGTGAAAGCAGTAAGAGAGGCTCTGAAGTGGGAAGTTACTTCCCCCCCAAAACAGAGAAAGTTTTTCAAGCAGCTCAATAAGGAGCGACAATATTTTCCTTTTCTCTCTGAGCTGGGTGACATCATATCTGATGAATGGAGCAAGATGGACAAAAAGAGTTCCATGCAATCAAAAGTCTTGAAACTGTATTCTTTTAAGGAAGAGGAAGTAAAACACTTTGAGTCAGCTCCTTTGGTGGATGCAGCACTTACGAGACTAGTAAAATATGTAACTCTTCCCTTAGAAGACACTGTATCTTTTAAAGATCCCTTGGAAAGATGGATTGATTCAGATTTAAAAAGGATTTACCTGACATCAGGAATGGCATGCAAGCCAGTACTTGCGATAGCTGCAGTATCCAAAGCTATAGAATCTTGGTCTGATAATGTGGATGAGTTCCTAAGTATCTCTGTTGAAACGGCTAAAGATTCTCCTATCCAGGAGATCAGACTGGGGAGGCCTCTATTGATGTCATCCGCCTGATGTCCCAGGTTACGTTGGCGGCTGTTTCAGCACGTCGTGCTTTATGGCTCCATCCATGGTTGGCGGATCCGGCTTCCAAACTTGGTGCCGAATTCCCTTTGAGGGAACTTCGCTATTTGTCAACAAGCTTATAAAGTGCCATAACCCGGGCCACAGGTGGTAAGTCTGGTTTCCTCCCTCAAGACCGACGCCTACAAAATCAGAAATGCTCTTTTCCTAGAAGACAAAATTCTGATTGCGCTAGGGAAGCGTGCAGCTATAGGCCTGGTCGGGAGTTTTCAAGGTCCTGGAAATCCAGGCAGTCCTCTTTAAAAAAACCCACAAACGGTGGTTCCTCTGGCAACCAGGACTCCACTAAGTCCTTTTGAGATTGGGCCCGCTCAGGCATGCCAGGTGGGGCTCATCTTCTCCACTTCAGGCATGCCTCAATCTGGGATTACTGGACCGTCAAGACGGTCTCCTCTGGTCACAAGTGGGTCTTCAACAACACCCCAAGACTCAGATTTGTTCCTACAACTCTTCCAGGTTCAGAAGAGAAAAAGCAGGTCCTTGTAACTTATGTGAATTGTTTATTGGATCAAGGCGCAGCTATCCCTGTTCCAGAAGACGAATGAGGCAAAGGCACGTATTCTCCTCTCTTCATGATACAAAAGAAAAACGGCACATGGAGACCAGTCATAGACTTAACCCCAAAATGGAATCCTTACTTACAATTCAACAGTCAGTACATCTGGGAGACTGGTTGATTTCAATCGATCTAAAAGATGCCTACTTCCACGTACCAGTAGCAACGGACTTTCAACAATTCCTCCGCTTTGCGGTAGGCGTCCAGCATCTGCAATTCACGTGTCTACCCTTCGGTCTAACAACGTCACCTCGGGTCTTTTCCAAGTTCCTATTATCTGTTGTGGCTCTTCTTCGTGTCAAAGGGGTTCGTCTCCACCACTATCTAGACGACCTACTTCTCCTAGCTCAGAACAAAGATCAACTTTTAGAGCACAGGAGCTTGGTCATTTCCACCCTGCAAGAATTTGGGTGGCTCCTGAATTTAGAGAAGAGCCATCTAGAGCCAACACAATCCCTTGTGTTTCTAGGGGCTCACTTCAACACAGTGGAAAGCACCATTTCCTTTCCAGAAGAGAAGATTGGAGTGATTCGAGACAGAATACACACAGCCCTTGCATCATCTCACCTCTCCGCTCTCCAATGCCTGAAAGTAATTGGCACAATGACAGCCACCATTCCTATGGTGAAGTGGGCCCAATAGCATACACGGTCCTTCCAAAAAGGGTTATTTCAACAATGGGATTCTTCCAGCCAAACCCAGCGCATACACCTTACTCCAATCATGAGAACGTCTCTTCTTTGGTGGCTTCAAGGGAAAAATCTGCGCAATCACCATTCAATCATTCCCATCTCATGGGTCACGATAACATCGGATGCCAGCAATCGGGAATGGGGCGCTCATTGCTTTTCGGAAATGGCTCAGGGCAGATGGAATTCCCCTTCTCAGGGGATTGTCTCCAACATACTCGAGCTGAGGGCCGCCTTGCAGGCACTCCTGTCATTTCGCCATATAATAATGATTTCATCAGTAATGTTAAGGTTGAACAATACAACCGCTGTGGCTTACACAAGGAAGCAAGGTGGAACTCGCAGCTGGTCCCTGATACAGGAAGTGGAGCCAATAATGAGCTGGGCTCAGAAGAACTTGTCCAACATCTCTGCGGTTTATATTCCAGGGATTCAGAATGTACAAGCGGACTTTCTATGTCGTGTTAAAATGGACAACAACGAGTGGTCTCTCCACAAAGAGGTGTTTGAGTGGCTTCTGACTCTGGGAGTATCTCCAGAGGTCGATCTGTTTGCTTCCCCATGCAATCACAAAATGCCCAAATATTATTCGAGGTTCAGAGACCCTCAGGCATATGGGACAGATTCTCTGTCAGATCAGTGGAGGTTGCAGAAGGCCTATGCCTTCCCTCCGGTACCAGTGATTCTTCAATTTCTCCGGATGCTCAGAACAGAGAAGGTGGAAATCATTGCAGCGATTCCTTTCTGGCCCAACAGGCTTTGGTTCCCTCTGTTATCACTCCATAGCTATCAAGACCCAGTTCCCCTACCTCTCAAGCCGGATCTACTGTCTCAAGGCACGACGTTACACCCGTGTCCATCCTGCCTACACCTCAGGGTGTGGTTCTTGAGAGGGGAAGGCTCGAAGCTCTAGGTTGTCCTGAAGAAGCTATTCCAACCCTTCTCAGTGCCAGAAGGAAAAGTACTAATAGGGTATATGAGCGTATATGGTCCAGATTCACTGATCATATGTCTTCCAGGTCGAATCCTTGTAACTCTCCAGCAGTAAAGACATACTGAGTTTTCTTCAATCAGGACTTGACCTGTCTCTAGCAGTCAGCTCACTAAGAGTACAAGTATCAGCCATCTCGGCTTTCACAGGAGTCTCATGGGCAAATCATTCTCTGATCTGTCAGTTCTTTAAAGGAGCCATCAGGCTTAGACCTCAAAGAAGACTGAGGTTCCCCAAATGGGACCTCCCTCTTGTTTTGGATTTTCTCTCCAATCTCGGATCAGATCCTGACACACCTCTTTCCACAAGAGACCTCACGCTCAAAGACTACTTTCCTAGTAGCTGTGACTTCGGCCAAAAGAGTTTCAGAAATGAGAAATTTAGGTTCAGAGGAACCTTTTCTGACCTTTTTCTCAGACAGAGCAGCGTTGATTCCCATGTTAGGGTCAAACCCTAAAGTGACCTCAGTCTTCCATGAAAATCAAGAGATTGTGCTTCCTACTTTTAAAAAAACAGACAATCAAGATGTTCATCCTCTTGACGTAGGCAACACTCTAAAACAATACCTGGAGGTTACGGCTCCTTTCAGATAAACTGAGTTTCTCTTCATCCTTCTCCATGGTAAAAACAAGGGAATGTGAGCTTCGGTCAGATCAATTTCTTCCTGGATTGTACAGACCATTCAGAGGGCATACAGGACAGGGGGGTTGGCTCCTCCTGGGGCAGTGACGGCTCATTCGACCCGGAGTATCTCGACTTCTTGGGCAGCTACTAGGCATGTTGCGCCTGAAATCATTTGTAGAGCGGCCTCTGGGTCTTCTATCAACACATTTGTCTCTCACTACTGTGTTGAACCAGCTGCTCTGATCCATTAATTTTGGTTTACAAGTATTGTCGGTTGACAATGTTAAATAAGTTTTGGTCTCTTTGCTGAACATTTTGCCCACCCGGGTGTGTTTGGCGAATTATTTCCCACACGTATTCTGCCATGGAGCCTGTCAGGAAAATGGAAAATTTATATCAGATACTTACCATAATTTTCCTTTCCTGATAGGCTCCATGGCAGCAGGAGTCCCCTGCCAAATGTCTGGACTAGGCTAGTTACAGAACATGGATAGCAGCCTAGAGCAAAGATTTATGGGAGAGGGGTCCTATTGGGTAGTTATGGAGGTGGGGCTAACCCACACGCATGCTGCCATGGAGCCTATTAGGAAAGGAAAATTATAGTAAGTATTTGATATAAATTTTCAGTTTTTTTCTCTTTGTGATTTCTACAGGCCTAAAGCAGCTGTGCGGACATCTTACTTGAATGTGGTTGGACGACAAAAGAATAACTTTCTCCAATTTTTGTAGCATGGAAAACATAATGGATTATAAACCCCTCAAGGAAAGCAAATCTTTAACAAGAAAAGAACGTGAAAAGCAGCACTCCAAGTAATCAAAAAAAGCATAATTAAGGTCCATAACAACTCTAAGAAAGCCCAAGGCAGCTAAAGAAGTGGAGGAGAATATTAATATAAAAAAAGAAAAAGAAATAAAAAACACAAAAAAACATGTATATGAATACTTTCTGAGAAAGGAAGTATAAATATCACCAAATGACAGTAAACAATTTTACTGTTACGGGAAGAAAAAAGTTAAAATAATTAAAAAGCAAATGTTGACTTACATCACTATCAGGCAGCTAAATGTTAAAAAAATGCACTTAGGAAGAAACTGAATTCGGTCTAAAGAAGAACAGAATAAAGAAATACTCCTAATATTAATATATCAAGAAGGTTCAAGCAACAGAATACCTTTCACACATCATCAATGAGTCGTTTCTAATGCGATGCAGTCCGATGACCTCTTTGTGCGTAAACTGCGCCAACTACCATCCCAATCATCTCCTCACAAGAGTCCTCATGAGGCTAAGTCACTAATTACCTCAGGGAATAGCAGGCATAACGGTGGAGCACGTTCCCTTTCAGAGTCAGAGTATAACCCTCGGGATAAAGGGATTTCAAGCCCATCTGCCCCACGTTTTAAAGATCCTTTCATACTGCTTGGGCTGGCAGCAAACAGCCAAGGGCCAGTGGCCCTAGAGGTAAAAGAAAAACCACCTGAAGGAGATCCTGTAGCCCCACGTCCCAAAAGTTTTGCTCATCATGACATTCAGAGTATATTGTTTGATCCCTTCAAAAGGAGGGAATCTGAAGGAAAAAAGAATGTAAGAAGTGGTGCTTCTGCTGCTTCTCAGCTCAGAACTTGTACTTCATCACCCAGGAGATCTTTGTCATCCCCTGAAGATCCAGGTGATTCTGGAGATGGAAAAGACAACGAGCTATTACTTAGCTGCCCATATTTCCGCAATGAATTTGGAGGGGAAGAGAAAGAAGGCCAAAAAGATCAAGGATGGGACTTTTGTTCTCTCTTTTCATTAAATTCTCCACTTATCAATTGTCCAGTCAGGGGGCCCAATGCAGCTGTATCTGTGTTAGAAGAAGCAAGAGAAAGGTTGAGAGATTGCAGCTACTTTGTTGAATATCAAGATCTGGGTGCACTATATTATCGAAAGTATTTTTATGGGAAAGGTTAGTGATATTTTAACTATTTCTAATCTTTTTCAGAGACCACTGTTTTGAGTATTCTTCTGTTGTGTTTCTCTGCACTCTTGAGTAACTTACCTTTTGCTGCTTTGTTTTTACAAGAACATCAGAATTTTTTTGGAGTTGATGAGAGGCTCGGGCCTGTGGCCATAAGTTTGAGACGAGATGAAAGAGATGGCGTGCAAGGCATACAGTATAATTATAGAATTATTTTTCGAACAACTGAGGTAATGAATGCATTTTGTTAAGTTTTTTTTAAATATATATTAAGTTAGAAATATGGTCAAAAGTCAAAATTACATATATGCTATGGTCAATGAAAATCATACTACATATACAATACTGTGCAAAAGTTTTAGACAGGTGTGAAAAAATGCTGTCAATTAAGAATGCTTCCAGAAATAGTGTTAAACGTTTATTTATTTATATCAATTGATAAAATGGAAAGTAAAAGAGAAATCCAACTCAAATCAGTATTTGGTGTGACCAAACTTTGCCTTCAAAATAGCATAAATTCTTCTAGGTACATCTACACACAGTTTTTGAAGGAACTGGACAGGAAGGTTGCTCCAAACATCTTCTGTGGATGTAAGCTGACTCAGATCGTTCTGTCTCTACATGTAATCCCAGACAGACTCGATGATATTGAGATCAGGGCTCTGTGGGCGCCAAACCATCACTTTCATGACCCCTTGTTCTTTTTTACACTGAAGATAGTTCTTAATGACATTGGCTGTATGTTTGGGGCTGTTGTCCTACTGCAGAATAAATTTGGGGCCAACAGACCTCCCTGATGGTATGGCATGATGGATAAGTATCTACCTGAATTTCTCAGCATTGAGGGTACCATTGATCCTGACCAAATATCCAACTCCATTTGCAGAAATGCAGCCCCATACTTGCAAGTAGGGATGAGCCGAACACCCCCCGGTTCGGTTCGCACCATAACCTGCGAACGGACCGAAAGTTTGCGCAAACTTTAGAACCCCGTTAAAGTCTATGGGACTCGAATGTTCGAAATCAAAAGTGCTAATTTTAAAGGCTAATATGCAAGCTATTGTCCTAAAAAGGGTTTGGGGACCCGGGTCCTGCCCCAGGGGAAATGTATCAATGCAAAAAAAAGTTTTAAAAACGGCCGTTTTTTCGGGAGCAGTGATTTTAATGATGCTTAAAGTGAAAAAAAAGTGAAATATTCCTTTAAATATCATACCTGGGGGGTGTCTATAGTATGCCTGTGAAGTGGCACATGTTTCCCGTGTTTAGAACTGTCCCTGCACAAGATGATATTTCTAAAGGAAAAAAAGTCATTTAAAACTGCTTGCGGCTTTAATGTAATGTCTGGTCCTGGCAATATGGATGAAAATCATTGAGAAAAATGACATGGGTACCCCCCAGCCCATTACCAGCCCCTTTGGATCTTGTACGGATATTAAGGGGAACCCCACACCCAAATTAAAAAAAGGAAAGGCGTGAGGCCCCCAGGCCCTATATACTCTGAACAGCAGTATATAGGTGGTGCAAACAAGACAGGGACTGTAGGTTTGTTGTTAAGTAGAATCTGTTTGTAATTTTGAACTGGTACATTTTTAAAGTGTAGCTCCAGTCAAAAAATCTATTTTTAAGCTTTTTGGAAAACATAGGGAAGGGTTATCACCCCTGTAACATTTGTTTTGCTGTCTGTGCACCTCTTCACCTCACTTTCTGTCCCAATGACAAATGTTTTTTGAAAATTTGGGTTTTTTAGTGAAACAAGGATTGGTGATAAAGCATCAGTGGAGAGGAGACACGTTTTTCTCATATTAACTCTTAAGGCACTTTCACACGGACGTGTCCGTGTACGGAGCCCGCTCTGCTCAGCGGGGGATCGCTCCGTCAATCCCCGCTGAGCAGGCAGATGACAGGTCCATCTCAGGACACTGTGCAGGGACGGACCTGTCAGAGCGCCGCTCTCCCCTATGGGGGATCGGATGATGATGGACCGTAGAGTCCGTTGTCACCGATCCGATCCGCAAATGGATGGAAAAGTAGGTTTTTCCTCCGTTACACTTTTTCGGATCGGAGGGGGTCGGATGTCAGCGGACATGTCACCGGACATCCGACGCTCCATAGAGGTCTATGGAGGGTCCGTTCAGGTCCGCCTAAAAATCTGACAGGCGGACCTGAACGGATCGTTCGTGTGAAAGAGCCCTTACAGGAGAGAATTTCCCTTCCTAGGGGTAGATTTCATCTCACTTCCTGTTGCCTCCTTCCGTTTGCAAGTAGGAGTCTTTTGTAAGTTGGATGTTTGAAAGTAGGGGCCTGCCCTTTATACTCTGCAGAAATTTGGGCCTTAGGTGTTGGTGTTGCCACAACACTGTAAGCCCTCACAGTTACACTTGGTGGGCCCTGGAACGCCCTGCTGTGAACTATTATATTAAGAATTGTAATTACATGCCATTGTTGAACAGTGGTAGAAAAATTGGGCCTTTGGTGGTGATGGTGGTGCTGGTGCCACAACACTGTAAGTCCTCACAGTTACTCTTGGTGGGCACTGGAACGGGCCCTGCTGTGAAATATTATATCAAGAATTGTAATTACATGGACCTGTTGAACAGGGGCAGAAAAATTGGGCCTTTGGTGGTGGTGGTGCTGGTGCCACAACACTGTAAGCCCTCACAGTTACTCTTGGTGGGCGCAGGAATGGGCCCTGCTGTGAAATATTAGATCAAGAATTGTAATTACATGTCCCTGTTGAACAGGGGCAGAAAAATTGGGCCTTAGGCACTGGTGCCATAACACTGCAACCCCTCACAGATACTCTAGTTGGAGCGCAGGAATGAGCCCTGCTGTAAATTATTGCATCAAAAATTGTAATTACACACCCCTGTTATACAGGGGCTGAAAAATTGGGCCTTAGCCACTGGTGGTGGCGCCCAGAACCAAAAATGTTCCTACACGCTATCAGCATGATCATTGAGGAGGAAGAGGATAGTCACTCAGCATAACAGGATAGTCACTCAGCATCAGCATAGGCAGTCTTGAAGGGATCTGACATTTTTTTAAAAATTATTCGGTTACATCAGCATCAGGTGCTTGGTAGCTGGTGGTGATCCAAGACTGATTAATTTTTATAACGGTCAGTCGATCGACCGAGTTGGTGGACAAGCGCACCCTGTGATTGGTTACAAAGCCTCCAGCAGCACTGAATGTGCGTTCCAAAAGAACGCTGGATGCAGGACAGGCCAGTAGCTCACTTGCATATTGTGCAAGCTCTGGCCAGTGATCCATCCTCAAGACCCAGTAACCCAGAGGATTTTCTGTGGGAAAGGTGTCCAAGTCTGATCTTGCCCCTAGGTATTCCTGCACCATGTAAAACAGACGCTGGTGATGGTTGCTGGAACCGATCATACCTTGGGGCTGCAGACTAAAAAATTGTCTGAACGCATCGGTCAGATGGCCACCTTCTCCCCTGCACCCCCTTTTACGGACCTGAGGCCTGGGGAAAAAAAACAAGCTCCCCTGACCATGTCCTGGTGCCATAGTCACATAGGTACTCATTGATGGCCCTCTGCTGTGTGTGCAGCCACTGCAGCATGGCCAACGTTGAGTTCCACCTGGTGGGTATGTCACAGATTAGGCGGTTCTTGGGCAGGTTAAATTCCTTTTGGAGGTCAGCCAGCCGAGCACTGGCATTATATGACCTGCGGAAATGCACACAGACTTTCCTGGCCTGCCTCAGGACATCCTGTAGGCCTGGGTACCTGCCCAAGAACCGCTGCACCACCAAGTTAAGGACGTGAGCCAAACAGGGCACATGGGTCAGTTGTCCCTGTCTGAGGGCGGAGAGGAGGTTGGTGCCATTGTCGCAAACGACCATTCCTGGCTTAAGCTGGCATGGCATCAACCACCTCTGAACCTGCCCCTGCAGAGCTGACAGAATCTCTGCCCCAGTGTGGCTTCTGTCCCCCAAGCACACCAGCTCAAGCACCGCATGGCATCTTTTTGCCTGAGTGCTTGCGTAGCCCCTTGAACGCATATGTAGCACCGCTGTTCTGAGCACAAATCAGCACAGGAAGAGGCCATGGAGGAAGAAGAAGAGGAGGGGATAGAGGAGAGAGGTGTGGCAGAATCACCACTAGTAGAATTTTGGAGGCGTGGTGGCAGAACAACCTCCAACACTACTGCACCCTGTCCTGCATCCTTCCCAGCTGCCAGAAGAGTCACCCAGTGCGCGGTGAAAGATAGGTAACGTCCCTGTCCATGCCTGCTGGACCATGAGTCTACAGTAATATGCACCTTACCACTGACCGCCCTGTCCAGCGAGGCCAAAACATTGCCTTCCACATGCCGGTAGAGAGCCGGAATCGCCTTCCGTGAGAAAAAGTGGCATTTGGGAACCTGCCACTGAGGAACCGCACATTCCACAAACTCACGGAAGGGGGCAGAGTCTACCAACTGAAAAGGCAGCAGTTGAAGTGCTAGCAATTCAGCCAAGCTAGCATTCAACCGCTGGGCATGTGGATGGCTGGGAGCAAACTTCTTTCGGCGGTGCAGCAGCTGGGGCAGGGAAATTTGCCTGGAACACCTTTGTACACTAACTGTAAATACTGCAGCTGCCTGCCTGTCGTATTAATAGGATCAGAAGAACACCAGCAATTGTCTTCAGGTAGCTTTAGCTGCACACTGTGCAAAGGACACAGTACACTAACTGTAAACACTGCAGCTGCCTGCCTATGGTATTATTAGGATCAGAAGAACACCAGCAATTGTCTTCAGGTAGCTTAAGGTGCACACTGTGCAGAGGGCACAGTACACTAACTGTAAATACTGCAGCTGCCTGCCTGTGGTATTAATAGGATCAGAAGAACACCAGCAATTGTCCTCAGGTAGCTTTAGGTGCACACTGTGCAGAGGACACAGTACACTAACTGTAAATACGGCAGCTGCCTGCCTGTGGTATTAATAGGATCAGAACACCAGCCATTGTCTTCAGGTAGCATTAGGTGCACACTGTGCAGAGAACACAGTACACTAACTGTAAATACTGCATCTGCCTGCCGGTGGTATTAATAGGATCAGAAGAACACCAGCGATTGTCTTCAGGTAGCTTTGGGTGCACACTGTGCAGAGGACACAGTACACTAACTGTAAATACTGCAGCTGCCTGCCTGTGGTATTAATAGGATCAGAAGAACACCAGCAATTGTCTTCAGGTAGCTTTAGGTGCACACTGTGCAGAGAACACAGTACACTAACTGTAAATACTGCATCTGCCTGTGGTATTATTAGGATCAGAAGAACACCATCAATTGTCTTCAGGTAGCTTTAGGTGCACACTGTGCTAAGGACACAGTACACTAACTGTAAATACTGCAGCTGCCTGCCTGTGGTATTAATAGGATCAGAAGAACACCAGCAATTGTCTTCAGGTAGCTTTAGGTGCACACTGTGCAGAGGACACAGTACACTAACTGTAAATACTGCATCTGCCTGCCTGTGGTATTAATAGGATCAGAAGAACACCAGCAATTGTCTTCAGGTAGCTTTAGGTGCACAATGTGCAGAGGACACAGTACACTAACTGTAAATACTGCAGCTGCCTGCCTGTGGTATTAATAGGATCAGAAGAACACCAGCAATTGTCTTCAGGTAGCTTTATGTGCACACTGTGCAGAGGACACAGTACACTAACTGTAAATACTGCATCTGCCTGCCTGTGGTATTATTAGGATCAGAAGAACACCAGCAATTGTCTTCAGGTAGCTTTAGGTGCACACTGTGCAGAGGACACAGTACACTAACTGTAAATACTGCAGCTGCCTGCCTGTGGTATTAATAGGATCAGAAGAACACCAGCAATTGTCTTCAGGTAGCTTTAGGTGCACACTGTGCAAAGGACACAATACACTAACTGTAAATACTGTCGCTGCCTACCTGTGGTATTAATAGGATCAGAAGAACACCAGCAATTGTCTTCAGGTAGCTTTAGGTGCACACTGTGCAAAGGACACAGTACACTAACTGTAAATACTGTAGCTGCCTACCTGTGGTATTAATAGGATCAGAAGAACAGCAGCAATTGTCTTCAGGTAGCTTTAGGTGGACACTGTGCAAAGGACACAGTACACTAACTGTAAATACTGTAAAAATACCTGCCTACCTGTCAGTATATTAGGAAGAGAATAACAGGAACTGACCTGGCTAAACTGAATACACACAACACCTAGGATGCATATATACACAATACACTGTAAGTGCAGCTAACTGACTCGCCTGCCTACTCTAACTTAAATCAAATGACACTGTCTCTCTGTCGCCACGCAGGCAACCTTATATATTGTGGGGCGTGTACTAAACCCCCTGAGCCATAATTGGCCAAAGCCACCCTGGCTTTGGCCAATTACGGCTCTCTGTACAGACAGCGCTGTGATTGGCCAAGCATGCGGGTCATAGTGCATGCTTGGCCAATCATCAGCCAGCAATGCACTGCGATGCCGCAGAGAATTATGGGCCGCAACGCGCCAAATTCGAATTTGTCGCGAACGGCCCATAACATTCGCAATTTGACGAACAACCGAACAGGCGATGTTCGAGTCGAACATGGGTTCGACTCGAACTCTATGCTCATCCCTACTTGCAAGGGGCCTCCACCATGCTTCACTATTGCCTGCAGACACTCATTTTTGTACCACTCTCCAACCCTTTGGTGAACAAACTGCATCCTGCTACAGCCAAATATGCCAACAAAATTGGAACTGGGGTGCAGAAAAATGGCAGCAGGTGCTCTGGACTGATGAGTCAAAATCTGAAATATTTGTCTGTAGCAGGAGACAGTTTGTTTACCAAAGGGCTGGAGAGCGGTACAATAATGAGTGTTTGAGGGCAACAGTGAAGCATGGTTGAGGTTCTTGCAAGTTTGGAGCTGCATTTCTGCAAATGGAGTTGGAGATTTGGTCAGGATCAATGGTGCCCTCAATGCTAAGAAATACAGGCAGATATTATTTCATCATACCATACCATCAGGGAGGCATGTGATTGACCCTGAATTTATTCTGCAGCAGGCGAATGACCCCAAACATGCAGCCAATGTCAATAAATATATTCAGTCTACTGAAGATCTGTGGTTACCATATTTTTCGCTCCATAAGACGCACCTGACCATAAGACACACCTAGGTTTTAGAGGAGGAAAACAAGAAAAAAATATTCTGAACCAAATGGGGTACTAAAATATTTACCAGTGCCCATGAAATGCAGCCTGACCTGTGTCTAAGAAATGCAGCCTGACCATTGCCATAAATGCAGCCTGACTATTGCCATTAATGCAGCATGAATATTGCCGTTAATGCAATCTGAATATTTCCATTAATGCAGCCTGAATATTACCATTAATGCAGCCTGACCTGTGCCACTGCTTGGGCTGCTCTGTCTCAGCAGGTGTCAGGCCGGGAGATCTCCCGGCGCTCGTGGGGGCCTGGGATGTCTGTCTTTTGGGATTAGCATTGCGGCGGGGGCGGTGACAACGGCAGCGGGGGGCGGTGATGCCGGTGGCCGGGGGCGGTGCCAGCAATGGAGGGGGCAGGGGCAGTGCCGGCAGCGGCGGGGGTGCCTGTGGTATATTCGCACCAAAGGACGCAGAGACATTTTCCCCCATTTTTTGGGGGGAAAAAAGTGTCTTATGGTCCGAAAAATACGGTAATTCTCTAAGATGCTTGGAACACCCTACCTGTCGAGTTCCTTCAAAAACTGTGTGAAAGTGCACCTAGAATAGAAGACTTGATGCTGTTTTGAAGGCAATGAATATTGATACCAAATATTGATACACCAAATATTGAATATTGATAAACCAAATATTGATTTGATAAAAATAAACTATTAACACAGCATTCTTAAAGTGGAGTTTCACCCAAAAATGGAACTTCCACTTTTTGGATTCTTCCCCCCCTCCGGTTTCACATTTGACACCTTTCAGGGGGGGGGGGAGCAGATACCTGTCTAATACAGGTATTTGATCCCACTTCCTGGCTTAGCTCACCGCGGCGCTTGCAGTGACCTATGCCACTTCCGGCTCCTACCCCGTCCTCCCCCGCTGTATTCTGTGAGACACAGAACACAGCAGGAACCTGAGAGGACGCGCAGCGCGACTCGCGCATTTGCAGTAGGGAACCAGGAAGTGAAGCCGCGCGGCTTCACTTCCTTATTCCCTTACCGAGGATGGCGGTGGCAGCAGCCGAGAGCCGAAGGACGGATCGGCTTCGGCTGCTGATATTGCGGGCTCCCTGGACAGGTAAGTGTTTATATATTAAAAGTCAGCAGCTGCAGTATTTGTAGCTGCTGGCTTTTAATATTTTTTTTTCTGCGGACCTCCACTTTTATTTGCAGCATTTTTTCACACCTGCTTAAAACCTTTGCACAGTACTATATATAATTTTTTATTAAATATATTGCAGTACAGTTTAAATACCTGTTAATTCTACCAGTTCATTGTTTGAATCCTGAATTTTTCAAGGGGACAATGCTATCACTAATACAGTGAAATTGCTGCAGGGCTGTCACCCTGCACTCTGGCTGTAGCTGATTGGATGTAAGGATGTATGGAGTGGGTGAGCTATCAGCATTGTCACCCAGTGAATGTACTCTGCCAAGCAAATGTAAAGCAATGCTTGTGTAAGTGACTGTGCATTGTTCTCCACAGGTGCAGGACTGCCAGTGACTTGCACAACTAGTAAATGTCATTGCAAGTAAGGGAAGCAAGGAAGACAGAATTCAGAAAAAAAAACTTTAGTCATGACACCCCTTTAAAAAAGCTAGGGATTAGATGCTAGGGACTATATATTAGGCTTTTAGGGGCCAGATTCTAAGGTTCATTCACATACAAATATATGCATTAAAGCGGAGTTCCACCCAAAAGTGGAACTTCCACTTGTTGTACTCCTTCCTCCCTCAGGTGCCAGATTTGGCACCTTTCTGGGGGGAGGGGGGGCAGGATACCTGTCTTTCACAGGTATCCTGTTCCCACTTCCGGGAGCCTCAGTCGCGGGTATTGACGTCACCGCCCGGGCTCCCTCCTCCTTCCCCAGCCGCCGGGCCAGTAGGAGAGAGGAGCGAAGCCTCGCGCATGCGCAGTAGGGTTTCCGGGCGTGAAGCTGTAAGGCTTCACTGCCGGGCTCCCTTACTCGCAATGGTGGCAGCAGCACCTGACAGCTGATGGAAACATCAGCTGCGGTGCCGACATCGCTGGACTCCAGGACAGGTAAGTATCTGATTATTAAAGGTCAGCAGCTGCAGTACGTGCAGCTGCTGGCTTTTAATTTTTGCAGTGGTGGGCGGACCTTCACTTTAACGTGTATTGCATTGTATTTTTGAAAGATCCCATTTCAGTTTATTTAAATACCACAAAACAGGGAAAATAGCAAAAGTGTGCCATGGGAGACTTTTGTTCAATGCATTGGGCCAAACATGGCCTGTATAAAACAATGTAGTTTCTTATGCCTGTGCATTTTTTTTGCCCTGAAAAGGCAGCAAAATGTATGACAACACAGCTTGTGTGGATAAACCCTTACTTGGGGCTAGGTGCCAAATATTAGACACTAAGGGCTAACACATAGTAAAACGGTTATCTGTATTTAAAAACAATAAAATAATAGTGTGTAGTTCAATCAGCTTTTTTTGACTGCTTTGAGAATATTTTTTAAAAAGTAAACACCTCAGTACTGTTCACTTACAAATCAGATTGAGCTGAAAGATGGCCATAAAAATAGTTTTATATTTTCATTATTATTTTAGGGTTAAAGAGGAAGCTTTTTTAAAACTTTAATTTGTGTAAATAATATTATAGTTTAAAATTAAATATTTAAATTTCTTCTCTGTATCTGATATAAAAGATATATTATACACATGCAAACAAAGAGAGAGATCTGTTGGCAAAAAGGTAAGGGTAGTGGATATATACAGAACAAAATTAAAATCCATAGGAAAACATGGGAGAGACAGACAAACGAAAGGCAAGCTACTTTTTAAATAAGGTACATTAGCTTCTTAAAAAATTACTTTCCATAAGACATAGCAAGTACCATAGGATATTCCAGAAAGACCAAGCCACACTCGTCCAGAAGCTTTGTCTCCACTCTAAATTTAGAACAGTAAATTTCAGTACAGATTTAGAACATAAGCACATCCCTGCTATTCCAGTTTCCAGTGCTGTGCCTCACTATTGGCTGTTGGTGTGCCCAGTTTGGAGACAATAATGGGGTGGTGTGCCAAAGGTTTGGAGACAAAATATGAAAATCATGGTCTCTGCTTGCAAGTTTTGCAGCACTCAACAATGCCTTTTTCCTTAGTTTTCTCTCGTAAAATATGCCCTACAGCCTGACCTCCAAGGCTCTGGTCCACTGACTCCTCTATTGTAAATAGAGCCATATATATTATTTATACAGCCATATATACGGTGATAAAATAAAACACCTACAATGTTAATGCAGCATATTCTCAGAGAGTAATACAACAGGTGATGGCAAAGCATGTATTTTTTTAAATCATACATTATATGCAATAAAAAATATCCTAGATCCTGTTTAGCATTTCATGGTCTAATATTACACATTTTTGCTGTTTTATTTATTCAAAATATCAGACTGCCTAATCTACCATTTTCCTATTCTGATAAATCCTTTCCATTCTGGTTAAATCCATTTTCAGCTTTTTGTAGTTTATTTTTTGATTTTTATCCCTAACTTTTTCTATTTGAAGTTGAAGACACTTCGGGGCTCAATTCTAGAAGAAGCCTTTCCTTCATCCATTCGTTCTAGCTCTTCCAGAGCTATATCCCCCAAAAAACTTTTGGAGTACATTGTACCAGAATTGAACTTGCAATGTCTGCGCTTAGCTTCAAACTCTCCCAAAGTACCAGAAACTCTGCTAAAACTGGATGAACAGGGGGTAAGTGATAATTTGTTTATTGCTAAATTCATATAATGCTGTCCATGAATATAATTTTTTTTATTTAAAGGTAAATCTCACCAGTGGGACACAGATGGCAAAAAATCCTGACAGGGATTTTAACCATCCCCTACAGTATCCAAAGTGAAACCAAAGTTTTGGTTTTTAATATATTTCCTGTGAATATACTGTATATTATGCATGTACATATCTATTTAATATCAAAACTACCGTAACTATTATTGTTGGTCAGTACTCAGTGTCAGCAAAAGATCATACATTACACAAGGAAACAAGAGTTTGCAACAACAGTGACAAAGATAGCACTTACCCAATTTAATTTACATACTGTATTATTGAATTTGAATTGTTTTGTACCATGGTTACAGGTTTTTCTCATTATATTTTATCACCTATGTCATTATATCATTTAGCATTTATGTTTTTGTAATTTTATGTTTTACATCTTAGCAGTCCATATGTTTATAGGCAAAATAATGACATTCGAGCCACAAAATGCATTGTTTTGTGTGCTAATAAAAGTTCTGCCTGACACTTGGCTAACCTCAGTCCAATATGGAGTTCATCACTCCCACTAAAAGTTGTTGGAATTGAAATTAGGGCCTGCATGTTCCCTCATTTGGTCTCCTATACTGAATTTATCTGCCAAACTTACACTTTTCTTTGTCTAAAAGTCATTAAATGATCAAATGAAGACATTTTAAGAGTTATTCTTCAATTTGGTTACAACCCACGTTTGCTGTAAAATCCAAGCGTTTACCTATATGTACTTCAAAAATTAAGGACATTATTAGCTTTATTTAACAAGACAAAAATAAAATTCAGTAACACACAGCAACCAGTTAGAATTGATCTATTAGTAATTTGACTCCAGGTATAAAAAACTGTTCTAATTTTTTGTTACAGTCTTATGCCTTGTTAAGTATAATATTTGTAGTATTATCTTGAGCTAATTATTCATTGTATAATTAGCTCTACTTGAAAGGTTTACAAGTTTGTTTCCATAAGCAGCAGCTGCTTTGCAAAATATTTAGACATTATACTTCCTGTGGGTAGTGAAAAGTGGTTTGGTGGTTGTCTGAACAAGTATTGCTGAATGTGGACCTGCACTTGTACAGTATGTAACTGAGAATGGAACCTTTAGAAAAAAAATAGCTGATGTTCTTTTTTTGTAACTGACGCTTTTAATTCAGATTTTGGAACTAAAATAGGACTTGATCACGTGACCTTACATGCTGCAAAATCAGAGAAAAGGGGGTTCCCACAGCATTGGACCTACTGTGAGCATGTAAGAAATCTTAGATTTTACCTCTGTCCATGCCATATGCTAATGCCAGTAAACCTCTTCATTAATATATATTAAATGCCTGTATGAGCCTGGGATTAGCTGTATAAGAAATCCAGCCATCAATAGACAGGATTCTATAACCTAAACCAGGTGTTCTGAATGACCAAGCATTAAAGGAGGTTAGAATATTTGTGGCTTCTGAAATTTGTAGACATCAGTTTTTTTTAATGAAAAAAAACAAACATAAACGGAATTTATTTAAATTAAGTCTCAAAGTTGCAACATTAAAAACTGATCTACTGTGAACAAAAATGCTAAGCATTTACTTATATGTACCTCAAATAATTAAGGACATTATTAGCTTTATTTAAGGCATGGTACTTGTACTATATAAAGAAAAAAAATAACCAAAGAAAAAAAAAACAAATAGTGTACATATGACACTTTTGTTTTTCTGCAAGACAGAGTGAAATGAAACTACTCTCTGTAGCAACATACAAGGAGGGTCATTTTTTGAAAGCCATATTGTTAAATTAAAAGTATTCATTAGGTGCAGTAGAAATGCATCTGGCAGCAGATGGACTGCGTGTGTACCGCGCACACACACCCACACCTAGAAGAAAACAGAAGCAGAAGTAGCCAATGATGTGTATTGAATGAAAAATTTGCAGGAAGTAAGAAGGTGATTTAAAAATATTATGAAGCAAAATTCAGTTTACTTAAAGAGGAAAAAAATATTTTTTCTGACTAGAATCAGATACATCCCTTGATGTATATGCTACTACAGTATGTATATCTTGTTTTTTTGTTTTTTTTACTCTCTCTATATCTATCTATCTATCTATCTATCTATCTATCTATCTATCTATCTATCTATCTATCTATCTATCTATCTATCTATCTATCTATCTATCTATCTATCTATCTATCTATCTATCTATCTATCTATCTACTGTATAATGTGTGTGTTTGTGTATATATATATATATATATATATATATATATATATATATATATATACATATACAGTATATCACAAAAGTAAGTACACCCCTCACATTTTTGTAAATATTTTATTATATCTTTTCATGTGACAACACTGAAGAAATTACACTATGCTACAACGTAAAGTACTGAGTGTACAGCTTGTATAACAGTGTAAATTTGCCCCCTCAAAATAACTTAACACACAGCCATTAATTTTTAAGCTGCTGGCAACAAATGTTAGTACAACCCTAAGTGAAAATGTCCAAATTGGGCCCAAAGTGTCAATATCTTGTGTGGCCACCATTATGTTCCAGCACTGCCTTAACCCTAAACAATAATATGTGCAATCCATCTGTGATATATGACCAAAGTGCAACATGCAAAAAAATTATTATTAATATAAATTCCAAGTGCTGATTGCATAAAAAAAAAGTATCCACGTCTAAGTTCAAAAAAGTTCATAAGTAACAAACGTAAAGTGCATAAATATAGTGTCCATAAAAATTGGTATCCATCATGCTCATCCTTAACAGTGTGCAAAATAAAGCATGCTTCAGTGCTCTCCTGTGACCCCCAACCGCGTATGCGCTCACCCCGGAGCGTGTGACACAGTAACTAAACAGTGTCTAAACACGCATTGGAGCCACACCTGGGCTCATACAGGGTATGCTGATGCTGATCTCCAACTCGCTCAGATAACATCAATGATTTCACATATAAGAAAGAAAAAACTGCATAGCGTAATATAGTCAGGGATTTATTAAACAAACTAAACAATTCCCCTCATGAGGGTACTCAGAATGTGCAGGTGCGTGAGTGCACCATCCTATCCAAAGTGTAATATGCAGGGAATGCTCCCCAGAACACAACCGATGTACATCAGGTTGTGTTCTGGGGAGAAAGTTCCCCTCGGCGGATAAGGAGCCCCCTGTACTGGAACCACAACTCGCTCCGCATGCTCCCGCTTCCCTCATTGGCCAATCCCCCTGCTCCTCAGCGCCGCTCATTGGTCCGCCCGCCTGGAAGTGTAGAGCGGGCGCGCGGGTGACGTAGCTCTGGAGGGTGACGAACAGGCGGGCGGACCAATGAGCGGCGCTGAGGAGCAGGGGATCGGCCAATGAGGGAAGCGGGAGCGTGCAGAGCGAGTTGTGGTTCCAGTACAGGGGGCTCCTTATCCGCCGAGGGGAACTTTCTCCCCAGAACACAACCGGATGTACATCGGATACGCCATACGAGCATTCCCTGCATATTACACTTTGAATAGGATGGTGCACTCACGCACCTGCACATTGTGAGTACCCTCATGAGGGGAATTGTTAAGTTTGTTTAATAAATCCCTGACTATATTACGCTATGCAGTTTTTTCTTTCTTGTATGTGAAATCATTGATGTTATCTGAGCGAGTTGGAGATCAGCATCAGCATACCCTGTATGAGCCCAGGAGTGGCTCCAATGCGTGTTTAGACACTGTTTAGTTACTGTGTCACACGCTCAGAGGTGAGCGCATACGCGGTTGGGGGTCACAGGAGAGCACTGAAGCATGCTTTATTTTGCACACTGTTAAGGATGAGCATGATGGATACCAATTTTTATACACTTTACGTTTGTTACTTATGAATTTTTTTGAACTTAGACGTGGATACTTTATTTTTATGCAATCAGCACTTGGAATTTATATTAATAATAATTTTTTTGCATGTTGCACTTTGGTCATATATCACAGATGGATTGCACATATTATTGTTTCGTGTATATTCTTTGATTACTGACATTTATAGTTTTCTTATTGAATTATTGATATTTATTATATATCACATACTTTTTTTCACATTTTTTATATATTATTTATTTCCCAGCGCAGACACAATTACCATATTTATCGGCGTATAACACGCACCGGCGTATAACACGCACCCCAATTTAGGAGGGAATTTTAAGGAAAAAAAAACTTTTAGGAGGGAAGTTGAAGTGAAAAAAACTTACATTTAAATGCCCATCATTGCAGCCTTCTCAGTGCAGCCTTGCCCCAGTGCAGCCATGTCAGTGCAGCCATGTCAGTGCAGCCTTGTCAGTGCAGCCTTGTCAGTGCAGCCTTGTCAGTGCAGCCTTCCCCAGTGCAGCCTTGTCAGTGCAGCCTTCCCCAGTGCAGCCTTGTCAGTGCAGCCTTCCCCAGTGCAGCCTTGCCCCAGTGCAGCCTTCGATCCTCTATCCCTGCCATCCTGGGCTTCAAAATCGCCGACCGCGATTTGAAAATGGCGCCGCCGGCGCCGAAATACACAGAGCCGGTCCTCGGCTCTTCCCGGCGGCTCTCGTTCACTTTCGGCTCCACTCGTAGTCCCGAGCGGAGCTATCCGAACCTAGCCAAATAGGTTCCGATAGCTCCACTCGGGACAACGAGTGGAGCCGAAAGTGAACTAGAGCCGCCGAGAAGAGCCGAGGACCTTCTCTGTGTATTTCGGCGCCGGCGGCTCCATTTTCAAATCGCGGTCGGCGATTTTAAAGATGTGACAGCTCGGGATCGCAAGGGATCGGTGTATAACACGCACCTGCGATTTTCCCCTGATTTTAAGGGGAAAAAAGTGCGTGTTATATGCCGATAAATACGGTATTTATATATTTTTGGTATGCACACGAAATGAAACGTGGTTAGTGTTTGCAGCTTATCTTCAATTGGAACTCATTTCAGAGGCATTAATCCATCTGTGGCTCGCAAGACCTTTCTATTACTTTACTGCCTTAACCCTATTGGGCATAGAGTTCACCAGAACTTCACAGGTTGCCAATGGAGTCCTCTTCCACTCCTCCATGACTACATAGTTACATAGTAGGTGAGGCTGAAAAAAGATTCCATCAAGTCTAACCTATGTGTGTAAATATAATAAAAGTGTACACTGCGCTAAATTGAAAGAATATATGGTGCGGAGCAGCTAATTACAAGGTGACAACAACCAAAGAAAGAAGGGCATAAATGGTGCCAAAAGTCTTCAATCAAGAAAACAACTGAAAAAAAAAAACAAAAAACAAAAACAAACAAATGTCCACAAATAATAAACCTAACAGTGAAAAAACTTGTAAGTCTCTCAATATAGGTGAATAAAATCCTGTCGGTGAGTGGGAAACAAATGACATGGAATGTCCCACTGAAAACCATGCATGGATGCAGGGAGACAGAAGTTAAAACGCAGGTGAATCAACAAATCATCCCCAAGTTGTATCTCTCAACAACATGCGACTTGGTAAAGGTGGTGTGTAAGAAACTCTTACCAGATATGATGGACTCCCTTGTCAGCGACAGGGAATCACTCGAGCGGGTTGCCTCTCAGGGCCAGTAAACGGGCATCACAGCTCTGCGAACCTTCTGGGTCAAACTCTGCGCGGATCTCCCGGGGTCGCCAGGTGGGTCCTCCCAAAGGATGGCCAAGGTGCGGATCAGAGGGAACAATGCGTCACGTACAAAGGCTGGAGTGAAGGCTGGTTGAATCTCTCAGTAAGTATGTGGAGAAAAAATAAACAAGCTCCACATAGTGTAGATGAGCAAAAATAGGATTTTTATTGCTAAAAACGCCAGGTAACAATAAAATGTGATCACAGAGTATAAAATCGAAAATGGGCAACAAGGAGGATGCTGGAAGCGCCAGAAGCTTTTCGATCAATGGATCGTCTACTGGGGCATGCAGCATCCCCTCCAAGTTGCCTAATATTTATAAAAAACATTCCAAAAGAGCAAATTGTGTGTGCTGTCAAACAACCTTCCCCATTGGATGAATGGGGTCACATGATCACACCTGGGTGGACCTGACAGGTGTGAAACATCATGCATTAGTATACATAGTGTGTGATTAACCTGTTGTATGTCACCAAACAGACCTCACATAGAAAAATAATGGAATAATACAACCTCAGACTGTTCAAAAATGAAATAAACAGGGAACGGAATTTGACCTGTTATATATCACCAAAAAAGACCTTACATAGATAAATAGTAGCATGATATCACATCAGAATGTTCAAACATTTTGTAATGAAGTGGAATGAACAAGAAACGGACTTTTATGCACAATACTCCCATTGCTGACACTTCTGTGTCAGCTCTAAAGCAACAGGGAGTCAGTGCCAATCAGGGACTATGTTTCAGAGGGCGGGCGGAGCCAACCACCAATCGCTGTAAAGACAGGAAGTCACTGGCGGCGCCGCCCAACCTCCATGAGACAGACATGGGGAAGTGACGTCGGAGCGCAGGACCAGCTCCACGTGCATCCCCTGTCATGTGATACCTCTCTCTGGAAGTCAGGGAGAGGGAGGGGGGACGAGCGTCAGATAGAACGTTCCCAACGCCGGTGCCCAGGCTCCTCCCCCGTGTCTCCGGAAGTAACAAAAAACGTGAATAGCAGCCAGAAATCCCACCTCAATGATGGAAAACTGGCAAAAAGTTACCTAAGAAATGGGGAAGGGGACGCACCACTCAACAGACGGCAAGGCACAAGGGCAAGGGCCATGCAGTTGAGTGGCGCGCCTGAAAGGAAGGGTAGTGCTCGGCTGACTTCTAACAGTTGAAAATCGAGGGACCAAAAACCAGCACTAAATACATCAATGCTGGCGAGAGCCCCCAAAGTGTAATAATAATCCCTTCCTATCAAAACAACAGACAAGATAAATGAATAAAATGCAATGTCTTCTAAAAACATGATATAAAATGGGTTCATGAACATTGCATCTACAAAGTAAGAGCCATCCTCATAATGTTAACTGTGCACAAGCCAGTGTGAAAAGCCAACACGCGGAAGGTGTAGCTCACCTCTGAATATAATGTAAGCGCACCCCCAAAAAATTGCGCCAATACAGGGGAAAATAGAATAATGTGGAAATAAACATAGGTGGTAGTATTAAAGGGGAGCACCTGAAAATATATGCAGATGTGATGAAATGAATACAAAAAAGAGGTTGTTAGGATGAATTGATAAACGAGTTGAGGTCCCACTCCACGTTCATCCCAAACGGGAAGAAGGACCTCAACTCGTGAATCCAGTATGTCTCGAGACGTGAAACCCCACGCAGACGAGACTCACCCCTCCAGTGCGGGACAAACTTGTCAATAACCTGGAACAGAGTGCCTGTGGGATCCCTGTCATGGTGTTCCAGGTAGTGACGTGGCACAGTGTGCTTGTCCCTACCTTTTTTGATTGCAGCCACGTGTTCATTAACACGAACAGAAAAAGTTCTGATCGTGCGACCCACATATTGTTTGTGGCAAGGACAGGTTATCAGATAAACGATGTATTGTGAGGAACACGTGGTGAAATGCTTCATGGAGTAGGTGCGGGAAGTGACAGTGGACTTAAAAGTGACACTCTTGCGTCTTCCCCCAATATTATGTAGGCAGACCTGGCACTTACGACAGGGGTAGTAACCTTTACACCTAGCGCCTCTAAAGACTACCGAGGCCTGCTTGGGTAAAACAGGACCAAGTAGTCTATCGTTCTGTAATATTCCCCAATGTTTTTTAATAATACGTTTATTCTGTTTAGATTGAATGGAATGGGTGGTAAAAAAGGATAGCTTAGCATTAAATGTAGTGTTGTCTTTAGAGCGTTCTATAAGCGTAGCCTGCCTTTCCGTGAGTAGTGCTCTATTGATTTCGCTGTCTAGCAGGTGAGGGTCGTAACCCTTATCCAGGAATCTGCTTCTGAGGACTTGAGATTGGGATAAAAAATCTGAAGTCTAGGTACAGTTGCGCCTCAATCTTAAAAACTGGCTGCGGGGGACTGACCGAAGCCATTCTTCACGATGGCAGCTGTCGATCGGAATGTACCCATTCCGATCTGTGGGTTTGAAGTAGGTACGGAACTCCAGGTGTTGGTGCACAACTGAAATTTCCAGATCGAGGAAATGCACCTTGGTTGTGCTGGCTTCAAAACCCAACGAAATCCCCCTGTCGTTGGCGTTGAGAGTATTCATGAAGCCCTCGAGTGATGGCCGATCTCCTTCCCAAAGGAGGAGGATGTCGTCTATGTACCTGGCCCAAAGAACCAATTCGGGTCTCCGGGCAGCATAGACGACATCCTCCTCCCACTGGGCCACGTAGAGGTTAGCGAGACTGGGGGCAAATTTGGCCCCCATGGCCACGCCCCTCTGTTGTAAAAAGAATTTGTCCTGAAACCAGAAATAATTATGCCTGGTTGCAAATTTTAACAGCTGCAAAATGAAGTTTCGTTGTAGTGTGGGGAGTCTTCCATCTCTGGAGAGATGGTTTTCGACTGCTTCAAAACCCAGATGGTGTGGTATGCACGTATATAACGCTGCAACGTCAGCTGTAACCAGGAAAGTATCTTTCTTAATTACAACAGACTCCAATAGTTTAATTGTGTCTCGGGTGTCCTTCAGATAGGAGGGGGTGGCCTGGACAAGTGGTTGTAAGTAGAAGTCCACGTATTTGCCAATCCTCGCCATAACCAAATCTATCCCGCTGACAATGGGTCGGCCGGGAGGATTGGTTGGGTTCTTATGAACCTTGGGAAGATAGTATATGGCGGGAATACGTGGTACTTGGGGGACCAAAAAGCATTTTTCCTTTTTGTTGAGAATTCCCAAGGAAAAGCCTTCCTCTACCAATTCAACCAAAGCTTTTTTGAAGGAAATAGTGGGATCCCTAGGGATGCACTGATAAGTATCAGAGTCCCCTAAAATCCTATTCATCTCTTGAAGATAATCAGCTTTATCAAGAACAACGATGCCTCCGCCCTTATCCGCCGGGCGGATGACCAGGTTCTTATTTTCACACAGTGATTTTAAACCCGTCTTGATGTCAGGTTTGACATAAAAGCGTTTCCGACATTTAGCCAGTCTATCCAGGTCCTCCAAGACCAAACTCTTGAAGACCTGGATAGAAGGGGTCAAGGTGCCAGGGGGATTGAATAGGGACGAGTTGGACAATCCCGAATGGATTACCTGAGGCTGCAAACACGTTCCCTCTGTAAAAGGTACAGTTCTATTGTGAGTAGATGTCACCGCTGGGGTGGTGACTGGAACAGTGGTGTGGTGTATAGGGGGAGTGATTTTGGTGAGAAAATGCCTCTGTACACTCAACTTCCGGGTGAATTTAAGAACATCAATGAATGTTGCAAAGTGGTTAAGTGGTTTGGGGGGTACAAACTTGAGTCCTCTGCCCAGGACTGATTTCTCAGCTTCTGTTAGTACAGCAGAACTCAAATTGAAAATACCTATTCCTCTTACACTCTTTTCCTTTTGGCGTTGGACCCTCCTCCCCCCTCTGGTCCCTCTTTTCTGTCTAAATTTCCTGGATGGTAGTCTGTGGTCCTCTGAAAACCCTGAGGATGTTGGGGGCCTGGCCTACTTTGATTGTAAATGTAAGGGGAACGATGGTAATAATCATCCTCTCTTTCATAATGAGAGTATGTACCTCCGTATCTCTCATAGGGGACATTGTCCCTAAGAGGGCTGAATCTGTTGTTCACACGAATCGGAGAGTGATAGCTATGATCCAAACTCCGCCGTGGTGGGATGTGATAATTACGGGGGTCTACATAATAGAAGGGGGAACCCGCGAGTTAACCTTGTTGTGAGGATCTACCAGGTGTCCTCTAGACCGACCTCTTGTCCTCGGGGCGCCCCTCCCACCCCGGCCTCCCGGTGGGGGGGGACCCCCGGGTGGTCTGGGTGGTCCTTGTTCTGCACTTCTTTTGGGAGGTGGGGGTTCTCTGGATTCTGGTTTGTATGCGGGTTGGTATATCAGAGTTCGGTCTGAATTGGTAGTTGTTGCCATGGTGGTCTCCATAGAAGGAGGATCACCGTTGGCAACCGGGAGAGAATTGAGCTTTCTCTGCCAATTGAAGACCGAAAGTGTGGTATAATCAGTATAATCTCTGTTGTACTTTTTTTGTTTTTTATTCCTTTGTTCTTTCTCCTCTTTTTCTAACGTATTTCTCAAACTAGTCGATAGTGAGATATATTCTGCGGTTGTTTTATGTGGAGTTAATTTTTCCTTCAAATCCTTAATTTCAATATCAATGAGGGACAGTTTAGTCTGTTTTTTGTCTAATAGGAATCTCAACAATCTCAAGCCCGCCTCATTGAAAAATTTGAACCATGGTTCTAAATCTACCTCATCTTGCTGAGGATGGATGTCCCACCTCAGACCTCTAGGGACCATCTGTTCCTTGACGTATTGCTCAAGGAAAGTGGTATCCCATTGAAGGTGAAGTTCGCTAATCATCAGATTTTTGAGTCTGATGAACATACCCCCTAGTTCAGTATTGGGATTAGTATTCGTAAATACACCATCAGTATTTAAGGACCTAGAGGTCCTGTATTCGAACACATCCATGAAAAAATGTGGAGGATAAAGAAAATATAAAATAAATAAAAAAAATAAAAATATATAGCCGCTGTGTAAAAAGTCAAACCAACAAGTGCAAATATAATAAAAGTGTACACTGCGTTAAATTGAAAGAATATATGGTGCGGAGCAGCTACTTACAAGGTGACAACAACCAAAGAAACATGTGAAATGAAATAAAAAGTAGCGCATAAATGGTGCCAAAAGTCTTCAATCAAGAAAAAAACTGAAAAAAACAAAAAAAACAAACAAATGTCCACAAATAATAAACCTAACAGTGAAAAAACTTGTAAGTCTCTCAATATAGGTGAATAAAATCCTGTCGGTGAGTGGGAAACAAATGACATGGAATGTCCCACTGAAAACCATGCATGGATGCAGGGAGACAGAAGTTAAAACACAGGTGAATCAACAAATCATCCCCAAGTTGTATCTCTCAACAACATGCGACTTGGTAAAGGTGGTGTGTAAGAAACTCTTACCAGATATGATGGACTCCCTTGTCAGCGACAGGGAGTCACTCGAGCGGGTTGCCTCTCAGGGCCAGTGAACGGGCATCACAGCTCTGCGAACCTTCTGGGTCAAACTCTGCGCGGATCTCCCGGGGTCGCCAGGTGGGTCCTCCCAAAGGATGGCTAAGGTGCGGATCAGAGGGAACAATGCGTCACGTACAAAGGCTGGAGTGAAGGCTGGTTGAATCTCTCAGTAAGTATGTGGAGAAAAAATAAACAAGCTCCACATAGTGTAGATGAGCAAAAATAGGATTTTTATTGCTAAAAACGCCAGGTAACAATAAAATGTTATCACAGAGTATAAAATCGAAAATGGGCAACAAGGAGGATGCTGGAAGCGCCCGAAGCTTTTCGATCAATGGATCGTCTACTCGGGCATGCAGCATCCCCTCCAAGTTGCCTAATATTTATAAAAAACATTCCAAAAGAGCAAATTGTGTGTGCTGTCAAACAACCTTCCCCATTGGATGAATGGGGTCACATGATCACACCTGGGTGGACCTGACAGGTGTGAAACATCATGCATTAGTATACATAGTGTGTGATTAACCTGTTGTATGTCACCAAACAGACCTCACATAGAAAAATAATGGAATAATACAACCTCAGACTGTTCAAAAATGAAATAAACAGGGAACGGAATTTGACCTGTTATATATCACCAAAAAGACCTTACATAGATAAATAGTAGCATGATATCACATCAGAATGTTCAAACATTTTGTAATGAAGTGGAATGAACAAGAAACGGACTTTTATGCACAATACTCCCATTGCTGACACTTCTGTGTCAGCTCTAAAGCAACAGGGAGTCAGTGCCAATCAGGGACTATGTTTCAGAGGGCGGGCGGAGCCAACCACCAATCGCTGTGAAGACAGGAAGTCACTGGCGGCGCCGCCCAACCTCCATGGGACAGACATGGGGAAGTGACGTCGGAGCGCAGGACCAGCTCCACGTGCATCCCCTGTCATGTGATACCTCTCTCTGGAAGTCAGGGAGAGGAAGAGGGAGGGGGGACGAGCGTCAGATAGAACGTTCCCAACGCCGGTGCCCAGGCTCCTCCCCCGTGTCTCCGGAAGTAACAAAAAACGTGAATAGCAGCCAGAAATCCCACCTCAGTGATGGAAAACTGTCAAAAAGTTACCTAAGAAATGGGGAAGGGGACGCACCACTCAACAGACGGCAAGGCACAAGGGCAAGGGCCATGCAGTTGAGTGGCGCGCCTGATAGGAAGGGTAGTGCTCGGCTGACTTCTAACAGTTGAAAATCGAGGGACCAAAAACCAGCACTAAATACATCAATGCTGGCGAGAGCCCCCAAAGTGTAATAATAATCCCTTCCTATCAAAACAACAGACAAGATAAATGAATAAAATGCAATGTCTTCTAAAAACATGATATAAAATGGGTTCATGAACATTGCATCTACAAAGTAAGAGCCATCCTCATAATGTTAACCGTGCACAAGCCAGTGTGAAAAGCCAACATGCGGAAGGTGTAGCTCACCTCTGAATATAATGTAAGTGCACCCCCAAAAAATTGCGCCAATACAGGGGAAAATAGAATAATGTGGAAATAAACATAGGTGGTAGTATTAAAGGGGAGCACCTGAAAATATATGCAGATGTGATGAAATGAATACAAAAAAGGGGGTGTTAGGATGAATTGATAAACGAGTTGAGGTCCCACTCCACGTTCATCCCAAACGGGAAGAAGGACCTCAATTCGTGAATCCAGTATGTCTCGAGACGTGAAACCCCCCGCAGACGAGACTCACCCCTCCAGTGCGGGACAAACTTGTCAATAACCTGGAACAGAGTGCCTGTGGGATCCCTGTCATGGTGTTCCAGGTAGTGACGTGGCACAGTGTGCTTGTCCCTACCTTTTTTGATTGCAGCCACGTGTTCATTAACACGAACAGAAAAAGTTCTGATCGTGCGACCCACATATTGTTTGTGGCAAGGACAGGTTATCAGATAAACGATGTATTGTGAGGAACACGTGGTGAAATGCTTCATGGAGTAGGTGCGGGAAGTGACAGTGGACTTAAAAGTGACACTCTTGCATCTTCCCCCAATATTATGTAGGCAGACCTGGCACTTACGACAGGGGTAGTAACCTTTACACTCCTGAAAGAACGACACTTTTTTGGGGGGGTCTATTATATTTGGGGCGATCTGTCCCTGAATGGACCTAGCGCCTCTAAAGACTACCGAGGCCTGCTTGGGTAAAACAGGACCAAGTAGTCTATCGTTCTGTAATATTCCCCAATGTTTTTTAATAATACGTTTAATCTGTTTAGATTGAATGGAATGGGTGGTAAAAAAGGATAGCTTAGCATTAAATGTAGTGTTGTCTTTAGAGCGTCCTATAAGCGTAGCCTGCCTTTCCGTGAGTAGTGCTCTATTGATTTCGCTGTCTAGCAGGTGAGGGTCGTAACCCTTATCCAGGAATCTGCTTCTGAGGACTTGAGATTGGGATAAAAAATCTGAAGTCTGGGTACAGTTGCGCCTCAATCTTAAAAACTGGCTGCGGGGGACTGACCGAAGCCATTCTTCACGATGGCAGCTGTCGATCGGAATGTACCCATTCCGATCTGTGGGTTAGTTTTATGAAATCCTCATACACCTGGATGCATCTTCCTATTACACACTCACATTGTAAATTGCTCATTATGAAGGGTGGGACCCTGTATGTTAAGCAGGGACTGCCTAACATTGATTGAGACATCTCTAGATATTTTACCCATGTCACCTCTTCCAGGTGTGCTGTTATTTTTTCCTTTTAAACCCTTTCCAGGCCATATTTCCTTGTCAAAAGAAGTTTATTGAGTATACAATGTTGTAAAGATACATAAAGTAAGTTTACAAGGATCTATAAAGTAAGCTCATTGTTTTACAGTAGGGTTTATATAGGTAAATATCATGAAATTTCAAATATTAAACAATGGGTTCACGTAAACCTAAATTAAAGATATATATCATTTCCTTAGTTACTTTTGTAGGTATTTAAATGATTTATACCTACTATACATATTGTTTACAAGTAGAGTGTATATAGGTCAAATAAATTCTGATAATGAGCTTTAATCGTAAGGTGGAGAAAAGGAAAGAGAAAGAAGAAAAAGGGTTGAAAGGTAGAGGTATGGTCCACAAGGTTGTCCCGCTCGGCAGTTTATTATTCTTTTTAGTTCTCTTTGAAGCCTTAGAATGGGTGTCTCTGTAAGTCATTTAATCTGTTACCATGGCAACAGGACAGAGTCATTGAAGTTTGACAGGAACTGTTGTTTTATCCAAGGATGCCAAAGTTTTTCAAATTTTGGAATTTGATTTTGATCGATGGCTACCATCTTAGCATGGGACATTGTATTATTCATTCTGTGAATTGTTTCTGCTAGTACCAATGTAGGAGATTTCCATGCCTTGGCCACTGTTTGTTTTGCAGCCGTTATTAGTTGGATCATAAGTTTGAATTGAGAGAGTGTTAACCATTCCGGTTTTAGATTAAGTAAAGTTAAATATGGATCTGGATGTATTATTTTTTTAAATATTTTAGATGCAATCACGAAGACTTCCTTCCAGAAGGTTTGGATTACTGGGCACGTCCACCATATGTGTAAATATGTGCCTATTTCTGGGCATCCTCAAAAACAAAGAGTTGAGGTATTAGGTGAATATTTTGCCACTCTAGCGGGTACAAGGTACCAGCGAGTTAGGACTTTATAATTTGTCTCCAGTGCTAAGATGTTGGGTGAAGATGACTTAGATGTGAGCCATATGTTAGACCAGTCCGTGTCTTCTAAAGTTCGTCCCAGGTCCTCCTCCCACCTCTGAACGTAAGAGGGTCTATTAAGATTTGCTACTCCATATAATTGATTATAAAGTGATGAAATTGTACCTTTAGCAAATGGATCTTTTGTACAGATTGATTCAAAAATGGATAATTGGGATAATGGTGTATCCCCCTTTAGGAATGGTGTATAGAAATTTTTGATTTGGAGATATCTAAATATCTCAGAGTTTGGTAGATCATATTTTTCTCTAAGCGATGGGAATGAAAGGAATGATTTAGATGCTATGAAGTCATTTAGTGTCTGAATGCCTGATGTTGTCCAAGCTTTAAAAGAATTTGGGTAGATCCATGCCGGATAAAAGGCCGGATTTCTGATAAAAGAAAGGAGAGGATTGTGTGGAGATTGTAACTGATATTTGGTTTTTAGTTTATCCCAGAGAGATAAGAAGTGTTTAGTTATGGGATTATGAATTTTAAAGCGGTCTTTAGGATCAAGCCATAATAAATTTGATATTAATAGAGGGTCATTTTCTGAAGCCTCTATAAATACCCATAATGGGATTTCCTGTTTTGCATGGTATTTGGACAGACTGGCCAAATGTACTGCTCTGTAGTAGTTAGTAAAATTAGGGTATCCCAGGCCTCCTTTATTTTTGGGAAGATGTAGTGTGTGTATAGGTATACGTGGTTTAGAAGAGCCCCATATAAACGAAGTTGCTCTTTTTTGTACTATTCTCAAAAAATAGGAAGGAATTGGAATAGGGAGGACTCTGAAAAGATAAAGCAATTTGGGTAGAATAGTCATTTTGATTGCATTAATCTTCCCTATCCAGGATAAAGGAAGTTGCGACCATTGTTTTATTAGATTTGTGATCTGTCTTAATACAGGAGGATAATTGGTTGAGAATAAGTCAGAATGAGATGCTGTTAAACGAATTCCAAGATATGGGATTGATTTTTCTGCCCATGTGAATGGGAGTGCAGCCCTAGCCGGGATCAATTCCATGTTTGTGAGTGAAATATTAAGCACTAGGCATTTCTTAGGATTAATCATAAGGCCGGATAGGGCTGCAAATCCATCAAGAGCTGGTATTAAGTTAGGACCAGAGACCTGTAGTGATGATAGAAAAAGTAATATATCGTCTGCAAATATACATAATTTGTGTGTAATACCTCCTACTTCAATGTTTGGTTTGTTCTGATGTATTGGGCCATGGGTTCGAGTATAAGGGCAAATAATAAGGGAGATAATGGGCAACCCTGTCGGGTACCTCTTTCGATATTAAAGGCTTCAGATTTGTATCCAGCATATTTTATATAGGCTTTGGGTTTATTATATAATGCCTTGATCCATGTTAAAAAGTGGGGTCCAAAACCCCATTTTTGTAATGAATATTGCATATATTGCCAGGATACTGTGTCAAATGCCCTCTTAATATCGAGAGATAGAAAACATAAAGGGATTTTCCGTTTTTTAGCAATATGTGCCAATAACACTGCCCTGCGTATATTATCGCCTGCCTGTCTATTTGGCATGAAGCCTACTTGATCTCTATGTATTAATTTTCCTATAATGCTATTGAGGCATTTTGCTATTATTTTTGCTAATAATTTAATATCGAGGTTTAACAGAGAGATAGGCCGATAATTCACACAGGAAGTATCATCAGAAAGGGGTTTTGGGATCATACAAACAATTGCCATTAGTGTTTCTTGCCGAAAAGAATGTCCATCTAGAAGTTTGTTAAACGTTTCAGTGAGAATGGGAGAGAGTATTTCTGAGAATGTTTTATAGTATAAAGCCGAGTAGCCGTCTGGGCCTGGTCTTTTGTTAAGTTTTAGGTCTTTTATGGCGTTAGCAACTTCATCTATAGTTATAGGCTCATCCAAACTGCTTTTTTGATTCTGAGATAACTCAGGTAAGGTTATTTTTGAGAAGAAGGATTCAGCTTCTGTAGGATCAAATTCATTGTTTGTCTTGTATAAAGTTGCGAGATGTGAGTGAAATTTATGGACTATTTTAACTGGATTACAAGTGTAAACATTTTTTGATAATTTCAAACGTATTGGTTTGAAAGATTTGTTAGTTGAATTTAATGCCCAAGCCAAATATGTACCTGGTTTGTTTGTATTCATGTAGAAATTGTGTTTGGAGCGTTTGAGGGATTTATCAACTGACTCAGTGAGAAATAGATCGTATTCCAATCTAGATTTTTCCAGATGAGATTTTGTACTCTGAGATGGATTATCTTGAAATGATATGTAGGCTGCATTAAAATTGAGTTCTAGTTTTTTTGCTAGATTTTTGCGTTCCCGTTTAAATAGTGCCATTTGTCTTTGTATTGTACCACGCAAGACAGGCTTATGAGCTTCCCACAGTGTTATTGGGGAGATGTCTGTTGTATTATTAATTGATATGTATTCCTTTAAAGCTTGTTCAATGGCCATCTGATGTAGTGGGTGTTTGAGCATTATGTCCGGTAAGTACCACGTTGGGTCATGCGCTTTTGGTATGGCTGAGGCTATAGTAGTGTATACTGCATTATGGTCAGACCACGGAATCGGAATTATATCTGATGCAATAATTTCTGGTATCATTCCTATTGTTAGAAAAATATGATCTATTCTGGTGAAGGTTTGATGAGGGTGCGAGAAATAAGTGAATTTCTTTTTCATTGGGTCACTTTCTCTCCATGAATCTACCAGATTGTATTTGGAAAGAAGTTGAGAAAAAGGTAATCTAGAGGTTATTTTGGATGGTGTAAAAGGTGATTTATCTAGAAATGGGAGGAGGACCTGGTTCGAATCCCCACACATTATCACTGTTCCTATTTTGTGTGTATTAATCACTTGTAATATATGTGAGAGGAATGGTGTAGGTTGTTTGTTAGGAGCGTAGTAGGAAATCACCGTGATTGCTGTATCCATTATATAACCCATGAGTATCAGGTATCTACCTTCTGGGTCTTTAATTTCTGATGATAAGGTGAATGGTGTGGATCGGTGAAATGCAATTAGAGTTCCCCTTTGCTTGGTACAGGCAGAAGCCGTGTAAATTTGTTGATAAAAAGGAGAAATATATTTTGGAGTAGAATCTTTGGTGAAGTGTGTTTCTTGGAGGCATACTATGTGAGCCTTCTTGTTATGCAAAGTACGGAAGGCTTTGGTCCTTTTTTGAGGGACATTTATTCCCTGAACATTCAGGGAAAGTATATTCAGTGGTGCCATGGCAATAGATCAAATAGTTTTGACTTACTTTTTGTTATGCAGAGCTGACTGCGCAGATCAACCTGTGTGGACTGAAGAGATGAATAGATAGAAAAGAAACCAGTGAATTCTGGAGTAAAGAGTAAACAAAAAACATATGAGATTAGATGATACATTGTATAAATTATTTTTGATCTATTGCCATGGCAATAGATCAAATAGTTTTGACTTACTTTTTGTTATGCAGAGCTGACTGCGCAGATCAACCTGTGTGGACTGAAGAGATGAATAGATAGAAAAGAAACCAGTGAATTCTGGAGTAAAGAGTAAACAAAAAACATATGAGATTAGATGATACATTGTATAAATTATTTTTTGCAAGTAATCACAATTTACCCGTGAAAGAGAATAAATATCTCTCTCAGGGGAATTAGTGCCTTCGTCACACTCCCACATAATATGGTTGGGAGAATGAGGAGGGCTAATGGGGGTACAGGGATCTTCCGCTTACAGGAGAGAAGTGCTATGTCAAAAGACATCAAAATGATGTTTCATTAATTGGAGTGCAGAATATAGTTTTTGTTGAAATTATTTATTCCAGCGTGGTTGTATATGGTTAGTCTTGCCCTAGGCTAAATAATTCAGTTAGAAAGGTACTGTTAATAACTTTGGTATTGATGAAGATAGTTTGAATTATTTGGGGATTTTAACCCTTTTAGAGTAAACAATTACATATTTTATTCATATGTAACTGTTTAGATATGTTAACTCATAAAATTGAGGTTGTATTGCTTCAGATTAGAATAAACAAAAACATAATTCTAGGAACTAGTTAGGTAATAATATATTTGTTTTAAGAAAAGAAAGAAAAAGCTTCCATTACTTCTGGGTTATTGAACATATTTGTCCTAAAAAGTAATAAATCTATTGTTATTACCTGATAATATATAACTGAACAAGAATTTCCTTATTTCACTATATTCTAAGGCTATATGAATCAGAAGTAATAAGAAATATAACTGGAATGTAACATGATCCCACACAGTGTGTGACTATCAGAATGCAGTTACATTCAGTTATAAATATAGGTTTTTTTTATAGAGAACCATCTCTTAGTATAATAAATGAAGAGATATCAGGAATTAGGATGTCAGTCCATTGAATCTTCTTGGTCCATGGATGATGTGGCATAACGGCCTCTTTTGTGAGAATGATGATTCCCATTTTGTTCTGAAATTTTCTGGGTGCTGCCTGAAGTTGAAGATGACGCCATTCTTCTGCATGTGGGAGAGTTGCTGCTTGTGGGTTCTGTCAGATTTAATTTTAAAAGGGTTTGTTGTAGTTCATCTGCTGATCTGCTTCTGTAAATTGTACCTTGGTAGTTAAATCTGACTGAAAAGGGAAAGCCCCATTGATACATAATGTTGTGGCGTTGCAGTTCCATTAGTTGGGGTTTCATGGATCGTCTTTTAGTAATAGTAAGTTGGGATAGGTCAGCAAAAATTTGATAATTGTGTCCTTGAAAATTAAGTTCCTTTTTTTCTCTTGCAGCAATTAGTATTTGTTCTTTCGTTCTGTAATAATGAAATTTTGTGATTATATCACGTGGGGGTCCATCTTTCTTTTTGGCTGTGAGGGCTCTGTGTACTCTGTCCAGTTCTAAACGTTCAATAGGGATATCTGGCTTTAGTTCTTGTAATAGAGCAGTAATAGTAGATTGCAGGTCTGTCACAGTTTCAGGTATTCCCCTTATGCGCAAGTTTGAACGTCTGGCTCTATTTTCGTAATCTTCAAGCTTAGTTTGAAGTATTAAATTCTCTTTTTTTAATTGTTCCAATTCTGTTATATTTTCTTGGGTTGTAATTTCAATTTCATCCATTTTTATTTCTAAGGCTGCGGTGCGGTTTCCCAGCTCTCTTATTTCTTTGGTTAGGCTTTTTGTTATTTGGTCTGAGGTTTGTTTTAAAGCCTTATAAAGCATCTTTTCAAATTGTAATAATATTACTGGGGATACTGAGGAGGCTTGTGGAGAAGTTTGTGAGAGGATTTGTTCTGTATCTGACTCAAATGGAGAGTCCTGCTGTGACATTTTCTGTCTGTGAGAGCGCCCTGATGCTGTATCTTGTGAGGTGACTGGAGCTGCTTCAGCTGCAGTGAGTGCCTGTGAGCTCTTTGTGAGGTGATTTTTATTTCTGCCACGGTTTCCTCCCAGTACCATATTTCCTGCCCAAACTTTCACAGTTTGTTCCCTGGGGCAAAAAGGTTCAAATGGATACCTTTTGAGCCTGCAGGCTCCGCTTTGTCCTTCTCTTCTCTCCTCAGCGGTGTGGAGCTCTAACAATGCATGTCTGCTCTGCTAGGCTCCGCCTCCTGCCCCCCTCCAGGCCATATTTCAACCCTGCCCCTTGGCGTATGCAAGTTGGTTTTTCAGTGGGCGGGTCAGAAACCCCTCTTACCAGACAGAGTATTCATATGTTTCTTAATTTTTCATATATCATATTTATTTAGTAATGTTTAAATATTACTGCAATGCTACATGTGTGCACCAATGTGGGAGGAGCTGCTGTAGTCAATTAGCTAGTGCCCTTGGGCTGGGTGGTGGTTTCTTTGCTCCTACAGGACCAGAGACTCTTAATGCCATCAAACGCCATCAGGAGGCACCCGAATAGTCTATATACACTTCAATACCTTATCCAATCATGTAGCTCCTTTCCAAATTGTCCACTATAAAGGGTCGAACCCTGCTTTTCATTGGGGTAACCCGCGTATATTAGTTGTATGTTAGTTTGTTATGAAAACTTATAAATTTGAACATTTATATACTTGAATATGTCTTAAGGTTCAAACAACTTTTTGCAGAATTTCAATTTTTCACTTTTAACTTTCAGCTTAGTTTTCAAAGAAAAATTGGCGTTTTGTACTGCAAGAGTGGACAAGCTACTGAAGAAGAAATGTATAATAATGAGACGGCTGGACCAGCTTTTAAGGAGTTTTTGAGCCTTCTAGGGGATGAAATCAGACTGAAGGGGTTTGACAAATATCGTGCACAGCTGGACAATAAAAGTAAGTGACTTTTTTTTTCTGAATCTGGTCTCAGGCAAATGTTTACACAAGAAAAACATTTGCCAGTCTTCCAATTTAAGGCTTTTGATGCCTACTGCAATCCCCTCTTTTCCCAGACCAACAGGTATTATACACTCACTTCTGGAAAATCCCTACATGCCAGAAGAAGCATTTCTGATAGTTGAAGCACTCTTTCTAAACCCTATGGGAGCACTACAAGACTTGGCCTTTACCCATTCAGTACAATGAATATTAATAAACAATGAAATTGGCTCTGTTACTATACTAATGCACACCTGTAAAGAAGAGAGTGAATACCTACCTTTCCTACGGACAGCTCTATTGAAAACTGCACTGATCATGATAAATTGTCCTCCCTGAAGTCCACTTGGTTTAACAATGCAGGTAGAGTTGATCTCCTATGGTAGTTCCATTGCAGCTCTTATGGAATTTTCCTCGTGACCTCTACCCTGCTACTTTACCAAGGGCTGTGGCTGACCAAGGAGATCGACACTTCCAAAAGTGTCAGTTCCCCTGCAGCATTTAGAGGGTGATTTCTTAGGTTTGGAACAGTATTCACCAACGTAGGCATCAGAAGAGGTAACCATTCCCTTCCTCTTTTTACAGATATTCAATCCCCAGCAAACTTTTGTGTAGCAACAGGATCACTTTAACTTAGCAAAACTCCAAAGGGGTCTATATATCAATGTTTTCATGCAATAATCACACAACCTAGACATAAGATTTACCCATTTCTAACATATGATTGGATTAGGAAAATGCGTGAATCTTGTGTGAATGTTGCTTGAAAACATCAGCTAATGGATTATGTATCCAAACAGCCCAGAAATCTATTTGCACAATTGTGATTCTCCTTGTGAACACTTCTATTCTGTACGAATAATGCCGCGTACACACGAGCAGACTTTACGGCAGACTTTGTCCTGCAGACTTTGACGGACTTTACGATGGATTTTCCGAATGAACGGACTTGCCTACACGCGATCAACCAAAGTCCGACGGATTCATACGTGATGACGTACGACCGGACTAAAACAAGGAAGCTCATAGCCAGTAGCCAATAGCTGCCCTAGCGTCGGTTTTTGTCCGTCGGACTAGCATACAGACGAGCTGACTTTTGGACCGGACTCGAGTCCGTCGAAAAGATTTGAAACATGTTTCATTTCTAGGTCCGTCGAACTTTTGTGGAAAAAAAGTCCGCTGGAGCCCACACACGATCGAATTGTCAGACGGACTCCGGTCCACAGGACCAAGTAAGTCCGGTTGTGTTTACGCGGCATTATATGACAGAAATTTTCAAGCAAGCTGCCAGAATTTGTTAAACTTTGATTATTTAGTTCAGGACTTTGCCAATTTGTTTGAATTATTGTAAAATTTGTATAGTATTTAACCAATGTTATAGGAACACACTAATATACTGTATACATAGAATTCCTAATGTCAATGTTAAAAATACAAATATTTTATAACTTCTAGCACTTTCATTGTACTTGTTCACAGCTGACAGCACGGGTACTCACTCTCTCTATACTCGTTACCAAGATTATGAGATCATGTTTCATGTATCAACAATGCTTCCATTTACTGCAAGCAACAGTCAACAGGTAACCAAAGAAAAATAAACATCATCAATAAATTTCTCAGGCGATTGCTTACTTTTCATGTTATAACTGATAATCTAATCACATTATGTGGACAGTAATCCATAATTTATATCACATTTATGTTTCTGTCTATGTTGTTGGAAACATTTTATTGTACTTTTTTTGTACATGCCCTAAAACACGTGCATATTTTAATTCCTTTTTTGGAGTTTTATTCAGGTGCTAAAATACCTTAGAAAGTTTTTATACATATTATAAGATACTAGGGTCTGTGTTTTTACACCAGTCCTTCATCTGCAGACTATTGGGTTGGTAAAGAATAAAGAGATTTCACTCTTTTGTTTAGATGTAGCATATAACAATGTTCTGTATTTAAAATGTGGACCTTTTTGTGTGCCGGGTTTAGCTGATGATGCATCCACATATGGCAATATTCAAGTTCATATTTATTGGGCTTCATGCACAAGGGGGAAGTAAGAGGGCCATCCAGAGTACATTCAGGTTGTACAGCCTGCTGCCAGTAGCCTGTCAAGATCAACGACAGACTGAACTATGCAGTTGCTGTATACAGTAATATGCACATAACTGTACCCAAGTACCACTTGCATGTATATCTTCATACAGCAGCTGCATATTTCAGCCTGTCATTGATTTTGACAGGCTGCTAGCAGTGGGCTGTATGCTGCATATGTGACTTCCGGGCAGAGAATTATGTCCAGTGTATGCTGTACAGCCCTCTTGCAGCCACATGCATGAAGCAATGATGGAATAAAAAAAAGAGACTACAAATATTTTGCGTTACAGAAAACTTTAAACAATTCAGAGAAGCATTGAGCCTCATACTTGTAATACTTAAAATAAATCATTATGGTTGCATAGGAAAGTGTTCGTTATAAGGCATAAAAGAAAACATTTTAATACCTAAATGTAGCAGATCCATAAGTAAAGATATACTCAACAGGATCTAAAATTACCCTAACTACTTAATTGATCCTACCACTGCACCAAAACTACATAAGCATCTACTTAATCTGCCACTTTAAATAAATGTGGAATAAAAGTTAGCAAATCTACCACAATCTAGACAGTAGAGGTAAATAGTGGCGCTGGCACCTATTTGATGCACTAAAAAACACCCAGTGATGGAAAAGGTGCAAATGTCATAATTAGAGTCCAATATAAATAAGTCCACAATTGGAATAGCATAACAGTGAGTCCATACAGGAACACAGATAAGAGATATCCACTCCACACCACGTGTCACGCATGTCATTCGTGTCACCGACCCCCTATACAATGTACACTCACCAGAAATAATTTCCTCATACTCTCATATTTGGCAATTAGGCATTTTACCCCTCAGGGTTGTGGACAATCCCAAGGACTTCACAATCATGGGTCAATGGAAAACTCCCATATATTGGATAAAAAGAACACTCCAATAGTGCATGTAACGTCTGATACAATTTATTAAAACCATAAAACAGATCCACAGGTAATTGCACTCACATGTAATCAAATTAAAACTCGCATTGCGCGTAGAGAATCAAACATATCATGGCCACAACGGGCCCAGGGCAACAGCTCCATGTCTCATCCCACCAATGTTGATCTCCAAACCAGACATCACTTCCCATGCTACGTGTGACGTCACTTCTGGTTGCCGTACAGCCACGTCCCGACATTCCCACTTCGTCCTGGGATTGGCTCTATGACACAGCAACCATTCTAATATATGCCCTCATATGCAAATGACTGGATGTCACGCAGGCGTCCCCGTAGTGTCCCCGCAAGACACTAATAATGTAATTAGAGCAAACAAAAATTGAAAACTATATACTAATATTGTACAGCAGACCAATCATTTGACAGACTTGCCTCTCGATAACAATGTGGCTCTATAGCAATGCAAAACATATAAACACATAAATAAAAGAAAAGATCATAGATTATACAGTAATTCCTATAGTTCATATATTCCATACCTATACAGTACTAATACATAATTATACCACAATATATTAGAATTAAAAATTATTTATAAAACAGTTGAGATCTAACTCAATATTAAACTTTTGGGTGGCACACTATTCATTTAAAAAATCCATTTAGTTTCTCATTGAGACAAATCTCTCAACCTGTTAGAATCTCTCCACGCTGGATATACGCAATCTATCCCACAAAACTGTAATAGTGTGGGGTCCCTATTATGTTTCTCCCTAAAATGAAGGGACACACTATGTTTTAAAAAAAAAACATTTTTTATGTTGGCCACATGTTCTGCTATGCATATCTTGAGGAGTCTTTTTGTCCTCCCCACAAAATACAGACCATATGGAAACCATAATAAATATACCACATGAGATGTATTACATGTTAAAAATTCATCAATATTAAACACCCTACCTTCCCTATTTGAGAAGGTGGTGTGGCCCCTATTACTATTTTTTACTGTCCTGAGCGAAATACATGTTCTACATGCATGATTTTATCATTTTTGTAAATTTTTTTTGTTGGTCTGGTGCGTCAAGAATTTTCTTGACCACACGGTCACCAAAATTGGGTGCTTTTGTATAGATGAATTTGGGACAAGTAGGTAATACCAGTCACAAATCTCTATCCATGCATAAAATATGTCAATGTCGCTTGTATATCTCTTCCACTTCCCTATACTGGTAGTGGAAATTAGAGATAAACCGCTATTGTTGATGTTCATATTTTGTTGTGCCTTCCTTATTTTTAAGACATAACTCCCTAGGTAACACCATCACCTCATGTATAGTGCTATCTAGAACCTCTGCATCATACCCATTTTCCATGAAATTGGCTTTCAAATAATTAGCTTGCATATAATTGTCCTCCTGTCTACTACAATTGCGTTGTAACCTGCATTATTTGACCTTTAGGTATGTTTTTAATCCATACAGGGTTATGTCTGCTATTAACTGACAGGTAACTATTCCTGTCTGTGGGCTTAAAGTAAGCCTTAGTCATCAATTCAAGACCACGTCTTTCGATAGTGACATCCAAATAATGTATGCTTGTAGTACTAACCTGGTATTCTAATTTAATATTGTCATCATTACAGTTTAAATAAGATAAAAATTTGTGGACAGAGTCTTCAGACCCCCTCCATATAAATAGTAGATCATCTATAAATCTCCGATAGAAAAACAGCTGGGGTCTATAAGTATTAAATACATGTCTGTCTTCCAACTCTGCCATAAATAAGTTGGCGAGGCTTGGCGCAAACATTGCACCCATAGCCACGCCAACAAAAATACCCTTGATACCAAAAATTATGTGATATGCAGAAATCTAATACTTTACGCAGAAAACATTTTTGTGTATGGGGGAAGTAAAGATACAAAATCAAATTTAGCCCACAAGATATACAGATATATAAATGCTAGGAAAAATTCAATATTATAATAAAGGGTCTATAAAAAAATCAATTACTGTAGGCCTGAAATGCATATTTTAATCTGCTTTTACAAAGGGAGATAACAAAACAAAAGACCTATTTTAAAGTATAACTAAAACAAAGGGTTTTTTTTTTTTTAATTGGGTAGAGAATGATAAAAATCCAAGTCAAATTTTTTTCCCTCTGTGTCCCATTGGGGAAATCTCCCGAGTGTTAATTTTGACATCAAATTTGGATTTAGTTTTAGTCGTAGTCTTTTGATTAAATTGCCATTTTAGTTTTAGTCTTATTTTAGTCATCTAAATTTTTTAGTTTTAGTCGTACTTTAGTCTTTAGTATTTTAGTCGACTAAAATCTCCAGTACATTTTAGTCGACTAAAACCTAATTTAATTAAATTGTAATGCATTATTTAAGCATTTCTCTAGAATTGCCAAACTTATTATATACGCCTGGAGTAAAAATCTAATAACATGTTATTATTTATGGTATTAATGTTTGAAGCCTTTTTCTTAATTTTTTTTCTTTCAGCAGCTTAGTAGATTTCCCCTACTTTTTCTTATGTGGTAGTGCAGTGTTAATTTTGACATCGAATTTCAATTTAGTTTTAGTCATAGTCTTTGACTACAATGCCGATTTAGTTTTAGTTGTTTTTTAGTCATCTGAATTGGTCTAGTTTTAGTCATATTTTAGTCAAATAAAATAAGTGTGATTTCGTCAATGAAAAATCCGACTAAGGTTTAAACAAAAGGAAAGCTGTGTAAGCATACTAGTAAGTTACTGTAAGTCCATAAATAGACTTGTCTTTTAAATGTGTAGAATAATAAACAACACAGTTAAAATGAAAATTTCAAATTTATTTGTTTATATACTTAAAGAAACTAATTAACTGTCAATTAAAAAAAAAATATATGCAATGTTGTATTCCTAATTCAAAAACGTTCCACCTTTTGCTATTAGCCTTCTCCAAATTCTCAAATTCCCATTGCTTTGATGCACTGTTTCGACTTCTTGCTAGAGGGTAACTACGTTTGTTTTCCATGGTCCCACTGTATGTGGAAATGTAGCCACCCTCTCATGTCATAACTACAAACCTACATACAAATGCATACAAATGCACTTAGTGCCTGCATGTGCATCACCTTTTTCCTCCCCTTACTGACAGTAATTGAGAATTTGGTGCATGCACAGTAAGATCAGAGGGCACTATGCAGTATTGAATTTTTAGTATTGATAGAGCAGTGCATGTTACTACAAATAACATACATTGCTCCTTCCAAAGCAACAGAAGTAAGGAGGAACGGCAGAGTTTTGGGAGCATGTGCAGGCAACACAGACTGTGTTTATGGGAGAATCAAGCGATTTCCTTCCTGCAGGAAAGAAAATCGCTCCTTCTATGGCCAGCCTTAGTATTATTGTTTAATGCCACTTTAAAGTCTTAAATTATTTTTATAATGTTGCATTTTGCATGGTAATCTAGTAGTTATTGTTGATTCTATAATGATGTTTTTTTCTGATTTCTCAGCTTCTTCGGAAAAGGCATATTGGTAATGACATTGTGACAATTGTTTTCCAAGAACCAGGTGCCCTCCCCTTTACTCCACAGACCATACGCTCCCATTTTCAGCATGTATTTATTGTTGTGAGAGTTCACAGTCCATGTACTGCTCACACCATTTACAGTGTTGCTGTGACTCGTACGGCCGACACACCACCCTTTGGACCTCCTTTGCCTCCAACTTTTTTCCGCCAGTCACCTGAACTTAGAGATTTTCTTCTCTCCAAAGCCATAAATGGTGAAAATGCAGCTGAGCGTGGTGGTAAGTTTTTAGCTATGGCCACACGAACAAGAGAAGAGTACTTAAGGGACTTGGCTCGTGATCATGTCACCACAACTACCTTGGATTCATGCTCCTCCAAACTAGCCATCTTGGGCCTTTCTAAGAAAAGGGACAGAGCTGGTAGCACGGGCCCTGGAGATAAAAGTGGAAAAGGGTCTCGCTGGGCATACAGTGTTCCTCCAGAATTTCACAGTTCCGGTGTTCTTGTGTGGACAGTTAAAGCAACGAGCGTGTGTATTCCTGAAGGTACCTATATGCTGGGAATATCCTCTGAGATGGTAGTTTTAGTAGATCCAAAAAAGGAGCGCGAAGGAACGGTATGCTTCCACTGCTCATGTCGTGACGTACTTGGATGGACATACTGCAACAAGGGGGGACTGGACCTTTACTATGGACGGGCCGGAAGACTGTCTCTTTGCCCATTAGCTAACAGTGAGAGTGAGGCAGAAGAAGAAGTAAACCACATTGTCAAGAGGCTGCAGGTGAGATAATTGTGATGGAGAAGACAATAACCAGAAGTGGTTCTACTGCTTGTGTTTTTCCTTTATCTAGGTCATGGTTGCCTCATTTCACACTTTTTTTTTTTATGTAAAATTTAATTGTGTTATTACGATACAGAGTATAAATCAATTGACAAAAAAGAGTATACAATCGAATAATTTCAAATCAAAGTAGCATTTCAATGTAAAGGATGAGTAATGTGGGGGGGATGAATGGGTAGGGGGGGGAGAGGGTGGGGGATAAGAATACATGGGTATAATTACCTGTATATAAAGTAACAGTGAACTGGTTCAGTCATGGAAGATACATTGGCAGCTTATCAAATTGTGCGTCATGTATCCTGGAGGAGTGGAAGCTTCCTAACTTATACTATAGCGAAGACTGTGATAAATAGTTCATACCTACAAACAAAAACACGTAACGTTAATGGCTAGAGGTTTTCTTCCTAGGGGCCTGTGGAGAATGAATAGTTCTGTAAAACTGGCATTCCGTTGGGGGAACCTGAACAAGAGGGGGTTAGAAGAATATGGCATCTCCTTTATTTTGAGCTTTCCCAAGGTGTTGGTGAGATCGCGTTTCAGGTACCAGTCAGTTTACCGGAATGGATAGATGATGGAGATAACTCTTCGGTAGTGAACGTATGTTCAATATATTTTCTCCATCTGACAAAGAAACGGGTAATAGAGCGGCAGTTCAATATTATGGTATCTAGTCTCTCGATATGAAACAGCGACCGTATTGTTTGCTTTATGGCTTGCAAGGAGGTTGGAGATGATTTGATCCAGTGGAACATGATCGTTCTGCGGGCCGCCAATAGACATATGTGAGTCCACTGTGTGAGAGTTGGTGATCTCATCTGCGTCGATGGGGAGGCTGGTGGATCACATCCAAATAGGCATAAGAGCGGATCTTTAATTAGTTGTGTGTTGCTCACCTTGAATATATATTTGAGCTCTGAGTCCCAAAACGTGGAGATTGCAGAGCATTCCCATAGGCGGTGTAGCAATGTAGGGAGGGGGAGAGAGCACCAAGGGCATTGAGCTTTGGTAGGTTCCAAAATGCTGGTGCTGAAGGGGTAGTACGCCCTGTGGATGATTCTGAAGTGAGTTTCCCGCCATGTTTCCGACACGATGAGTTTGTGGACGTGGCGATAGCTTTGTAGGATCTTGTCTGGCAGTTCAGTGTCGTTGAATATTGAGGACCACTTCTGGAATGGGGTGAGATGATATTTATCCGCTTGGTGAGTAATAAGTTGGGAGTAGAGACTGGAAATGGAATAGTCATAATTCTGGAGCACAACATCCAAGTAGGATTTTTGAAGGGGATCTATGTGAGGACCGTGACAAGTTCGCAAATAGCTGAGTAGCTGATGATGGTGAAAAGCATGAGATGGTGGTAGTGAGTATTCTCGTGAGAGATCCTGGTATGTCTTGAATTGTCCCAGTTTATCACCGTACAAGGGAGTAATAGTAGTGAGACCTCGTGTGCCCCAGAGATTAAAAGCTGAGTAGATAGTGGAGGGAAGAAACATGGGGTTTCCCTGAATGGTTAAATGGTTAGACATCCTTGAAGGTAGCCCCAGCAACCTCCGCACCCCCCTCCAGGCAATCACCATGTCCCTAATGAGGTCATTCGATTTAAGATGTATGGGTAAAGCTTTTAGAGTGGAGTGGAGAATGGCTGAAAGGGTGTATGGGGACACCAAGGCTCCCTCAAGCATATGATTTGAATACCGAGATTTTCCCGACAGCCAATCTAGACCCTGTCTAAGTAAGCAAGAGATATTTTAAAAACATAGATTGGGCAACCCTGCCCCACCCTCGGACTTAGGGAGACAGAGCTTTTGGAGAGCTATACGTGGCTTTTTGTTAGCAAATAAGAAGGCATTAACAGCCTTGTGTATCTTCTGTACATCTGAGTGTTTCAGTAAAAGCAGAATAGTCTGCATCGGATAGAGTAACCATGCAAAGGACACCATTTTAAATAGATGACATCTCCCAAAGAGCAAGAGGGGGAGTGTCGCCCAAGCTTCCAACTCCTTCACAATTTTTATTATTAAGGTTGAGTAATTGAGAGTGTATAAGGAAGACGGTTCTCGACCTATGTGTATCCCCAAGTGTGTAATATGGTGGCTAGAGTGAATGGAGAGGATAATCGCCATTTAGTAGATAATCGTGAATTTAGTGCTAGAACTTCACTCTTGTCAAAATTAATCTTAAATCCAGAGCTGAGTCGAAAGGTCGCAAACAGGTCGCGTAATGTATCGAAATCTGACAAGGGGTTCAATGAAAAGAGCAGAATATCATCTGCAAATACGAACAGTTTGGTCGCCTATGGTGATACCGCTAATACCCGCAGGTGAATTAAGGATTCTGGACAATGGTTCAATTGCTATGTTGAAGAGTAAGGGGGAGAGGGGACAGCCCCGCCTAGTTCCCTTAGTAAGAGGTATGGTGTCGGAGATTAAAATCCGGAATCACTAAGCGAGTCGTAGGGGATGCATACATTTGGTACAAAAAAACGTGTAATCGGACCCGAAAAGCCGAATGCCGTCATCACCCTAAATAACCATGTAAAACTAATATTATCGAAAGCCTTTTCAGCGTCAAGTGATATAATAGCAGTGTCCTGCTCCGGGAGTAATTTGGCATACTCCAGTGCCATCAAGACCTCGATGTTCAAGGTTGCTGATCGTCCTGAGACAAAGCTCGATTGAGCTGGATGAAGCAAAGAGGGGAGTAGGGTAGCTAGACGGGAGGTGACTATGTTAGAAAGAATGTCCACGTTTATCAGCAAGATTAGCCTGTATGAGCCTGGGTGTAGCAGGTCTTTTCCTTTTTTGTATATTAGTTTAATGTGTGCTTGGGTTCCAGTGGGAAGGTACGGGCCCCCTTCCCACATGGCGGAAATTACATGTTTCAAAGTGTCGGGGAAGAAATCACTAGTCAGTTTGTAGAACTTGGCAGTGTAGCCGTCAGGGCCTGGGGCCTTCGAGGAGGCTAGAGATTTAACCGTCGATTGGACATCTTCTACTGTAACGGGAGCGTTAAGGGTCTCTAAGTGCACAGTGGTAAGTTGGGGTAGTCGCACCTTGGATAGCATAGTCTCCACCATAGCTTGATCAATCGGGTCCTCAGAGTAGAAGGATGTATAATAATCAGTAAGTAGTTTACGAATTTCTGTAGGAGGGGTAACAACAGAGCCAGCAGTCTTTTTTAGAGCGGAGATATAAGTAGGTCGTTTAAAGCCTCTGCAAAGTCAGGACAGAAGTTTGCCCGCCTTGTTACCATATCTGTGCATACGAAGCGAGAAGTATCTGCTTCTTGTTGTTCAGCCCATAGCGCAAAGTTTTGTTTGGCAAGTTGCCAGGCTTTATTATTATCCAAGGTGCGAGCATGTGTTAGAGTAAAATGTGCAGATCGTAGCTTCTCACTAGCCTACATATATTGCTGTCGTGAGTGTTTTTTAAATTGTGCTGTGTATGAGATAATCTTACCTCTAAGGAAGGCTTTAGCAGCCTCCCAAAAAAGGTTTGGGTCAGTGAGGTTTGCACCATTAATGGAGGTATAATCCTCCCAAGAGACACGGAGCATGTGCCTAAAATCCTCGTTTTCAGCTAGGTAGGAGGGGGATCGGCAAGTAAATGAGGGCGATGACGGTTTGCTATTGGTATGACGTGCCCCCGTAGGAGATATGACATGGAGAATAGCTGGGTAAGCCAAGGTGAACTTCACCTGGTTGTTGAATAAAGTTGAGCAGATGGATGAGAATGCTTTAAACCGTTTCATCACCTCCACGGAGTAATCGTCGAATAGTAGCAGGCCTGCGCCATCAATAGAAAGGGTTCGCTTGCTGCAGAATTTCTGCAAGATGGCGTTCTTGTCAGCATAATTGAGGTATCTCACAATGACTGCTCTGGGTTTAGCACGGTGTTCAGTGTGTTGGCCTATGCGGTGAGCACGCTCAATGATGCATGGCATGCGGAGACCCAGCTGTTCAGGGATAGTTTTGGTACATAAGTCCGTGAGTTGCATGTTAGAGAATGATTCTGGTAGTCTGATAATCCTGAGATTATTTCTTCTCGAACTATTCTCTAAATCGTCTAATTTATCCCAGAGTTCTCTATTGGAGTGTGTGAGGCTTGCAAGCACAGCAGCCTGGGCGGTGGTGTCATCCTCCAGTGAGGAAATCCACTCCTCTGTGTGTGATATGCGCTCTGCCTGACCCTGGAGCTCTATGTGAAACTGCTCCATTGCCTTCTGCACTGCTGCATCTATTGTGGCTGACAGAGTGGGTGTCAGAAGGGCCACTACCGCCTGGGCTATGCCTGCAGGGGATGTTTGATCGCCCGTTGTGCCTGTGTGATTCTGCAGCGTCTCTATGGGGCTTGGGAGCGGGCGCCATCTTAGCTGCAGCCACCGCTGTTTCAGCTGGAGGCTGCAGAGCATCTGAGAACGATCGGTTGTGGAAGCGCTCCACAAACCGATCCATGTGGGTCACCTCTGGTACCGGAGATGGGGGGGTGTGACCGAGGTGGTTAGCGGCTTTAAAAGCTGTTTTTAGAGAGGTGTGCAGCGGGAGCTCGCTCTGCTTACCTCCTCCTCATGTGGCGCCGGAACCGGAAGTCATTTCACACATTTTTAGTACTTAACAGTCTTTTGGTTCAGCCCACTAAAAATTTTAGACATACAATTATCACCTAATAATATACTACCGAACACAACTAGCGTACTATTTTAATGGAAACTGCTAATATCTTATCCTTTTAAAACTGCTTTTCGCTGAAGTATTCCTTCCTTCCATTTCTCTACTTTTTCTGCATGTTGCTTTTTATTGCTTTTAGTGTTGTTTCTGGTTTGTTTGCTTTCTATATCTATATGCTTTCACCTGTATATGGGACAAACTTTTCTTCTTGGACCTTTACATTTCCCACATGTGATATCATTGGCCCTTTTGTTCCCATACTCTTTTTGTCCAAGTTTCACAAAGAGATTGTTATGCCCTGTACACACGGTCAGATTTTCCGACGGAAAAAGTGCGATCGGATTGTGTTGTCGGAAATTCCGATCGTGTGTGGGCTCCATCGGACTTTTTCTTTCGGAATTTCCGACACACAAAGTTTGAGAGCAGGCTATAAAATTTTCCAACAACAAAATCCGATCAGTTAAATTCCGATCGTGTGTACACAAATCCGACGCACAAAGTGCCACACATGCTCAGAATAAGTTAAGAGACGAAAGCTATTGGCTACTGCCCCGTTTATAGTCCGGACGTACGTGTTTTACGTCACCGCGTTCAGAACGATTGGATTTTCCGACAACTTTGTGCGACCGTGTGTATGCAAGACAAGTTTGAGCCAACAACCGTCGGAAAAAATTGTCTGAACAAAAGAGTTTTGCCGCGTACACACGGCCGGACTTCCCGACAGAAAAAGTCAGATGGGAGCTTTTGGTCGGACATTCCGACCGTGTTTATGCCCCATCGGACTTTTTCTGTCGGCATATCCGATGGACTCAGATATAGAACATGTTCTAAATCTTTCAGTCGGAAATGCCGACGGAGTTTAGCCCATTGGCAAGTCCGCTCGTGTGTACGTGGCATTAGGGGTAAGATAAAAGCAGTGCAGCTAACCAAAAAATATCTGATCAAGAGACAGTTGATTTACCAAAGAAATACAGGCTTTTCAACTACCAAAATGAATGCTCACTTTGGAGTAAGTATGAATGTTTCTTTTGCAAAGTGAATGTTCGTGAAGAAGCATTTGCATTGAATGCCCAGTCGTGTGCCAGCAAAAATCCATTAATTTTTTTTCCTTGCATGTGATTGAGTATTCAAAGTGAGATTGCCCTTATGTACTAACACTGCCTTTGCAAAGTGAACATATACTTTACAAAGTAAACTATACAAAGTTGACTTAGTAAAGTTGACTTTACTAAGTGGACAGTTAATGCTACTTTAGTAATCAATCAACCCCATTGCATGCTTGATGCCTTTGAATGTGGCTTACAGTAATGCATTCCATATATCACCATTATGCCCATATTTTACATTTCTTACGTACCCTACGTCACAGATACATGCAGAATTTCTAAGAAATCAAAAACTTTTCAGCAACAGTATGGGTATTTTACCTGTTACAGCTCTAAATAATTGTTTACTGCTCAGGATGCTTGGTTTAAGAATGCAGGAAGTATATTTAACTGAAACAGGAAATACATAACTCAGGAAGTAAGACTGTTGAAGTACAGGAATAGTCATTATGCTGTAGGAATATTGCGGAAAAACAAATGTTTGTTATGTACTAAAAAAGTGTAACATCAGAGCATATTTTAAATATTAAAAAATAATGGGTGAATGTACAGAGAACAAGGTTGTATGATTAAATATTTCAGCAGATTGGTTATTAAAATTATGTAATGACTTTCAGATGACTAATAGACTTACCAGTGAATTTACTTAAAATTACTTATCAGTGAATCACTGGGCTGTGCTACCTGAGACTTCTGCACAGAAAGGACAACGTGGTCCTGACAATTTTCAATATAGCATACTGCCATACTTATATATTTTTTTAATGCTATATTTACCTTGCCCGTGATACACATTCAGAAATGTTAATGGCAAATTGTGTTTGTGAGTTTCCACCATTGACCTTTTGGTCAATATTTGCATAATCAGGATAGGCTGAAAGATCCTAATGTAAGCATGTTGTTTTACAGATAAGCATACCTACCAACTGTCACAAATTTCCCGGGACATTCCCAGGATTTAGACCCTTTTCCCGGATTTAGTTATTCCCTGGAAATGTCCCGGTAAATTCTTATTTTACCGATTTTTTTTTTTCTCCGCCGCCGCTAGACGTCCGTGGCCGACGGAGACTAAGTCTCCACATACCAAAACAATTACTGTTTAGTAATGGCCGGGTGGCTGCCAATAGAATTTGAGCTGTGGCACCACCCACCCCCTGCCCCGCTGCCGTCTGTCTGTGACCTGATGTGGGAAGGGGCGGGGGTGGGTGGGGCCGCAGCTCAATTGCTATTGGCAGCCACCCGGCTATTTTGTCCCATTCTGTTTAGTAATGGCAGCGGAGAGAGTCTCCACTGCTGGGAATGCCTGATGTAAGGAAAGGGGGGGCTCCATTGGGGGATGCCTGGTGTAAGGACAGGACTCTGCTGGCAATGTCTGATGTAAGGGGGGACTCTGCTGGCAATGCCTGATGTAAGGGAGGAGTCAGCTGGAAATGCCTGATGTAGGGGGGACTCCGCTGGCAATGTCTGATGTAAGGGAGGACTCTGCTGGCAATGCCTGATGTAAGGGGGGACTCCGCTGGCAATGTCTGATGTAAGGGAGGAGTCAGCTGGAAATGCCTGATGTAGGGTGGGACTCCGCTGGCAATGTCTGATGTAAGGGAGGAGTCAGCTGGCAAAGCCTGATGTAAGGGAGGACTCCGCTGGCAATGCCTGATGTAAGGGGGGACTCTGCTGGGGACACCTGATGACATCTGGTGGCAGGCGACATGGCAGGTGACACGCTCAGGGCTTCCACTGATTCTGTATTATGGTGAGTTAAATAATTTCATTCTATATTACAATGTAATAATAGAAATAATGCACTTCAATCATCCTGACACCATAACAACCTTGGTGCCGGGATGATTGAAGCGCCAACACCAGGTGTTTGGAGTATCTTTATCTGCTGATTGTTAAACTTTCTGGAATACACATATTTCTACTGTTGTGTATGATCTGAGCCATGCAAAAAACATTCACCTCCAGCAAGGCAAGTTTAAAAACACCTAAACATTCTTAAAAGAAATTTTCAAAAATATGGGGATTTGGTCACACCATGTTGCTATATGGTGCTAAGCCCACTTACTGAGACAAAGTACCCCATGATTAGTGGGTCCTACACTATCCATAGATTTGGGAGATCCTGCTTCTCTGAACCATGAGAGCTACACTCTTCTAAATGGGAGAATCTTGAGGTCTGACGCCCATTTAAGACACGCCTACGATTCCGCTCAAACCACGCCCACCTTGCAGCGCGCAAGGCGCGCCACATTTTCCTGTTATGGTATGCCCCGCCTACAAAAGAATGCCACACCCCCTAATTATAGCAAGGCTTCGCCTACATGCAAAAAAGTGTCCCGAATTTTTATTTTGCAATGTTGGCAACTATGAGATAAGAAGAAGGATGTACACCAATGAATATATAATATAGTTGCCAAATGTCATTACCTTAATGCAGGGGTCTCCAAACTTTTTACTTCGAGGGCCACACTGTATATTTTACAGATATTCGAGGGCCAAAAAAAATTTCTAAATGAATCCTTAGCCATGGAATAGAGGAAATTCAAAAAAGGCTGCCATCAGCAGGGCTGGATGGTGCACCTGTATCCTCCGTCCGCACCTAAATGCCAGAGCCTCGAGCACCAGGGCTAAACCTTAAGTGTGTATGAGGCCTTACATCTGTGTTCCTGTCGGAGCCTCCCTGCCCATTTGTGTCCCCAGCAGAATCTCCCCACACAATTGTATCCTCATAAGACTCTGTGTACACGCTTGTGTCCCCATTAGCACCCACCTTGCACAATTCTGTTCCCATCACAGCCCCCCACACATTTATGTCCCCATCAGAACTCCTGCCACACACTTGTGTCCCCTCAGAGCCACCTCCCCACATCCATTAAAACTCTTCCTGCCCATGTCCCAATCAGCGCCCCCCACATGTGGGTCCCCATCAGAGTCCTCCCTTCCACACTTGTGTCCCCATCAGAGCCCCCCCTCCACACTTGTGTCTCCATCAGAGTCCCCTCCACACTTGTGTCCCCATCAGAGACCTCCCCTCCACACTTGTGTCCCAATCAGAGCCCCCCTCCACACTTGTGTGCCCTTCAGAGCCCCCACCCACACCTGTATTCCACATCAGAGCCCCCCCACACCTGTATCCCACATCAGAGCCCCCCTCCATAAATGTGTCCCCATCAGAGCCCCCTCCACACTTGTGTCCCCCATCAAAGTCCCCCCTCCACACTTGTGTCCCCCATCGGAGCCCCCCTCCACACTTGTGTCCCCCATATGAGCCCCTCCCCCATCAGAGCCCCCCACACTTGTGTCCCCATCAGAGCCCCTCCACACTTGTGTCCCCCATCAAAGCCCCCCTCCACACTTGTGTCCCCCAACAGAGCCCCCCTCCACACTTGTGTCCCCCAACAGAGCCCCCCTCCACACTTGTGTCCCCCATCAGAGCCCCCCTCCACATTTGTGTCTTCCATCAGAGCCCCCCTCCACACTTGTGTCCTCATCAGAGCCCCCCACACTTGTGTCCCCATCAGAGCTCCCCCTACATTTGAGTCCTCCTTCACAGCCCCACACACACAGTTTTGTCCCCCCTCTATACTTGTGTCGCCAGCACATTCCTTTCCCCATCACTGCTATTTCTTCCGTAGATCATTACCTCCTTGTTGCTGTGGGGGGTGAAGCTGGGGGGTGCAGCAGATCTGCACTGAAATAACATAGACTTTGTTGGCTATGTCCCCATCAGAACTCCTGCCACATACTTGTGTCCCCTCAGAGCCACCTCCCCACATCCATTAAAACTCTTCCTGCCCATGTCCCAATCAGCTCCCCCACATGTGGGTCCCCATCAGAGTCCTCCACACTTGTGTCCCCATCAGAGCCCCCCTCCACACTTGTGTCCCCATCAGAGCCCCCTCTACACTTGTGTCCCCCATTGGAGCCCCCCCTCCACACTTGTGTCCCCCATATGAGCCCCCCTCCACACTTGTGTCCCCCATCAGAGCCCCCCACACTTGTGTCCCCATCAGAGCCCCCCTTCTACACTTGTGTCCCCATCAGAGCCCCCCCTCCACACTTGTGTCCCCATCAGAGCCCCCCTCCACACTTGTGTCCCCATCAGAGCCCCCTCTACACTTGTGTCCCCCATCGGAGCCCCCCCTCCACACTTGTGTCCCCCATATGAGCCCCCCTCCACACTTGTGTCCCCCATCAGAGCCCCCCACACTTGTGTCCCCATCAGAGCCCCCCTTCTACACTTGTGTCCCCATCAGAGCCCCCCCTCCACACTTGTGTCCCCATCAGAGCCCCCCTACACTTGTGTCCCCATCAGAGCCCCCCTCCACACTTGTGTCTCCCATCAGTGCCCCCTCCACACTTGTGTCCCCATCAGAGCCCCCCTCCACACTTGTGTCTCCCATCAGAGCCCCCCTCCACACTTGTGTCCTCATCAGAGCCCCCCACACTTGTGTCCCCATCAGAGCCCCCCCTTTACATTTGTGCCCCATCAGAGCCTCCCTTCACACTTGTGTCCCTATCAGAGCCCCCCCCACACTTGTGTCCCCCATCAGTGCCCCCTCCACACTTGTGTCCCCCATCAGAGCCCCCCTCCACACTTGTGTCTCCCATCAGAGCCCCCCTCCACACTTGTGTCCTCATCAGAGCCCCCCACACTTGTGTCCCCATCAGAGCTCCCCCTTTACATTTGTGCCCCATCAGAGCCTCCCTTCACACTTGTGTCCCTATCAGAGCCCCCCCCACACTTGTGTCCCCCATCATAGTCCCCCCCAACACTTGTGTCCCCCATCAGAGCCCCCCTACATTTGAGTCCTCCTTCACAGCCCCACACACACAGTTTTGTCCCCCCTCTATACTTGTATCCCCAGCACATTCCTTTCCTCATCACTGCTATTTCCTCCGTAGATCGTTACCTCCTTGTTGCTTCTCTGAAGGGCTGGCATTAGAGCAGACCTACTGCACTTCTTGGGTCCCGCCCCACTTTTACACAGACACGCTGTTACAGCAAAATATTACACTGAATCTGTGACGACACCCCGAGTATGAAAGGGGTTAAAGTCGTTTAGGACATTTCAAACCCAAACACAAAGGCAGCTACCGAACACTCCAATCAGCCAAACAAGGAACCCATACAAATAATCCACCCCAAAAACGAGACACGGCTCTGTCTTCAGGTTCCAAGCAGGAATTAATCTTTATTCAAAAAACACATGTTATACAGATCCCTCTTCAAAACATTTCCCCCTCACCCTTGGAAAACAGGGCGGGTTAAACTGTCCAATAACAATGGACACACAGGTCAGGTGTGCTTAACTTCTCATCAGTAAACAGTCTTAACAGGGGGGCTGCTGGAGGAATCCCCCCTCCCTCTTTCCTCACAGCAATACACATCCTGTGATCCAAGGCAGACAAACACAATAGAACATTGGAATACAGCCCCACCCCAAACTAGCAAAGCAAACAGTACACATATATACAGCATTGAGTCTCTGACTAGCACAGATCACAGCGGGGCTCTCACTCACCCTGTGCCCCACCAGCGACCCCCGTCACATGGCTCCCTCCTTGTGGAACACTCCGGCAGACCCGGCTTGATCCTTCTCGGGTCAACTTGGGGATGTCTGGAACTAGGAGGCCGGAGTGACGTCGGTTTGCCGGGACAACCCATCAGCATTGCCATTTTGCTTACCGGGTCGGTAGCTGATGGTGAAATTGTAAGGTTGCAGGGCTAAGCTCCACCGCAGCAACCTGCCATTGTCTCCTGAGACCCGGTTAAGCCAGACCAATGGGTTGTGATCAGTGACTAATGAAAATTCCTGTCCATACAAATAAGGGTTCAACTTTTTAAGGGCCCAAACCAGGGCCAAGCACTCTTTCTCCACTGCTGCATAGCTCACTTCCCGGGGTAGTACTTTTCTGCTCAGGTATGCGACAGGGTGTTCTCTTCCATCCTCCCCGATTTGGCTCAGCACAGCCCCCAGTCCAAACATGGAAGCATCTGTATGGACAAGGAAACGTTTGTTAGGTACTGGGGCAGCCAAGACAGGGGCATTTACAAGTGCTTGCTTGAGGGCTAGAAACGCGGCTTCACAAGCTGGAGACCACAGGACCTGCCTAGGTAAATTCTTTTTCGTCAGGTCAGTCAGGGGCTTGGTGATAGCACTGTAATCAGGGACAAAACGCCGGTAGTACCCGGCAGTCCCCAAGAAGGCTAATACCTGGGTCTTAGTACGGGGTGTGGGCCAGTTAGCTACTGCCTCTACCTTGGCTGGCTCTGGTCTCTGGTTCCCACACCCTACTCGGTGTCCCAGGTACTGCACCTCTGCCATACCTAGATGGCACTTGTCTGGTTTCAAGGTCAGGCCTGCCGCCCGAATCTTGTCCAGAACCACCCCTACATGAACCAGGTGCTCCTCCCAAGACCCACTGTAGATCGCAATGTCATCCAGGTATGCACATGCAAAATCCTGAAAGCCATCGAGGAGCCGATCCACCATACGTTGGAAGGTAGCTGGGGCATTTTTCATCCCGAATGGCATGACTTTAGACTGGTACAGGCCAAACGGGGTAACAAATGCCGACTTGGGGATAGCATCCTCGGCCAGGGGAATCTGCCAATAGCCCTTACACAGGTCTATTGTAGTTAAATAACGTCCCCTGCCTATACGATCTAGCAGTTCGTCTACCCTGGGCATTGGGTAGGCATCAGTGGTGGTCTTCTCATTGAGTCGCCTGTAGTCCACGCAGAACCGGGTAGTTCCGTCTTTCTTAGGCACCAGGACTACAGGCGAGGCCCAAGGGCTGTCAGAGGGCTCAATGACTCCTAACTGAATCATCTCCTGTATCTCCTTCCGCATTCCTTCTCGGACTGCTTCAGGGATACGGTAGGGGGGCTGACGCAGGGGTGCTTGTCCAGGGGTCTCTACCTTATGCACAGCCAGGGTCGTGTAGCCTGGTTTTTGGGAGAAAGTCGCCTGTTTCTCCCACAGAAGCCGCTTAGCCTGTTCCTTCTTTGTGGGGCTTAACTGGTCCCCTAGCTGTACGAGGCTAATGAGGTCAGTCTGGGGGTCTCTCTCTAATAAGTCAGGGAGGGGTAAACTTTCAGAGTCGTCCGCAGCAGGCGCACATACTGCAGCCACATCCTCCTGCCGTTCCTGATACTCCTTCAGCATGTTCACATGAAAGGTTCACTGGATTCTTTCATCTGCACAGCTGGCAATAACATAGGTAGTATCACATACCTGGGCTACTACTTTATATGGGCCCTGCCAAGATGCCTGCATCTTGTCGGTCTTCACAGGCTTGAGCACTAAGACCTTCTGCCCAACCTGGAAGATACGCTGCCGGGCACCCCGATCGTACCATCTCTTCTGTCTCCCCTGGGCCGCCTGGAGATTCTCCCTTACCATCAGAGACAGTTGTGCCATGTGGTCCCTGAGTTCCAGAACATAGGGCACTATGGGGGTTCCCTCCCGCTCTGTCTCTCCCTCCCAGTGTCCTCTAATGAGATCGAGGGGTCCGCGAACCCTTCTCCCATAGAGTAACTCGAAGGGAGAGAACCCAGTAGATTCCTGGGGTACCTCTCTGTACGCAAACAACAGGTGAGGCAGGAATTTCTCCCAGTCTCTGCAAGCGTCCGAAAAGGTCCTCAGCATTTGCTTGAGGGTCCCGTTAAAGCGCTCGCAGAGACCATTAGTCTGGGGGTGGTAGGGTGAGCTCAGCAAAGGCTTAATATTGCATACCTTCCATAACTGCTGGATGAGCACAGCGGTAAACTGGGTTCCCTGGTCAGAGAGGATCTCCTTAGGGAAACCCACTCTAGTAAATATTTTAACCAGGGCATCAGCTACGGTCTCTGCTTCAATGTTGGACATAGCTACTGCCTCTGGGTAACGGGTGGCGTAGTCCACCACGGTGAGAATACACTTCTTCCCGGATGGACTAGGCCTGGCCAAGGGACCCACAATGTCAACGGCTATGCGGTAAAAGGGCTCCCCAATAATAGGCATGGACATAAGTCTGGCCTTAGGGTGGTCCCCCCGCTTACCTAACCGTTGACATGTGTCACACGTTTTGCAGTACTGTCGCACATCCTGGTTAAAATTGGGCCAGAAGAAATTCTGTGTAATTCTATGGGCTGTGCGGCGGGACCCTAGATGTCCTGCCAGTGGTACATCATGCCCAATTCGCAGAATCTCCAGCTGGTATTTTTTATGTACCACCAGCTGTCGTTTCTGCAAAGGGACTTTATTTCCTGGGGATGGCTTAGGGATCCTATACAGTCTATCCCCCACCCATTCATAAAGCTCCCCATCTATTCCCTTTTCCTGAGTATCTGCCTTAGCCCTATACTTATGTAAGGTCGGGTCCTCCCGGGTTTCCCTCGCGAATGCTTCTGGGGTATCCCAACCTAGGGGAGCCTGATCTAAGGTACATGTCGGGGAAGATAGTCTTACCTGGGTCTCAGCAGCAAGTGGGCCGGTTCCAATAGCACGGGTCTGGGCACGGGTAGTCACTGGGTTGGCCTCAGCGGGGCCCATCGGGGCGTAAGCAGAAACGAGGGGGGCCAAATCATTCCCCAGTAGTACATCCGCTGGCAAATCCTTCATCACCCCCACATTCACATGTCCCGAACCAACCCCCCAGTCCAGGTGAACACGGGCAACGGGTAGCCGGAAAATAGTGCCTCCTGCTACCCTTACGGCTACAGTGTCCCCGGTGTGTTGGCTCTCTGGGATGAAGTTCTTCCGTAGTAGGGTCATCGTGGCGCCAGCATCAAGTAGGCCATTAGCTACCTTTCCATTAACCCGAACGGTCTGCCTGTGTTGCTGCCTGTTGTCCTGGTTAGCTGCTTGTACTGGATCAGCCTCGTGCAGGATGCCCCACTGTTCTTCCTCCTCAACGCAGTGAGCCGCAGGCATGGATGTGCAGGGATTCCCTCCTGCTGGCTTTCTCCACGACTGGGACTGCCTGGCTGGATTCAACGGACAGTCTGGCTTTTTGTGCCCTAGCTGTTTACACCCGAAACACCTGATGGGTTGTGAGTAGTCCTGGGAGTTGAACCTGGGCTGCTGAGAATAAGTGGCCGCTGGAGGTGATGCTGTAGGGCGGTACGACTGTGGTTGGTAGGTGCCAGCTGGAGGGGGTGCCGCTGATTGATAATCCACCCGAGCTGTTGTCTTGACCACAGGGTTATCCAGTTTGCGGGCGTCTGTGTATTCGTCTGCCAGGCGAGCTGCTTCAGACAAGGTGCAAGGTTTTCGGTCCCGGACCCACTCTCTGACTTCTGGGGACAGCTTGTCAAAGAAGTGCTCCAGCAGGAACAGCTGCAGCACCTCTTCCCCGGATACTGCTTGGCATCCAGCGACCCAGTGGGATGCTGTGCGGTGTAGGCGGCATGCCCACTCTGCATATGAGTCTCCAGTCTGCTTGCTCGTCTCTCGGAACCGCCTCCGGTATGCTTCTGGTGTGACGGCATACCTGGCCAAAAGTGCTTCTTTTACCAGCCCATAGTTCATAATATCCTTGCCTGGGATGGCCCTGAACGCTTCACTGGCTCGGCCGGACAATTTCCCAGACAAAATGGTAACCCATTCCTCTGTGGGCATCCGGTGTAGGGCACATTGCCGTTCAAAATCTGCAAGGTACCCATCAATCTCCCCTTCTGCTTCATTGAAATTTTTAAAAGCAGCAAAATGTACCTTTCTCCTTTCAGTTGGTGCTGCTGTGTCTCCCGCTGCTGCAGCACCTCTTTGCTGTAGCCAATTTGCATCCACAGCCGCTATAACTCGGTCTATGATCTCCGCTGTAGGGTTAGGGCCATAATGTGCCAGTCTTATGTTAACAGCCCGATCAAAACTTGCCTCTTCAGGGGTCCTGTCTGTTATGCTGGGTCTTTCGGCTATGTTGGGTCTTTCGGCTCTATCCATTTCGACTAGTTCTGCGATAATGTCCCTTACGGTTGTTGGCCGGTCGGCCCCGGTTCTCCAATAAGTCCTTGAGGGTAGAGCGCTTTAGCCGTTCATACTGTGCTTCCATTGGCCTGTGTCCTCTTGTAGCTGTCCTTCTGGGCTGTGGGAATGATCCCGCTGCTTGCCACTAGTGTGACGACACCCCGAGTATGAAAGGGGTTAAAGTCGTTTAGGACATTTCAAACCCAAACACAAAGGCAGCTACCGAACACTCCAATCAGCCAAACAAGGAACCCATACAAATAATCCACCCCAAAAACGAGACACGGCTCTGTCTTCAGGTTCCAAGCAGGAATTAATCTTTATTCAAAAAACACATGTTATACAGATCCCTCTTCAAAACATTTCCCCCCCACCCTTGGAAAACAGGGCGGGTTAAACTGTCCAATAACAATGGACACACAGGTCAGGTGTGCTAACTTCTCATCAGTAAACAGTCTTAACAGGGGGGCTGCTGGAGGAATCCCCCCTCCCTCTTTCCTCACAGCAATACACATCCTGTGATCCAAGGCAGACAAACACAATAGAACATTGGAATACAGCCCCACCCCAAACTAGCAAAGCAAACAGTACACATATATACAGCATTGAGTCTCTGACTAGCACAGATCACAGCGGGGCTCTCACTCACCCTGTGCCCCACCAGCGACCCCCGTCACAGAATCTAACTGCGGGGGGTGAAGCTGGGAGGTGCAGCAGAACTGTACTGAAATAACATAGGCTTTGTTGGCTTTCTCGAGTCGCGGGACATGCACTGCACACCCCCTCAAGAGCAAGCACGCAACTCGAGCAGAGTCCGTCGCCGTAGTGAGTCTGATGACTGCAGCTGCGGGCCAGACAAAACGTCCTAATGGGCCGGATGTGGCCCACGGGCCGTACTTTGGAGACCCCTGCCTTAATGGATAAAAGATTATTGTTCCATATCAAGGTTAAAATTGCAGAGCATCATATGTCTATGTGCAGTGTACTTCTTATGTTAAATCTTTATATTTCATTTAAGAGGAACTGAAGTCTGCTCACATAATTTTTAAAAAAACATCTTTGCCATTCTGAAGCTTCCCTCCAACCACTTTGCATATTATTTTATGTATACTGCGATTCTGTACCTGCCAAACATGCTGCAGAGATCTCCCTCCACACGATTTTAACTGTGGGCAGCTGAAGCTGCTGTCTGTTCACTTCCTGGATTTACACAGACACACAGAGGCACACCTCCAGCTCTGCAGCCCTGCAGCTCTCATTGGCCCTCTTCCGTCCTGGCCAGAGAGAGGACTGTGCATGATGTCATAAGTATTTGTCAAAAAGAAGTATATAATGGTATATTATAGTAATACAATAATATATTTAGTAATACAATAATATATTTTAGGAATATAATATTGATTTGCAAGAGTATTACGGTGATGGAACATTAGCTAATTAGAACATATATTGTAAAATAAAACAGTAACATTCTCTGCAACTGATATGCTGTATTAATTTCCAGGCCCCAATAATATTGCCATGTCAGCACAGCGGTACAAACATTACTGTTTTTTTTTTAACCTCTATCGTTTGAACCCACACACAAATATGAGTAGGCATGCTTTAAAAGGATACTAGAGGATGATGATTTATGTCTTTTTGCTATGTGGTAGTTATGGTAGTATTTCATATACAGATATGTGAATTTCCTTGTCATGTTGACCCAAGCATTATATAATACTATTAACATCCTCATGGATAGACAGCTGCAGTAAAGCAAATTATATAAAGCCAACTAGAGCAAATGTTATTTCCTGAGAGACTCACATGGCAGCATACATTTGGGTAGCTCTGCCCTCGCTTCTACCGCATAGCACCCCACTCTTATCAATTTTCAGGCTGAGCCAGAGGCTGCGTTCCTTTTTCGTCCTTCTGACTCATAGTACCAGTTAGTATGAAGTTTCCTAACTTTTAGAAGACGTGGCGACCGGGTCTCATGCGGGACAGCCATGTGGATATGAAGAGCATCCTGTGGTGTCCAGAAGTTTCCGGGCTAACTCCAGTAATCACAGAGTGCCAAGCTAATAGCAGGGTGGTGATTGGCAAACGTGCACAGAAGATTGACATCTGTAATAGCAGAAGCTCTACCAATGGCAAGCAGTTGCGCCAGGTTGGATGCCCTGGTAACAACAACTCTCAAGTGTGCCCAGTATGATAATATGCTCCGCTGTTCCTGCCTGTGGGATCCAGGTCCCATGAGTTGATCTCCCCCTTATGCTCTCCTATATGCTCCTTTATGCTAGTTTTAATGGCCTTTTGTTTTTATGCTTTTACTTTCCTTCCCTGGCTCTAGTGTCCTCTGGCATCTCATGGCAGCTGGAACACTTCTGCGTCCCATTCCACCACTCTCCGCAGCGCCGGTGACATGGTTCACGCATGCGCTGTGTGGCCGGTAGCAGTTTCACGTCTTGGTTTTGGCGCATGCGTGGCAGGCGGGGGGGCAAATGCATCTCGGCAGGGATTTTAAAAGCTGACAGGTCCCTAGGTATGGTTGGGATTCCTGTCAGTCTTGGTGTCCCAAAGTGTATGCCCCAGTCAGGATAGGTGAATGGTTAGGCTTTATCTTTGCCTCCCCGCTCCACCCCCCCATGCCAGTGTGTGCTGGAAAATTTTCTCTGTTCCATTGGATACAGGCTCCTTCTTCTGCTACCCTGCGTGAGCCAAGGATGCATCCCTGCCTCCCAGTGGTCAGCCTGTGCACAGCAGGTAACATTTTTTGGCTTTCCATATCCCGCTGTTGGACTTCTGGCAGGTAGAAATTTTTCCCTTTCTTGTCTATCTTTCAGCCTTTCCAGGTCCGACTACCAGATTTCATACAGGGAGGAAAGGGATTTACCTAGGTCGCATAGGCACAGATCCCCCTCTAGATAAAGGCACCACAGGTCTTCTTCACGCTCTAGATGCCACAGAAGAAGTTCAGGATCTTTCTCCAGGCACCATGCTCTCTGCCAGCCCAGAAGATTTCAGGCCCCAGTGGAAAAGTTGCTGTGCGAGCCGTGCTGGGCCCAGGTTTTGGGCGAGAGTAAGGGTCATGATCAACAGATGGTGTCTCTGGTCAAGCGAGTGGTCCAAAAATCCCTAAAGGATTGGAATGCTGGTCAGACTTAGGATGTGGCCAGCGGGTCGGCAAGTTCCCTGCCTAGAGTCAGCCACAGGGATTTGGAACCCTCCCAGCTTAGTCACCCTTTATTTGGGTCTTCAGACAGTGAAGATTCGGGTGATGATGACAGTTACTCCAGGTTTGATTTCTCATTGGTCACCCCTCTGGTGCAAGCAGTGAAAGAGGCTTTGAAATGGGAAGACCCAGTGCAGTCCCCCTCAAAACAGAGGAAGTATTTCAGACACCTTAAAAAGGAGCATTACAACTTCCCGCTGTTACCAGAGCTTAAGGATGTTGTTACAGACGAGTGGACCAAAGCAGAGAGGAAATCATCCCAGCAAGGCAGGTTAGCAAAGCTCTATCCATTTAAAGCTGAGGAGGTCCATCACCTTGAACCAGCTCCCCTGGTGAATGCAGCCCTCATGAGGTTGGCCAAGCACATCACCCTGCCTCTGGAAGATGTCGTCTCATTCAAAGACAGTCTGGAGAGACAGATTGATTCAGATTTAAAGAGAATCTACATCACAGCTGGATCAGCCTGGAAACCAGTGTTGGCTTTTGTAGTAATGTCAAATCCTGCACCAGGCCTGCTTGGCAGATACCGCCTCCAAGCAGGCCTGGTGCAGGATTTCCTTTGAGGGTGGCTTTTTCTTTGGGAATAAGCTCGACAGTGCCAAAGCCTGGGCCACAGGGGGGAAGTTGGGGTTCTTGCCCCAGGATCGTTGCTTGCTAAATCAGAGGAAACCCCAAGCAGGGAGACAGTCTTCAGATTGCTCAAGGGAAGCACGTTCCTATAGACTCAGCCAGGAACTTAGGAAAAACGGGAGAAGAGGCCAATAGTCCTTTCAGAAGCCAGCTAGAGCATCTACAAGGGCCGGGAAGCCTATAAGCCCTTTTGAGATTGGGCCCACCCAAATAGGCCAAGTGGGGGCGTGTCTTTTCCGCTTTCGGCATGTCTGGGCGGCCTCGATCTCAGACGCTTGGACCATCAGGATGGGTTGTCTGGGGCATGCATGGACTTTCAAGGGTTACCCACAGAACTTCCAGCGAAAAAAGACAAGTTCTCCTGTCCTTTGTCGAATCCCTTTTAGAACAGGGGACAGTTATACCATTTCCGCTACCCAAGAGATTTCAAGGCATGTACTCACCCCTATTCCTGGTCAAGAAAAAGTCAGGGTCCTGGAGACCAGTCATCGACCTCACACATCTCAACAAGTTCATCGCAAAGGAATAATTCAAGATGGAGACGCTGTTCTTCATCCAACAAGCAGTCCCCCCAGTTGACTGGCTCATCTCAATAGATAGATTTGAAGGATGCCTACTTCCACGTGTCGGTGGTGGTTTCTTTTCAGAATTTCCTCTGGTTTGCAGTGGGTCATCGAAACCTTCAGTTTACATTCGGGCTCTCAACATCACCTCATGTTTTCTCCAAAGTCTTGCTGGCTGTGGTGGCTTTAATCAGGAAGAAGGTCATACTACTGCACCACTATCTGGATGACCTAGTTCTGCTGTCCCGAGACTTGGGGCATCTAGTGGAACACAGAGACCAAGTTCTCGAGATTCTTCAGGATTTTGGCTGGCTGGTGAATTAAGAGAAAAGCCACCTGAGTCCAACACAGTCTCTGATTTATCTTAGGGCCCAGTTTGACAAGGCCCAAAGTACTATCTCCCTTCTGGTGGAGAACATTACCATGATCCAGAGCAAGATCTCCTTAGCACTGTCAGCCACTCATCTCAGAGCATCCCAGTGCCTGATGATCATCGGCACCATGGTCTCCACAGCCCCGATGGTCAAATGGGCCTCATAGAGAATGCATCCCTTTCAATAGGGGTTTCTGCGACAGTGGAGATCGGGAGACAAATATCAACGCATCCACATCTCCATCAATGAAGAGGAGCCTCCCTTGGTAGCTATTGAGAAAGAACCTACTCAACTGTCACTCGATCATTCCAATCAGCTGAGTAACGATTAGGGCCGATGCCAGCTGCAAGGGCTGGGGGGCACATTACCTCTTAGAGGTTTCCCAGGGCTAGTGGAGCTTCCCCTCTTGGGGAGTTGTATCAAACAACTTGAAGCTTTGTGCGGCCTTCTGCGCTTTGCTGGCCTTCAGTCACTTAGTAAGGGGGACCTCGTTGCTTCTGAGGCTGGACCACCAACACCACAGCAGTCTCTTACATAAGGAAGCCGAGAGGGGCTCGCAGCTTGAGCCTTCTTCAAGAAGTGGAGCCAATCATGACATGGGCTCAGAAGAACCTGTCCAATATTTCTGCAGTGTAAGTTCCGGGGGTTCAGAACTCCCAGGCAGATTTTCTGTCCCACTTTCCATTGAACAACAACGGGTGGTCCCTTCATGTAGACGTTCTAAAGTGGATTCTCACGCTGGGAGTGAGCACCAAAGTGGATCTGTTTGCTTCCCCATGCAATTTCAAATGGGAGAAGTTTTACTGGAAGGGCCAATGCCCCTAGGCCCTCGGAGTAGACTCCCTGATGGACCAGTGTAGGTTCCGCAAGGCATATACGCATTTTATACGCAAAGGCTACTTTCAGAGAAGGTGGAAGTAGTAGCTGTGATTCCATTCTGGTCGAACAGGCCTTGATTTCCCCTTCTTCTGTAGCTCAGCTATCAAGATCCGATACCTTTCCCTCACAGATCATTAACAGTGCGTTCTTGTCCGCTCATTGCTGATTTTCAGGTCGCTCTTCACAGGCCTTGCTGTTCTTCAGTGCGTTCTGTTACTTCGTTCTGACCAGCCGACCGTTTTGAAGCCATGTTGCATTTACGTACTCATGGTAGATTTCGTGCTGTGTAGGGGCTTGGTGTTGGGGTTCTTGCTTTGACACAAGCCCAGTCCATGAACAGGGTGGGGAGGAGTTCATGGACCTAGAATTGGTTGCTCCAGTGTGACCAATTCTCTCACATGCCTTTGCTCCGTGAGATCCATGAGAATAATCCTGACGATTTCAGGAACTTTCTCAGGATGACAGACCCTGTTTTTCACCGTTTGTTGGCTTTGCTGACCCCTTATATCAGCAGGCAGGATACCTGCATGAAGCAAGCCATCACTCCGGAGCAGAGGCTAGTCGCCACGTTGCGGTACTTGGCGATGGGGAGAAGACTGCAGGACCTCAAGTTCTCGACAGGCATCTCCCCCCAGGCTCTGGGGATCATTATCCCAGAGACCTGTTCTGCCATCATTCAGGTCCTGCAGAAGGACTATATTAAGGTAAGATTTCTCCTTTAACATCAAATTCTATTGTATTTAATGTTTGCTAATGTTTTGTATTTCTTTCATCATTCCCTAATTACCATGATTGTAATATGCTGTGAATGTCCCCTTTATCCTCATGCATGCTGGAAGCTTTTAACTTCCTTTTTTGTCCTTCATGCATATTTGCCTTCACTAACCTCACCAGCATGCTATACAACACCTAGTCTAGTCACTTAACAATGTATTTGGTCAGCTCCATTGTAGTGCTTTACCCTAAACACCTCCTAAAATGTTTAAAAATGTTATTTGTGTCCTTAAATTCATGCATTGTGCCATAGGCTTTTTTTTTGGGTTCACAAAATCATTTGGAACCCCCCCAACCGCTAAGTCAGCTGATACCAATCCACTATCTGCTGACTTTGCCAAACCCATACACACTATACCTACCTCTTTTGTGGTCATATTTATAAATGAATTCCCAAAGCATGTAGTGCAAGGGCCTGCCTGAATACTTTCAAATGGTACTGTTTAAAGTTTTTTTCTCATATTATTATCTTGATAGGTAATTGCAGAATGTAAAAATGTGCTTCCATTTGTACAGACTGGCCAAAGTAACACACATTATGTATGCATTCAGCTCTCAATGAAGTTGAGAGGGTTACCTGTCCAAAACATCCCCCCCCCCCTAAAATTTTTACAATGGGCCATCAGAGGGGGTGAGGAGTCTGATAGGTGGACCTTATACATTTGCCTTTAAATACTCCCTAAAATAAATGTTATACTGATGTTGGCCAAGAATTTTTGTGTCTAATCTGCTTTCAATGTTTATGAGCAAAATTACTGATTTCTTTTCTTGTTTGACTCCACAGTTTCCTTCCACGCCACAGGAATAGCAGACTGTGGCCTCCCACTTTGCCCACTTTGGGACTTTCCCAACTTCGGAGGGGCAATTGATGGGAAAAACGTCCACATCGTCCCACCCCCCAACTCGGGGTCATACTATTATAACTACAAGGGGTTCAATAGTATTGTGATGTTGGCGGTGGTGTCGGCTACTTACGAGTTCCTGTATGTGGATGTGGGGAAGAATGGCTGGATGTGGGATGGTGGAGTCATCACCCAGACCGAGTTCTACAGGCGTCCCCAGAATGGCAGCTTGGGCTTGCCACCTACAGAAGACAATGCGGAAGGACTCCCATTCGTCTTCATCGCAGATGAAGCGTTTGCGCTGGGGGACCATCTTATGGGGCCATTCCCTATGAGGACCCTCACCCCGGACCAGAGGGTTTTTAATTACCAGAAGAGCCAGAAGAGTGGTGAATAGCCAGAAGAGTGGTGGAGAACACGTTTAGAATAATGGCCAGCCAGTTCGGCCTATTTCTTACACCGGTACACATGGCGGAATATAAACTGAATCACATCATCCTGTCTTGCTGTGTTCTCCACAACTTTTTAAGGAAAAATTCTGTGAACTATGCTGCCTCAGTTGGGCCTGAGGCCGGAATTCATAATGAACCAACACTGACAGCGCTGGAAACTGGCCGTCCTGGCTTGCCCCCCCCCCCCCCCCCTAGAGTGCCCGCGAGATCCGTTTAAGATACCTGGAATACTTTGCAGGTGGGGGGGGGCATTGACAATGTCTGAGACATTTTTTAAATAAAAATATATTTGAAACTGAACAAATATTTGCTTTAATTTACTGCTTGGCTTTCTTTTAGCTGTCTCCTCGGTTATCTTTTAATGTTATTATTTTTTTGGCCTTTATCTTCAACAGTGAAAACGAAATTTCTTTGAGACATGAGGTGACAATCTCTTCTTCGGCTAACTATTATTATTATGTTGTAGGTCTGCTACACACACACCTTGTTTTTATCATTTTCAGCGCCATGACTGAAATTCATGGAGTCCTGAAAATGGCGTGATTGTGTAAAATTATAAAGCACTGTGGGTATTATTTACTAAAGGCAAATCCACTTTGTACTACAAGTGCACTTGAGACTGCACAGAAACTACACTTGTAGTGCAAAGTGGATTTGCCTTTAGTAAATAACCCCTATTGCCACTGAAAAAAAACAACTTTACTCCAAAAACTGCTTTTGAGCATTGAAAGAAGAAGCCACACATTGTTGATTATGATACTTTTTACTCAAAGCACAATCACATGTGCGTTTATAAAAGGGTTTTTTAACAAACTAACATGTTTGTTGTATAATAACATTTTTTTAGGTCACATTAATTATAAATGGCCTTTTATAGGTAAAACAGGCATGTTTAAAACCATAAAACAGTACACAACTCTGGAACTTACAAAGTCCAACTTTTATAAAGTGAAGGCAATATCAGACATGAGTATGTCAAAACTGGGTTGATATTGCCTTCATCAGATGGGGTGATGTGACCCCTGTAAAAGCCAAATTTTGAAGATGCACACAAATTGGGATTCAAAATGGCGATTTCCCTCCTGATTCCATGCCTAATGTCAACATGTGCTAGCTCCTATCATGTGGGATCAATGGACGTGTTTTGGGGGGCAACCCTTTCCTCTCAGCTACTTTAGTAGCGAGGAAGGGGTTGCACCCACAAAATGCGTACATTGATCTTCCATGATGGCAGATAGCACATGTTGACACACTGTGTGAATCTTCAAAATTTGGCTTTTAAAATACATAAAAAATGAGTCATAAAAACAAGAAAAAATGTAGGGATTTCTAGGTGTTTTAGATTTTCCCTAAAACATCAATGATGTTCTTAATTATTTTTTGAACATCATTGATGTTTTCCTTTAGCTGTTCTAAATCCCTATTGCACCCCATTATCTCCTGATGAGGATCTGGGCACTTTCACTGGTGAAATGACATTCTTCTTCCACAAGTTTGGTTAAGGATGGTGTACTGCCAAATATGGATATAGAGGTAAATTCATACCCAATTCACCGCATCCCGATAATAAATTTGGAAAAATAAAAAGAGAGAAACCCTGGGATTGTACGGGTGAGGGGATAGGAGATATTAATGAGTAAACATGGGTAGGGGTAAGGGAAAAGTAATGGGTAATGTGATTGGTATGACAAGTGCCCAAAAGTAATAAAAAATATATACTTTATTTGAAATATACAAAAACGATTTTTAAAACAATGAACAGTCCATACAAAATACCTAGACCATATAGATGAGCATTCTGACTAGAGGAACCATACATATATGTGGTACATAGGAACCCAACATGTTTCGGATAAAAAGTGCAATTCCTTCTTCAGGGGTTTCCTGTAAGGATTATTGTATGATCTGGGGGGGGGGGGGGTACATAGGTAAAGCATACCAATGATTAGTATATATCTACAATGGACGTATATCATAGGTATAGATAATGAAGAATCAGAGTTTATAGAAGCAAAAGGAAAAATGGGAGCTCTAGAAAAACGAGGAAACCAAAAACAATAGGAGATATTGAGGGGACTTACTCGTTCAAAAAGTTAGCTGCATATCACGGCTGGACTATAGCCTGACAGTTTGCCAAATGGTGCTTCAGATCATCATCGCCATAACATCAGTTACACATCATGTTTGTGTATAGAAGGCCATGTATGAATTTATATGGTGGAAGGCCAAGGGTTGAGGAAGGTGTGGAAACTTTATGATGTGTGTCAAGGGGAGATCATTGAAGCCACACAGATGCGGTAAAGCACGCCAAGACACCAGCGTCCACGAGGAACAACAAATGGGAGGAGGGGAATGTACGTCCCTACATATAAAAAATATTGTGGTATAAATATCAAAAAGGAAAAAGAGTAGACAACAATCCATCAAGAGGTGAGTGTCCAATGTACAATGTATATAATTAATATCAATACAGTTATATCCATCTAAACCCTGCTGTCATGTTGGAGTTGCATCAAAAGGATGTGGTGCAAGCATATATATATAAATTTATATGATACCCGGACAGGTATAAAAAGGTGGCAGGTGCATTAGCCTGATATAAGCCAGCTGTCTTATAGCAACCATGCCCTGTAATGCATCACATCCAAAGAAGTTATGTTAGTAAGGTGGGTCAGTGATATAAGTCCCAGTGTAAAAAGCTTTCTACTAATATGGCAAAAGGCAAGAGTATGACACTGTATAAGTAAGTGCGTTATATTAGGATGTTAAGGTCTAGTACTTACTTGGAGTATGCAGAGTATAAGGGACAACGACCTCCTCCTAGAAATGCAATCTAGGTGTGCAGCACAACAATGTGTCTGCACTTGGAGGCTTTAAAGATCAGCTGGATGGAGGTAACCCCGCCTATATTGGGTGGGGAGTGTGTGCTCCTAATCATTGTAATTAATGCACTAGGGGGCGGATGGAATCCGGCGTCACTACCTCTCCGCTGATCAGTGTCAGCAGAGGAGGTATTGTGCGCTGGGAGCTGTTCCCCTGGCGCGGCGGCGTACAACGGCCACCGCGTCATAAGGCGCGGTGACGTCAGACGTCGCAGCAACGCCGACACGAGAGAGGAGGGCTCAATGCAGGCTGTCCCAAGGATCGGCCGTATCGCGCATGTGCGAACGGCGGATCAATTGGGCCGCCAAGAGTCCTAGGTACGGCCCCACTATCAAAAGATGTGGAGCCTACCCGTGCCGGGGGACATGATGCCGGCGATTGGCGTGACCTGAAAAAATCCTAGGGCGATCAATCCCATGTGAGACCAGACGCCCAAACATGGCAGTTTTATAATGTAGACCAATTGATATTGCAAGCTATAGAAGAGAACAGCAAAATGTCAGGCCAAGTGCAACTATGAACGTATAAACAGATGTATACATGAGACATGGATAATCAAAATCCATAATAGTACATGCAAGTAATGAGTATACAACATACATACAATGTCATAAAATACCATATAATAGAATACAGCTTAATTGTAAGAGTAAAGGTAATAATGTTGGCATCTATATACAGTCCATGTCTCATGTGATAAACATAGGAATACATTGATACAGTATTAATAATTTCTACAACAAAACTTTTTGAAGGAAGATCAAATTATGACATATACTGTAAGTTTCATGTGTAAGATATATCTGTGATTGTGACTATGAGGCAGATTGTTGCTAAATAGCATGTCAATCAGGTCAAACTATATAGTTACAAGTCCCCTTCGTAACCCCCTGACGTAAAGCCTTGTAAAAACGGTTTAAAGCTTAATATTTCATTCAGGCCTGGGGGTGAGGTGGCGTTCAAATTTGCAATCCACCTCATTTCACGTTGGAGGAGCAATTTATTTGAGTCTCCACCTCTAAAAGTCTGGTGGATGCGGTCCAAAACCAAGACTGAAATCTTGGGGAAGCGTTCATTATGAACTAACGCTATGTGGCGACCCCATGGGGAGTCTGGATCTTTTGATTTCATAGCCGCTATGTGTCGGTATAGGCGCTTACATAGTTTCTGGATAGTTTTACCAACATAAAAACAACCACACTCGCACTGTATAAAATACACCACGAGTGTGGTCTGGCAATTAGCGTAATGTTTTGAGAAGAAAGTCCACCCATTAGGGAGGCGTGGATTTTTATGGGTGTTAATATACTTGCAGTAACCACACGAACCACATGGAAAAGTGCCAAGTGTGTTACAATGGTCATCACGGGTCAGTCCTTTGAACTCACTCTTAACCAAACGATCTCCAACCGAGGTGTTCCGTCTGAAAGTGATTAAAGGGTTGGGGGAAACAAAGGGGCCCACTAAAGGGTCATTAGTCAGCACATGCCAATACCTAGCAGGAATATGCCTTATCTCTGTATGTTCGTTTGAAAACGTGGTAATTATCCTGATGTAGAGATTGATATCGCAAATGGGTCTGTTACGTGGTTGTAGTAATTCCTGTCTGTCCCGGCTATTGGCCTTATTAAAGGCTCGTTTTAAGCATCTATGGCTGTAGCCTCTATCCAAGAGACGATTTTTTAGAACTCTGGCTTCACGCAAGAAATCATCATTATTAGAGCAGTTTCGTTTTATCCTGAGGAATTGGCTGAATGGGATAGAGTTGATTAATGGTCTTGGGTGGAAACTATCCGAGTGTAGAATAGTATTCCCCAATGTTGGTTTGCGGTGAAGTTTGCAAGCTAAAGAATTGTTTGTGTCCTTGAATATCTCAACGTCCAAAAAGGTTATTGAGGTATGGTCATAAGTCATTGTAAACTTTAAGTTAAATTCGTTACAATTTAATGTAGTTAAAAAATTGTGAAGTAAGTCAACTGGCCCCTCCCACAAGATGAGGATGGCGCAGGTACATCGACAGGTCCCCATCATTGAATAAGGTCCTTTCCCATTCCCCCAGGTACAGATTGGCGTAGCCAGGGGCACAACAAGTGCCCATGGCTACGCCCTGCACCTGGAGGAAGTATTGTCCGTGAAAGCTAAAGACATTATGTTGAAGGATGTAATCCAATGCCTGTAATATAAATTCATTAAATGATTTCTCAGAGGGGATAGTTTGTGACAAAATTCGTCGGATACATGCTAGACCCTTACTGTGCGGTATAGAGCTATACAATGTTTCAACATCGATAGAGACCAGAGTAGTATGGTCAGATACTTGAATTCCATTAATGGTTTGAAGTAGATGGATCATGTCTCTTATGTAGGATGGTAAAGACGACACTAATGGTCTGAAGTGTTCATCAACTACTTTAGACAAGTTTTCAGTAATGGATCTGTTGTCCGACACAATGGGTCTGCCCGGGGGGTCCTTGGGGTTCTTATACATTTTGGGGAGGGAATAAAATGTGGGAATAACTGGAAATGTAGTGCGGATGAATTTCCACATCTGGTTGGAGATAATGTTGTTGTTCAATGCTCGGTCAACGAAAATATAAAATTCATCGTTAAACCGAGTAATTGTTTGAAATTCAATAGGTCTGTACCAATCTGTATTGTTCAATATTTTCATGCACATGGATATATATTTCTCATTATTCATCAGAACGATGTTACCGCCCTTATCTGAGGGTTTAATAACCAAATCAGAATTTTTGGCTAGATCGTTACCTGAGGATTGATACTCATACTTTTAATCTCTTGGGTAATTAATTTTAAGAAGGTAGCTATACCATGGTTGGAGAGGGATAAAGGTCAGACTTTTTCTTTAGTTTGGAAGCTGATTGTTCTGTTATAGTGGGATTGATAGGTGCATTTAAATAAGACTCCAGATCGATCGTATCGATAAGGTCTCGAGTGTCGCTCTCTTCTAAGAGTGCATTTAAATACTAGTCATACTCTTGCCTTTTGCCATATTAGTAGAAAGCTTTTTACACTGGGACTTATATCACTGACCCACCTTACTAACATAACTTCTTTGGATGTGATGCATTACAGGGCATGGTTTAGATGGATATAACTGTATTGATATTAATTATATACATTGTACATTGGACACTCACCTCTTGATGGATTGTTGTCTGATCATTTTACTTTTTGATATTTATACCACAATATTTTTTATATGTAGGGACGTACATTCCCCTCCTCCCATTTGTTGTTCCTCGTGGACGCTGGTGTCTTGGCGTGCTTTACCGCATCTGTGTGGCTTTAATGATCTCCCCTTGACACACATCATAAAGTTTCCACACCTTCCTCAACCCTTGGCCTTCCACCATATAAATCCATACATGGCCTTCTATACCCAAACATGATGTGTAACTGAATTTATGGCGATGATGATCTGAAGCACCATTTGGCAAACTGTCAGGCTATAGTCCAGCCGTGATATGCAGCTAACTTTTTGAACGAGTAAGTCCCCTCAATATCTCCTATTGTTTTTGGTTTCCTCGTTTTTCTAGAGCTCCCATTTTTCCTTTTTCTTTTGCTTCTATAAACTCTGATTCTTCATCATCTATACCTATGATATACGTCCATTGTACATATATACTAATGATTGGTATGCTTTACCTATGTACCCCCCCCAGATCATACAATAATCCTTACAGGAAACCCCTGAAGAAGGAATTGCACTTTTTATCCGAAACATGTTGGGTTCCTATGTACCACATATATGTATGGTTCCTCTAGTCAGAATGGTCATGTATATGGTCTAGGTATTTTGTATGGACTGTTCATTGTTTTAAATATCGTTTTTGTATATTTTAAATAAAGTATATATTTTTTATTACTTTTGGGCACTTGTCATACCAATCACATTACCCATTACTTTTCCCTTCCCCCCACCCATGTTTACTCATTAATATCTCCTATCCCCTCACCCGTACAATCCCAGGGTTTCTCTCTTTTTATTTTTCCTTCTTCTTCCACAACATTCCCATCACCTAAAAAAAAAAAAAAAAAAATGTGTTATAAATACGCAGGCATCCACCTCTTACCTGAAGCTGTGGTCGCAGACACTTACCTGTTGTGGTAACAATTTTGCCAGTTTCAACAATGTCTCCCTCCTCCTCCTCTGCTTGGGTTTGGGGGATTTCCCCTTCTTCCGGAGTTGTGGAGTCCCTGGTCTCTGATGTCCCGAGTCTTTTCTCCCCTATAAGGAAAAAAAAAAAGTATACTTAGCACACAGATATTTGATGGCAGAAATAGGAATATGAAACATTGCTTGGAAGTGGGGTACAATTGTCTGTTTTGGCAGAGTTCCAAGCTGAAAACATTATTTTTTTCCCTTTCTAAAGCTGGAATACTTACCTGTTTGGTGCAAGTTTCACAGATGGAGACACCCCTATAGTATTCACTGGAGCACCTGTGTGGGACACCCTAAAGGGTGTTCTGGTGTCCCACACTAGTGCACCTGCGTCCAGATGTGTAAACAGCTGCTGAGTGTCCTCTCCTTACACAGAATCTAGTTTGCGTTTCATTCTAGTTACAAACCCATCTAGACAACAAACTTTTTTTAATAGAAGTAGGCCAGAAAATATGTATTGAACTGCATCTGCCCAAAATATCGTATTTTAGTGACCGAACGAACAATGTTTCCTGCGAACGATTAATGTGCCCATGAACATGTAAGTTGCCATTTTAAACTGCAACAGTAAAGAAAAGCACATGGAGCAGCACGAACGTAATAAACATAAAGAATAGGAACACAGGACAACTACTTACTTTTTTGCAGCACTCTCCTGATCCTTCTATACTGATCGTGCTCCCTCAATTTCAGGTCCGACAACCATTTCCTCAGTTGATCCTTGGACCGTCGTACACCAAAATTCCTGTGCAGACTCTTCACAACTTTAGCCATGATCTTGGCCTTTCTCACATTTGGGTTTGGGTAAGGTCCATACTTCCCATCATAGTCTGCCCTTTTCAAGATGTCCACCATCTCCATCATCTCTACAAAGGCCATATTTGATGCCTTAAATCTCCTGCGGGATCGTGACGTTTCTGGCTCCGGGCTTTCCTCCTCCTTGTTGCTGCTATTATCATGCACCTGCTCTGTCTCCGCCATGTGCTCTCCCCCACTGTGCCAAAAGAGAAGGGGCGGGGAATAGACTAGAAACAACGTCAGGGGCGGGCGGTGTTTCAGGCATGCGCAGTGTATATAAAGAGTAACACGTGTGCATCGTACGTACGATCTGTGAGCGGAGGAAGGAGTAGCGGAAGCACCGATAGTAAAAACGAAGGTACAATTTTAACTTGGGCCTATACTGCTTATAGATTGAGGCCTATATTGATACAAGATTAGGAATGTTTAGCCTAATATTAGGGTTTGTCTTGTGTTGTGTCTTTCAGATAAAATGGATGGGTTCAAAGACTACAGCTTTCTCCCAATATTCCTATATTAATACAGGGAGCTGCCCTGTCTGTGGCAGGTCAAACACCTGCATTATAATCATAAACAAAAGAGGTAGGCAGTGCTGGAGAAACTGTTGGAGTTGGTGAAGACGCAGGTCCCCATGGCAAACATCCCCTATTTAAAAGCCAAAATTGGTGGGCTGAGGAGCACTTATCTTAGGGCTTTTGTTGTCGGAAAATTTCATAGCCAGCTCTCAAACTTTGCGCGTTGGAAATTCCGATGGAAAAAGTCCGATGGAGCCCACACACGGTCGGAATTTCCGACAACAAGCTCCGATCGCACATTTTCAGCAGGAAAGTCCGACCGTGTGTACAGGGCATAAGAATCATTAACCACTACTCCCTGAATTCTGTCTTTTAGCCAGTTTTCTATCCGCTTACAAACTGATATTTCCAAGCCTGTAGACTTTACCTTACCTAGCCATGTGTGGGGAAGTGTGTCAAACGCTTTTTCAAAGTCCAAGTATACTACATTCACAGCCACCCCTCTGTCCAAGGTTTTACTTACCTCCTCATAAAAATAAATCAGGTTTGCTTGACAACTTCTGTCTTTCATAAATCCATGCTGTCTGTTGCTTAAAATATTTTTTTTCAACAAGAACTAATCTATGGGGTCTTTTATTAACCACTTCCGGACCGCCCACCGTCATTTTACGTGATGACTTTGAAGGAGGATATCGTTGTTATGGCAGCAGCTAGCTGCCATAACCCCAGTATCCTTTTCAGCGGGCGGTCTGCTACAAGATAAAAGTGGTCTCTAAGGCAGATTAGCCGTGACATCACTTTTATCGGTGGCAGGAGAGGACCCCCCCTCCCGCCGCGTTCCGGTGCCCTCCGCCGCTTAACGGAGCCGTCGGCAGCGGCGGAGGCGATCGCATCTGTCCCCTTGCTAGGTATGGAGACGAGTGAGGGGAAGATGGCTCCCATCCATTTCTATATCACTGCAGGGCAGAAGCGACGTCAAAACGTCACTTCCGCCCATAGCTCTTAAAGGGCTAATTTTTTTTTTCATTTTTTTAAATGACATTTTTTTGCATTGCATTGTAATGTAAATATGAGGTCTGAGCTCTTCTTGACCCTAGATCTCATATTTAAGAGGTCCTGTCATGCTTTTTTCTATTACAAGGGATGTTTACATTCCTTGTAATATGAATCAAAGTGACACAATTTAAAAGAAAAAAAACAAAACAGTATAAAAATGTAAAAAAAAGTAAGATAAATAAGAAAAAATTTTTCTTTAAACGCGCCCTGTCCTGACGAGCTTGCGTGCACAAGCGAACGCATACATGACTAGCGCCCGCATATGAAAACGGTATTCAAACCACACATGAGGTATCGCCGCGATTGGTAGAGCTAGAGCAATAATTCTAGCCCTAGACCTCCTCTGTAACTTAAAACATGCAACCTGTAGAATTTTTTAAACGTCGCCTATGGAGATTTTTAAGGGTAAAAGTTTGTCGCCATTCCAAGAGCGGGCGCAATTTTGAAGAGTGACATATTGGGTATCAATTTACTCAGCGTAACATTATCTTTCACAATATAAAAACAATTGGGCTAACTTTACTATTGTCTTATTTTTTAATTAAAAAAAGTGTATTTTTTCCAAAAAAAGTGCGCTTGTAAGACTGCTGCGCAAATACCGTGTGACAGAAAGTATTGTAACGACCGCCATTTTATTCTCTAGGGTGTTAGAAAAAAATATATAATGTTTGGGGGTTCTATGTAATTTTCTAGCAAAGAAACCTGCTTTAAAGTGGAGTTTCATAAAAAAAAAAAAATTTTAGATGTCAGCAGCTGCAAATACTGCAGCTGCTGACTTTTAAAATAAGGACACTTACCTGTCCCGGGGTCCAGCGATGTCGGCACCCGAGACCGAGCCGTCCCTCGATCCTCGGGTGCTGCCGCCGCCATTCACACTGAGGGAATCAGGAAGTGAAGCGTTGCCGCTTCACTTCCCGGTTCCCTACTGCGCATGCGCGAGTCGCGCTGCGCGTCTACACTGGTCCCCGTTGTGTTGTGGGAACTGTGTATTTCCCACAACACAACGGGGGTGGGCGGGGAGTCTGCGGCTAGCTGCGGCTAGCTATACCCGGAAGTGGGTGCAGATACCTGTGTTATACAGGTATCTGCACCCCCCTCCCCCCTGAAAGGTGCCAACTGTGACACCGGAGGGGGGGAGGAATCCGATGAGCGGAAGTTCCACTTTAGGGTGGAACTCCGCTTTAACTTGTAAACAACAAATCTCAGAAAGAGGCTCGGCCTTTAAATATTTAAACTCTCCAGTATCTTCCCAACTATAGAAGTTAAACTAACAGGTCTATTGTTACTTGGTGAAGACTTTGATCCCTCTTTAAATATAGGCACCACATTGGCCCTACACCAATCCAGTGATACTATTCCAGTCATTAACAAGTCCCTAAAAATTAGAATGGCTTTGAAATGACAGAGCTCAATTATTTTAGGATCTGTGGGTGGATGCCATCTGGTCCAGGTGCTTTACCCATCTTTTTTCTGTAAAAAAAATTCTGGACCATATCACTTTTGAGCTATTTTGGATCATTTGGGGCTGTGGCAATACCATCGCCATTATGGATTCGAGCACCCCCATGCTCCTTTGTATACACAGAGCTGAAGAAGGTATTTTATAAAGTTGCCTTCTCTTTGTCCCCATGACATGACTGTTTCTTTAAAAAGCAGGACAATTGCCCTTCTAAAAGATTGATATCTAAACGCATCTTTAACCAATAGTATGGCATAAATATTACCACAATGATAAGTAAAATGTAAAAACATAACCTTACACTAGTAATTCTAAGTTTTGTCTTATCTTAGGTTGTGTCAGGTGGCTGTGAGACCCGTGAAATCCCATTGCTAAGAAATGGTCTTGGGCAGCTTGGCTTCAACGCAGATTCAGGGGGGTTTGTAACTGAAGTTGAGAGATTCAGCATGGCTGAAACTGTAGGACTTTGCCCTGGTGCGAGGTTAGTAGCCATCTGCGGCCAACCGTTCTGCTCATTGACCCCTGAGGATGTTCGTACACTGTTTATTCGTGCAAAGAAAGTGACTGTGACGACTCTGCCTCCAGATGAAGCTGGGAAGCCTCGCAGGTAATACAGCATATAGGCAAAGTATTTAATAGCATGGCTGCCAATCTGTTTGTTAAGTTGACTAAGATTTCTCTTTGTCTTATCTTTAGGAGTTTCTCTGAGTTGTATGTGAGGTCTCTGCAAGAACAGAGAATCATGCGGCCATCAGAAGGAGACACTGAAGAGAAAGAAGAAATTATTCCAAGAAAAACAGAATCTGCTCCAGCAACTCAGAACATTCTTCGGACCCTCTCTGTACAGGAGGAAAGGACAGACTTTAGGTAGGATACTATGTTTATGAATTTTTACCCCGTTGTGACCAGAAAACATTTAATATTTATGTGTCTGAGTATTTCTGGAAATGTATTTTTAATTTTAAGGAAAATCTTTAAATTATTTTTGTAAATAATCTCTGTATAATCAAACACTTTTTCTATAGTGCAGTTCCACCATGCAGGAAGTAGGGTCACAACATTTTCCTTTAATGATACAGAAATAATATATTTTCTAGGTTTGGAATGAGGGAAGAGAAGTTAAATGTATGCTGTTATATACAAAAGTCTGATAACAGCATCAAAATACATAGTTTCTATAACCAGCCAACAGTTAGAGAAGCTTTGTCAAGGGTTGTCCCAATAACACATGAAATAGATAAGTGTAAAGGTAATCTAGAGATTTACAACCCTATGTGAAACTTAGGAGTTTATTTACTAAAGGCAAATCCACTTTGCACTACAAATGCACTGCAAGTGCACTTCCAAGTGCACTGAAAGTGCACTTGAAAGTGCAGTCGCTGTAGATCTGAGGGCAAGATCTAAAATGAGGGGAAGCTCTGCTGATTTTATCATCCAATCATGTGCAAGCTAAAATGCTGTTTTTTATTTTCCTTGCATGGCCCCCTCAGATCTACAGCAGATGCATTTTCAAGTGCACTTTTAGTGCACTTTCAAGTGCACTTGCAGTGCACTTGTAGTGCAAAGTGGATTTGCCTTTAGTAAATAACCCCCTTAAAGTCATTGTCCCAGTGGGCTAGGAATGCTTATTTAAATTGTAGAAATAGAAGGATTATGTATATCGTGCTAACACTCAATAATCTATCAGGTAGCAGCCAGCACAGCACTAAACTATTGCAAATCAAAACTGAGAATACAAATATGTGCAGCGCTTAAAGATTTTGTACTGCTACAAAATCATGTGTATAAATAAAGGACAGTATATAATGATGTGAATAACCACAAAATGAAAATAATAATAAAATTGATGCGGCAAAAAAAACAGTGTGAGATGATGTGAATGACCACAAAACGTAAACACTAGATAAGTCCATATAATGTCTTATGGAAATTATTGTATCATGAGTTGAAAAGTCCATAAAGAAATGGAGATAAAAAGAAATGCACTAGATTGAAAGAAAAGAAAACGTGTTCCTCGTGACGTCAATGTTGGGTGAAGAAAACAACAATACAAGCACCACCGGTTGTGTGAAGGCTTAGCGTAGTGAAGGGACTCAAATGAGAATAATAAGTCAACAAGACTTGTGGTATAAACACCAATCCATGAAATCTCTACGCCTGTACTTCAGATCAGAGTGGAAGATGATCCCTCTGTCCAGTAGGTGACTCACAGCGGCAGCCAACAGATGTAACCAGCGTGATGGACTGAGTCTTCTCATGTAATCAAGCAGTGTGATCAGAAAAGAAAATACTCCACATAGTGTGAACCCGTAAAATTATAGTAAAATGTAAAAAAAATTGGGAACACTCACATTTAAATAGATGAACAAGCGCTTGAAATTAACAGTATAGGCAAAGCAATGGCATCAGCCATTTCTTTTTATCACTATTGCTTTATGGACTTTTCAACTCATGATACAATAATTTCCATAAGACATTATATGGACTTATATAGTGTTTAAGTTTTGTGGTTATTCACATCATCTCACACTGTTTTTTTTGCCGCATCAATTTTATTATTATTTTCTATTTAAATGGTAATTTTACATTTATAAAAAAAATCCTATTATGCCCCTGATCAACTTTTTAATTAAAGAGTATTTTACCAGTTCACAATATCACCATCATCCCATGACAGGCAGCATTTACAGCCTCCTTGAAATGAGTGAGCTCCTCACAACTTTGCATGCCTGAACACCACCCATAGAGAATAATAGTCTGCCCATGTTCCTGTTCTATAATGTTAAAAAAAAAAAAGTTCTGCTTAAAAGTAGTAGTCTTTGATTTGAAGCAATTTTCTTAAAGGATACAATTCACAGAGTTTTATACGCGATGCAAGGAGTTCCCTCTAGTTATCCTATAGCACACTGCAGCACATTGAATTGTAAAACAGGGCATAGGAAACCTTGAATATTAAGCTTCAAAATTACCACTTCAAAAGTGCAAAAAATATGACAAGATAAAATATTTTTAGTTGTGTGCAAATTTGTACTTTCATTTCGTCGGGTCAGGGTTCATAATACTGATTTCTACCTTAAGCTTACCTTCACCTCACAAAATCTGTCCTTCCCAGCCCTTTGCACTTTCTTTGATTGATTTTTATATTACAAAGAGCAAAAAATGTTGTAATGACATGTTGTTTGTAAGTTGAGCAAATAATACTACACATCTTTTTATTAGGTTCAGTAATGATGATTTGGCTCCTCCTGATATTATTCCTCAGCCAGACCCATCAAGAGATGAACTGGTGAGTTTCACATCTTTTTGTTCTCATCATTATCTCTCTTCTATAAAATGAGTTGCTAAATTAAATACGTTTGCTACCAGAGTTTCCTTGAAATACATTGTTGGGCGGCACAGTGGTGTAGTGGGTAGCACTCTCGCCTAGCAATAAGAAGGGTCGCTGGTTCGAATCCCAACCATGACACTACCTGCCTGGAGTTTGCATGTTCTCCCTGTGCCTGCGTGGGTTTCCTCTGGGTACTCCGGTTTCCTCCCACACTCCAAAGACATGCTGGTATGTTAATTGGATCCTGTCTAAATTGTCCCTAGTATGTATGAATGTGAGTTAGGGACCTTAGATTGTAAGCTCCCTGAGGGAAGGGACAGATATGAATGTACAATGTATATGTAAAGTGCTGCGTAAATTGACGGCACTATATAAGTACCTAAAATAAATGATGGTTGTGAAATGGATTGTTCCTTCTAATTTTTATCTCCACTGAACTAAACTGTATGTTCCTTTGTATGCCCTAGATAATGTATGACACTTTTGGGAAGTCTGTAGACGAGGTGTTGAAAAAAGATGTGGTTCTTCCAGAGGAGGAAAGCGCTGCACCTGCATCTTCTCAGGAACATGTTACTAACAGTAATATATGTTTATATATCATTATATCTTTTCTCAGTGAAAAAAACAAAACATATTATTAAGCAGTGCACCACATGTCAACATTATCAGCAGATTCATCAACCTCTGCTTATACATTTCTATATTATGCATTTAGTTTGAATTACTTAGAAAATTAAAATCAGATAATAAGCCCTGATTGCACAGTATTTTTGCAACCTATTTTACTCATGGATACATAAACAAGTTAATGTGCTGATTATGAAAAAAGCCAAAGGCGCCTGTTCACAATGCCGGCTTTAACTGACGAAGCTATTTTCCAACTTATGGACTTCATAGTACAGGGGGTCCCCGGGTTACGAACAAGATAGGGACTGTAGGTTTGTTCTTAAATCAAATTTGTTTGTAAGTCGGAACAGTACCTTTTTTAAGTGCAAATCCAGTCTTTTTTTTGTATACTTTTCTTATTTTTAATATTATTTTACTTATTCTTTACTTTTTTAAATTACTGTTTTTATTTTATTCATTTAATTATTACTGTATTTCTTATTATTTTTTATTTTTATTTATTTATTTTTTATCAATTTTTTTTCACTTAACTTTATTGCTATCAAACAGGAGAAATTCCCCGTGTGATATCAATTGGAGGTGACATGTTCTCTTTATTGACCCTGTCACCTCCACAACAGGAGTCCTAGCACTGTGCTAGATTTCCTGTCACAGCTGAGAGGGGAGGGGCACAGCTCTCCACTCTCACTGTTTACATCGGCAGCAGGGACAGGAGACACAGCAGGGAATTGGATTGATGGATTGTGAAAGCAGCAGTGTCTGCAGGCTGGCCGCGGTGCACCTCCGCTGGGCAGCAGCGCAGGAAAGACCGGGGATCTTTGAGGCTTTATTAGGCCCCGCGAGGCCGGATAAGGCCGCGGCCACGATGGGCAGTTTTAGCGGCCTGGCAGGCCACCGGACCGTACCAGGCCTGTGGATGGGCAGGCAGGATGACGAGGGGGGCCCCTTAACTTTGCAGCCAGGCCAAGAATGGAGGAACGGCTCACTCCAGCAAGGAGAGGAAGATTCGGCCGGCAGTGACGTCACTCGGGCCCCGTTAGTAAGTAGAAGTCGTTCGCAACTCGGATGTTCGTAAGTCGGGGACCCCCTGTAGTCTGGGACAGTGACTGAGGGATTCACTGCCCTGGAACTAGGGTGTGCTGCCATTTTTATATTTGTTTTTTGTTACAAATGTTTAATTTTGACATTGACTTTAGAGTTGATTGTAAGTGCGTAAGGGTATTGAATTTTGGACTCCTTAATTGCGCAAAACATGAATTAGGAGGGAGTAAAATGGCTCTTCATGTGCAAGCTTGTTTGGGGGAATACATACTTAAGTGCACATATTAATGTCTACATTAACAAGTACTGTATATCTGCTGTGCTTGTGATGTCAGTTGTAGTCACACTAAGGCCCCTTTCACACTGGGGTGGGGGCGGCGTCAGCGGTAAAGCACCGCTACTGTTAGCGACTCTTTACCATTGGTATTCGGCTGCTAGCAGGGCGGTTTTACCCCCCGCTAGTGGCCTAGAAAGGGTTAAAACCCACCACAAAGCACCTCTGCAGAGGCGCTTTGACGGCAGCATAGCCGCGGTGCCCCATTGATTTCAATGGGCAGGAGCAGTGAAGGAGCGGTATACACACCGCTCCAAAGATGCTGCTAGCAGGACATTTTTTACCATCCTGCTAGCCCACCGCTCCAGTGTGAAAGCCCTTGGGGCTTTCACACTGGAGACAAAGCAGCGGCACTTTCAGGTCAGTTTGCAGGTGCTATTTATAGCGCAATAGCGCCTCCAAACCACCGCCTCAGTGTGAAAGGGCTCTAAAGGACTGAGAGCCCAACAGATAAGTCTCACAGCTGATGATTGTAGTTATTGGCAGTAATCACATGACAAAGCACTGGTGCTTGCCTTAGTCCCTTAGTGTGCAGGAGAAGAGACAGGTGGTCAACTACACTGTGATTAATCACATCATAACTGACTGAAAGAAAGAAAAACATGTCTTCATCTTTTGACCTTCAAGGCACAAATTACCCAATTCATGAAGCTGTTAAAGGGTTAATAGTATTTGTATTAATTCTTCATTATTTTATTTATTATTATTTAATAATTTAATTTATTTATTTAATTACTAACTGACTGTAAAGTGCATATTGTAGTCTAAAAACTGTGCTGATTTGTTGGTTGACCTTAGTGCAATAAGAGATACTGGGCCCAGTTCTTCCCAGTTATGGTCATCTTTGTACGACATTACAGATTACTGTAAGATTCTGATGACAATGATGTTCAATTAATCAGAACATCACTGGGTTTCCATTGTGAGGGCAATGAAATGTGGTTTAAACACCCACATTCATTACCAACAAGGTTGAAATCTGGTGTAAGTGAATGCAATGAGGCAATGGGGTAGAATCACTGTAAAGCTTTTATTGGTCTGTTGCCAACATGTTTGAATGAACCATCTTCATTATGGCTACAGAGTAAAAAATGTTGTGCATGTACACAGCACCTGGGTGCAGCCTCCTCAGCTGGCACTGAGTGTGTGTTTTTCAAGCACTATGTTATTACACTTTTAGTGTAAAACCTCTGTCTATTTTTTTTTTGCTGTCTGTGTCTCTGTTGGGGAGATTTACCACCCGATGCTATTCCAGTGCCAGTTACCAAGAGATGAAGGGAGGAACAAACTTTCTGGAAATAACACATTTCTTGGGGCCAGGTTAGGGGCCAGGTTCCCTTAAGTAAAGATGCCACCAAAAGTCCCCATGCACACAGGGCGTTTTTACAGCTGCTTTTACCAGCGTCATACTTTTTTTTTGTAGCTTAAAAACGACTCTCTGTGTTATTTTATGGCCTCATGCACACACAGGCTTTTATGAACTGTAAGTGGCATAGGTGTTTTCAAGCTGCAAAAAAAAAAAAAAAACACGTTCTAAGGACCGGCGTTACCGCTGTAAAAATGTCTGATGCTGGTAAAGGCTGCTAAACGTGGCTTACCTCTGGATACAGCGTTAAGCCTTGTCAAGCTGATTTTTACATTATTATTATTATTATACAGGATTTAAATAGCGCCAACAGTTTGTGCAGAGCTTTACAATGTTAGGGCAGACAGTACAATTACAATACTATTCAATACTGGAGGAATTAGAGGGCCCTGCTCGTTGGAGCTTACAATCTAGGAAGGAGGGTCAAGTGATACAAAAGGGTAAAAACTGTGTGGGATTGGCTGATGAAGAAAATGAAAGTACAGTTGTTAGGTGGAGGCAGGTAGGCTTCTCTGAAGAGAAAAGTGCAGTGTACATTACATAATACAGTGCAGGCAACAGTATATAATACAGTGTGTAGAGTTTCTAATACACTTCAGGCAGTGTACACATTATATAATACAGTGTAGCCGGTGTACAGTACATAAAACAGTGCAGGTGGTGTACACAGTATATAGAACAGTGCAGCTGGTGTATAGTATATAATACAGTGCAGACGGTGTACACAGTATATAATACAGTGTAGTGTGGTGTGGAAAAAAAAATCCCCATCATTTCCATAAAGCCACCATAAAGCCACCAAGGAGAGGCAGGCGCTCACAGGCCACTAAAAGAGGGCAAGCAGCCTCCGTGTCTACAGTGAAAAGTGGGGGTCGCTGGCATGGTGCATCCTCTGCAGGCAGGCATGCTTGTCCTTTTTTTTTTTTCTGCTGCTGGCCGTGTTATTGAGCCACAACATGCAGAAGAGTTGGTGGCGTGGATAACGAAGCTGTCCTCATCCTCCTCACCCTCTGTTACCCAGGCTCATACTAGTTTGCCTCCCAACGCAGCTGCCAAAGCGGACTATTTCACCAGCTCCTTGTCCACAGTTACTCCTTCCGTAGCCCCACCATCATGCACAGAAGAGTCACCAGAATTATTCAACCATAGTGTCAGTTACATGCTGCTGGAGAATGCGCATAAATTTAAAAGCTCAGATGTTGGTTCTTAGGTTGAGGAAGAGAGTAACATGAGCTTAGAGAGAGGGGGTGCCACAGAAGGACAAGAAACTAGCAGTCATGTTCCCCCTGCTGCAGCATACTGCCAAGTTTGCTCCAGTGATGAGGAGGGAGGGGATGATGAGGTCACTGACTGTACTTGGGTGCCTGAGAGAAGAGAGGAGGAAAGTGAGGAGGAGGCACAAATCCAACGAGGCAGAATGTCCTCCAGGGGGCAGCTTAAGGGCAGCCACCCTATTGCATCACACCACAGAGCTCCACAGCTGCAGGGAGCTGCTGACTCCCTGCTGACTTCCAAAATTTCATTGATGTGGGTTTTTTCGACACATGTGCAGTAGATCGCACCGTTGCTGTTTGCACTCTATGTCTGAGGCGCATTAAGCGTGGCCAGGACAACACCCGCTTGGGCACCACATGCTTGATAAGACATATGATGACCTGCCATGCAGTTCGTTGGCAACAGCACCTGAAAGACCCACATAATAAAAAAAGGCAGACTTCTCCTTGCTCCTCATCTGTGATCTCAACCCTTACTATACCTCCAGTCCTCTCAAAAACCTGCACTGAGAGGAATGAAGGTATAGCAATAGGTGCCACAAGTACTTGCAGCCAATCTGCTAACAGTATACCACCAGTTGATATCAGCAGGCAAATTTCGCTACCCCAGTTGCTGGACCGTAAAAAAAATACTGTCCCAGCCATCCACATGCTCTAAATGCTAGCTTGGCCAAAATTGCTAGCACTCTGCCCCCTTTCGTGAATTTGTTGAATGTGCTGTACCACAGTGGCAGGTTCCAAAACAATTTTTTTTCACGAAAAGCCATTCCAGCTCTCTACCGTCATGTGGAAGGCAATGTCGTTGGACAGGGTGGTCAGCAGCAAGGTTCATATTACCGCTGACTCATGGTCCAGCAGGCATGGTCAGGGACGTTACCCTTCCTTCATGCAGGACAGGGTTCAGTGTTGGAGATTGTTTTGCCACCACGCCTCCAAAAAGCTGGTGGTGATTCTGCCACATCTCTCTGCTCCACCCCCTCCTCTTCTTCTTCCTCTATGATCTCTTCTGCAGAATTGTCCTCTGAACCAGCAGTGCTCCCTAAGCGTTCAAGAGGCTACGCAAGCAGTCAGGCTAAAAGATGCCATGTGGTGCTTCAGTTGGTCTGCCTAGGGGACAGGAGCCACACTGGGGCAGAGATTGTGTCAGCTCTGCAGGGGCAGGCTCAGAGGTGGTTGACACCATGGCAGTTTGAGCTAGGAATGGTTGTATGCGACAATGGCACCAACCCTCTCTCTGCCGTCTGACAGGGACATTTGACCCATGTTCCATGCTTGGCATATGTCCTGAATTTGGTGGTACAGCGTTTCTTGACCAGGTACCCAGGCTTACAGGAACTTCTGAGGCAGGCCAGAAAAGTCTGTGGCCATTTCCTGCGGTCATACAATGCCAGTGCTTGGCTGGTTGACATTTAACTGGAATTCAACCTGCCCGCCAACCGCCTCATTTGTGACATGCCGACCAGATGGAACTCAACATTGGCAATGCTGCAGTGGCTACACATACAGCAGAGGGCCATAAATGAGTACCTATGTGAGTCTGGCAAAAGGAGAGCTTGACTTCTTTTTGCCATGCGTGTGGCTACTGATAAAGGATGCATGCACTGTCCTGTCACCATTTGAGGATGCCACAAGGGTGGTGAGCAGTGACAATGTATGTATCAGTGACACTGTCCCTCTAGTCTTCCTGCTGGAGCACACGCTTTGTGGAATCATGGACAGGGCACTTGAGGCAGAACAGCAGGAGGAAGAGGAGGACTTCCTTTCCTCTCAAGGCCCCCTTTATTCAGATAGCATTCCTGTGGGGCCACCAAACACACAGGAAGAAGAGGAGTAGTGATCCAGAGGACTTAGAATCAAATGCCTCTGCAAACTTATGCTGCATGGGCTCCCTGATTCTGCAAAGTCTGCGAACGGACCCTAAGATTTGTGGTATCAAGGAGAGGGATCATTACTGGCTGGCAACCCTTCTTGATCCACGTTACAAGGGTAAAGTTGAAGAGCTCATCCTGCCTTTGCAGAGGGAGCAGAGGATGAAACATCTTCAGGACGCCTAGAATAAAAGTTTGTGTAATGCCTTTCCAGACCCTGGGAGGTTACCATTTCCTGGTGCTGGACAACGTGTTTCTACAGCTTCGTTCAGTCAGAGGAAGAGCTGTGGAGAAGGTGGGCGGCTGACCGATGCCTTTGAACAATTTTTTAGTCCTCAGCGCCCAGGGCCCATAGGTTCAAGCAACCATCGGCAGCATCTGCATTATATGGTGCAGGATTATCTAGGGGCAAGAGCAGACTTGGAGACCTTTCCAACTGAGCATCCACTGGGTTAGTGGATCTTGAGGATGGACCACTGGCCAGTACTTGCTCAATATGCATTGGAGCTACTGCCCTGTCCTGCATCCAGCATGCTTTCTGGACGCACATTCAGCGCTGCTGGAGGGATTGTAATGGATCAAAGAGTGCGTCTGTCCTCAGTTTTAATTAATAGGGTCCCATTTATAAAAATGAATCAGTTCTGGATCAGCAGCTATCAATCCCCTGATACTGATGTAACTGAATTTGCTAGGGATCTGGGATCCCTTAAAGATTATGCTGCCTATCCTATTCCTGAATCTCGATGATGCTAGCTTTCAACAATATTGTTGGTTTAAGGCACCACCAACACCCAAGGCCCAATTTTTCTGCCACTGTTTAACAGAGGCATGTAATTACAATTTTTGAAATGATATTTAACAGCAGGGCCCGTTTCTATACCAAACAAGAGTAACTGTGAGGAGTAGTTACAGTGTTCAGGCACCACCAACACCCAAGGCCCAATTTTTCTGCACCTGTTTGACTGGGGCATGTAATTACAATTTTAGAAACAATATTTAACAGCAGGGCCCGTTCCTGCGCCCAACAAGAGTAACTGTGAGGAGTAGTTACAGTGTTCAGGCACCAACACCCAAGGCCCAATTTTTCTGCACCTGTTTGACTGGAGCATGTAATTACAATTTTTGAAATAATATTTAACAGCAGGGCCCGTTCCTGCACCCAACAAGAGTAACTGTGAGGGGTTACAGTGTTCTGGCACCAACACCCAAGGCCCAATTTTTCTGCACCTGTTTGACTGGAGCATGTAATTACAAATTTTGAAATATTATTTAACAGCAGGGCCCGTTCCTGTGCCCAACAAGAGTAACTGTGGAGGTTACAGTGTTCTAGTGTTCTTGCACCACCAACACCTAAGGCCCATTTTTTCTGAAGAGTATATAGTGCAGTCCGTATAATATATATACTGCAGTTCAGAGTATATAGTGCAGTCAGTGTAGTATATATAATACAGTGCAGGGTATATAGTGCATAATGTATTGAAGTGGTTAAGGAGAACCCTATGACAGAATTAATTAAAAAAACGGCATAGGGTCCCCCCCAAAATCCATACCAGGCCCTTTGGGTCTGGCATAGATTTTGGGGAGAACTCCACGCCAATTTTTTTTTAAAAATCGGTGTGGGGTCCCCACTAGAATCCATACCAGACCCTTATCTGAGCAAGCAGCCTGTCAGGCCAGGAAAGGGGGGAGCGAGCACCCCCCCCCCCTTGAACCATACCAGGCCACTTGCTCTCAACATGGGGAGGGTGCTTTGGAGTTCCCCCTCAATCACCTTTTCCCCATGTTGATGGGGACAAGGGCCTCGTCCCGACAAAACTGGCCATTGTTTGCCGGGGGTCTGCAAATAAACCTAACCCCAACAAGGACTTTAAGGACAGATAGGGGAAGGGTAAAAGTAAGAAGAGTAATATTAGTAAAAAGTATGACAAAAGTTTATTGGTTACAATGAATAAAATGTTCCCAAAATGGTGACGTATGTACAAAAAAGATCACAGCATAATTTGACATATATGCAAAAAAGCACCCTGATCAAGAGGTATGGTAGAGCACCAAACCAGCCTATTAGGAGTGAGAGACCACCAGGATTGCGAAGGTGTTCACAGCTTGACCCAAACCCAATGCGTTTCGGAAATGTTATATAATTTTCCTTCCTCAAGGGAGAGGATGAGAGTGCAATATGTCTAGAGAGGATGAGGGTGCAATATGTCTACAAAAGTAATCATCATGGGTATTAATGGCAAATGTATGTTAGTAGTGTGTTCCAGCAGTATATCCAGACCGGCTAAACATAACAAAAGTAGGTGCATCCAAAGAGACCAGCTCTGTGCAACATGCGAAGACCATAACAAGTAGGATATGAGTATGTCATCTCTACTGCAGAGGGAGGGTGGGCAAATTGTGGAGAGATGTCTAATCGCCTAGTCTGGAGCTGATGGAGAATCATCAGCTTGACTATATAACAGCTATCACAGCCAAGAGACAGCAGTCGGCGGGACGCCTCCCATCGAGGTGGAGCTTCTTTTTTTTTTATATATATTTTTCGGGTCCGTCAGGCGCAATGATTGAAGATGGATGGACATCACGGGGCACTTTTTTTTTTCTTTTTTAATAAAGGAATTGTCAAAAACTGTCTTTTGTGGTTTTTACTTTTTGAGACTTTTTTTGGTGAATGGGTGTTGTTAAAGGGGGCTTCCAAATTCTGATAAGCCCCCCGCCCGCAGACCCTGACAACCAATGGCCAGGGTTGTCAGGATGAGGCCCTTGTCCCCATCAACATGGGGACAAGGTGCTTTGGGGGGACCCAGGGCATGTGGCCTGGTATGACTCAGGAGGGGGGGGGGCGCTCGCTCGCCCCCCTACCCCCTATCCTGTCCTCCAGGCTGCATGCTCAGGTAAGGGTCTGATATGAATTTTGGGGGGACCCCCACGCCAATTTTTTTTTTTTGCCGTGGAATTCCCCATAAAATCCGTACCAGACCCGAAGGGCCTGGTATGGACCTGGGGGGGTGAACCCACGACAATTTTTTTCCACTTTAAACAAAAAAAGACCGACAATTTTGAAAAAATATATATATTTTTTACTTTTTTACTAAAAAGTTGAAATAAAAACACATTTCTCCTTCAGTTTAGGCCAATATGTATTCTGCTACATATTTTTGGTAAAAAAATCCCAATAAGCATATGTTGATTGGTTTGCGTAAACGTTATAGCGTCTACAAACTATGGGATATTTGTAATAATTTTTACATCTCATTTTTACATTTTTTTTTTACTAGTAATGGTGGCGATTAGCGACTTATAGAGAATGCGATATTGCAGTGGGCAAATTGGACATGAACTGACACTTTTGGCACTTTTTTGGGGACCAGTGACACTAATACAGTGATCAGTGCTAAAAAATATGCACTGTCATTGTGCTAATGACACTGGCTGGGAAGGGGTTAACATCAGGAGCGATCAAAGGGTTAACTGTGTGCCTAGCTGGTGTTTTCTTACTGTGGGGTGGTGCTTTTTGTAGGGAAAGACCTGGATCGATGCCCCTGCTTTGCAGAGACACAGGATCCATGCCTTCTGTACTGACAGAACAGTGATCTGATTTGTTTACGGGTCTGTACTGAAGGATCGGCGAGTACTGGCGGATTTCGAGTCCAATTACAATTACAATTGCGTATAATTACAGCAGGAGCGAGCCGGCGGCGCACATGCACAAAACCGTAAATTTTGGATCACGTACTAAGTACACCGCTAATGCAGAAGGTAAAGTCTACAGCAGTGTTTCTCAACTCCAGTCCTCAGGACCCACCAACAGGTCAGGTTTGCAAGATAGCTGAAATACATCACAGGTGATATCACTTGCTGCTCAGTAATTGCAGTATTCTAGTCTGCAACTCCCCCAAGGTAATACTTAAAATCTGGCCTGTTGGTGGGTCCTGAGGACTGGAGTTGAGAACCACTGGTCTACAGGCTTGGATAAATCGGTTTGTAAACAGAAAACTGGCTAAGAAAACATATTCAGAGAGTAGGGATGAGCCGAACACCCCCCGGTTCGGTTCGCAGCAGAACATGCGAACAGGCAAAAAATTTGTTCGAACACACGAACACCGTTAAAGTCTATGGGACACAAACATGAAAAATCAAAAGTGCTAATTTTAAAGGCTTATATGCAGGTTATTGTCATAAAAAGTGTTTGGGGGCCTGGGTCCTGCGCTAGGGGACATGTATCAATGCAAAAAAAAGTTTTAAAAACTGCAGTTTTTTCGGGAGCAGTGATTTTAATAATGCTTAAAGTGAAACAATAAAAGTGAAATATTTCTTTAAATTTCATACCTGGGGGGTGCCTTTAAAGTGGCGCATGTTTCCCGTGTTTACAACAGTCCCAGTTTACAACAGTCCCTGCACAAAATTATGTTTCTAAAGGAAAAAAAGTAATTTAAAACTACTCGCAGCTATAATGAATTGTCGGTCCTGGCAATACACATAAAAGTCATTGAAAAAAACGGCATGGGATTCCCCCACAGTCCATTACCAATGCCCTCTGGGTCTGGTATGAATATTAAGGGAAACCCCGAACCAAAATTTTTAAAAAAATTGCGTAGGGGTCCCCTCAAATTCCATACCAGGCCCTTCAGGTCTGGTATGGATATTAAGGGGAACCCCGTGCCAAAATTTAAAAAAAAATGGCGTGGGGGTCCCCCCAAAAATCCAGACCCTTATCCGAGCACGCAACCCGGCAGGCTGCAGAAAAAGAGAGGGGGATGAGAGAGCGCCCCCCCTCCTGAACCGTACCAGGCCACATGCCCTCAACATGGGGAGGGTGCTTTGGGGTAGCCCCCAAAGAACCTTGTCCCCATGCTGATGGGGACAAGGGCCTCATCCCCACAACCCTTGCCCAGTGGTTGTGGGGGTCTGCAGGTGGGGGCTTATCGGAATCTGGAAGCCCCCTTTAACAAGGGGACCCCCAGATCCCAGCCTCCCCCCTGTGTGAAATGATAACGGGGTACAAATGTATCCCTACCATTTAACAAACAAAGTGTGAAAATGTTAAAAATGACAAGACACGTCTTGGGGACAAGTCCTTTATTAAAAAATAAAAAAATAAAACTGTCCCGCATAGTCTTCTTCTCTTGCTCCGCCGATGGACTGAAAAAGAAAAAAACAAAAACAAAATGTGACCAACCCGCCTACATGGGAGGCACCCACCGCAATGACAGTCCTCTCAGGTGACAGCTCTTTTATAAATGAGGGCGGGGCCACCCAGTTACGTAAACAGGTGGCCCCGCCCCCTCTGACGCTACACGGAAGCCATAGGGATGTCATCGTGTGGCCCCGCCCTCAGTTGTAAAAGAGCTGTCACCTGAGAGGACCGTCATTACGGCGGGTGCCTCCCATGTAGGTGGGTCGGTCGCCATGTAGGCGGGTCCATCGGCGGAGCAAGAGAAGAAGAAGAAGACCATGTGGGACAGTTTTATTTTTTTATTTTTTAATAAAGGACTTGTCCCCAAGCCGTGTCATGTCATTTTTACCATTTTTATAGCCGCGAGTGGTTTTTAAATTCCTTTTTTCTTTAGAAATGTCATTTTGTGCAGGGACTGTTCTAAACACAGGAAACGTGCGCCACTTTACAGGCATACTATAGACACACCCCAGGTACGAAATTTAAAGGAATATTTCACTTTTATTACTTTAAGCATTATTAAAATCACTGCTCCTGAAAAAACGGCCATTTTTAAAACTTTTTTTTGCATTGATACATGTCCCCTGGGGCAGGACCCAGGTCCCCAAACACTTTTTATGACTATACCATGCATATAAGCCTTTAAAATTAGCACTTTTGATTTCTCCCATAGACTTTTAAAGGGTGTTCTGCGGCTTTTGAATTTACCGGAAACACCCCAAATTGTTCGCTATTCGGCAAACAGGCGAACACCCGATGTTCGAGTCGAACTTACGTTCGGCTCGAACATCGGGCTCATCCCTATAAGATAGAGTGGTTCATGATTCATACTTTGAATGGTCTAGAGCTGTTAGTGATGTACCGCACTCAGTATTTGGACCCTTACTTTTTAACATATTTCTAAATTACCGTATATACTCGAGTATAAGTCGACCTGAATATAAGCCGAGGCACCTACTTTTACCAGAAAAAACTGGGAGAACTTATTGACTCGAGTATAAGCCTAGGGTCAGAAATGCAGCAGCTACTGGTAAACAATGCCCATCTGCAGCCTCACTTTGCCCATCTGCAGCCTCACTGTGCCCATTTGCAGCCTCACTGTGCCCATCTGCAGCCAATTACCGGCTTGTGTAAACAGGACATTGGTCCCGCACACGGAGACCCACTGCTGCTAAGCAGTGCCCACCAGTGCCACCTACCAGTGCCCACCAGTGCCACCTACTCGTGCCCACTAGTGCCACCTATCAATGCCCACCAGTGCCACCTATCAGTGCCCATCAGTGCTGCCAATCAGGGCCTCATCATCAGTTCCACTTATCAGTGCTGCCTATCAGTGCCCAGCAGTGCCATCTATCAGTGCCCATCAGTACCACCTTATCAGTGCTCTTCAGTGCAGTCTCATCAGTGCTCATCAGTATCGCTTCATCAGCACATATCAGTGAAGGATAAAAATGACCTGTTTGCAAAATTTTATAACAAAACTATGAAAACAGTTTGATTTTTTTGTTTGTTAAGCAAAAAATAAAAACCCTAGTAGTGATTAAATACCACCAAAAGAAAGCCCTATTTGTGTGAAAAAAATGATAAAAATATGGGTACAGTGTAACATGAACGCGCAATTGTCATTCAAATGCCACGTACACACGATCAGATTTTTTTGACGGCAAATGTTGGATGTGAGCTTGTTGGTTGTAAGTCTGACCATGTGTATGCTCCATGGTACATTTGTTGTCGGACTTTCTGTCAACAGATGTTAGTTAGCAGGTTCTCAAATTTTCCGCCAACAAATGTCTGTTGTTGGACTTTCCGATCGTGTGTACACAAGTTCGTCACACAAAAGTCCACGCATGCTCGGAATCAAGTACGAACCGGAAGCGTTCAGTCTTGTAAAACTATCGTTCGTAATGGAGATATCAAGTACATCTTGATACGTCTTGTACGTCACTACGCTCGTAATTGTTGGCCAACATTTGTGTGACCGTGTGTATGCAAGACAAGTTGGAGCCAACAGTAGCAGGAAAGTTCTCACCGCACTGGTATAGATCCACACCAGGTGTAAAATGAAGAGTTGTCTCCGAAAGTAAAGAGCCCCAGGTGCTGGCTAATGCTGAATCATGTTGAAGGTAGACAAGAAATCCGGACAGCCGCACTCCAGGAGGATATTGTCCAAAAATGTTTATTATAAACTCAGGAGCATATGGAATACAGGACACCGTGGCAAAAAAGTACAGACAATCAGCTAACGCGTTTCGCACTTATGCGAAACGCGTTAGGTGATTGTCTGTACTTTTTTGCCATGTGTCCTGTATTCCATATGCTCCTGAGTTTATAATAAACATTTTTGGACAATATCCTCCTGGAGTGCGGCTGTCCAGATTTTCTTGTCTACCTTCAAGTTGGAGCCAACACCCTTCAAACAAAAATCCACAGTCTTGTTGTCGGAAAGTCCGATCGTGTGTACGGGGCAAAAGAGTCACATTGCTGAAAGCTGAAAATTGGCCTGGGCAGGAAGGGGGTTTAAGTGCCCAGTAAACAACTTGTTAATGTTGATAAATATAAAGTTATGCACTTGGGGGCTAAGGCCCCATGTACTTTAGAATATGGTCATAATTTAAGTCACCAAAGTGTATATAAAAATAATAGTGGAAGCAATAAATTTACATTAAAAAACAGTGGGGTAATAAATACAGTGGTGTGACTCACTGAACTAAATAAATAGTTAATAAGAATAAGCTGATAAAAATGTGCGTGTTGCAAGCTTGAATCTCTACGATAAATATCTGATATAACATAAATAGCAAAAAGCAATTTTTAAATAAATAAATAGCGTGCAGCGTGATTTAAACTAAATACATATAAAGTTCAAAAAGTAACACTGTGCAATGTGCGAACACTGTGCATGATAAACTTGACTGCACCTCAAATTACATGCGGTGTTAATATTCAAACCTACATAAAGTGAAAAAATGTGCAATGTGAAAAAATATATATAAAGAGGTTTAAACACAAAAAAGAAATGTCCTTTTTTAGTGGAATCTGTGACAATAGTGTGCTGGCATGCGCATGTGGCAATTAGAGTGCCAAGTGACTTAAAACTTGTGCATCTTCGTGTGCAGACACTTCAGTGGGTAGTGGCCCCTTACCTCACAGTAATGGGGCAACAGCATATGACCAAAGGGCTCTTTGTCTCATCCACCTAGGGGCTCCTGCGCATCCCTCACCGTCCTCACAGTAATGGGGCAACAGCATATGACCATAGGGCTCTTTATCTCATCCACCTAGGGGCTCCTGCACATCCCTCACCGTCCTAGGATAAGGTTCCCTCAGATGCGATGCAGGGAGGTATTATAGAAATAATAGAGTGGAAAAGAACCCAATAGTGTAATTCCGTTTAAATAACTTGTTTTTTATTAGGCAAAAGCAGGTACTCACATTAGCAATTGAGAAAAAATGGTTGTATCCGACGAGCGGCGAGCTCGTATGCTTCTCACAGTGTGTACAGCCTATCCCGTCCCTACGCGTGACGTCACACCACACGTGACTTCTTCAGGGGATGAATATAGGCTGGGAAAGTGTCCCTAAATAGTTTAGTATTGGCCGGCAATGGGCGGCCATTTTCCCGAAGTTAAGTGTATTGTGTTACGGCGGCCATTTTCCTAGGGGTTTATTATGGAGCTCAGATTCCGCTTTGTAGTGTCTGTCAGCTGACTTTTACTGGCCAATGGGGGCTGTCAGCTATTTTAGTACCGCTTGTACTGTCAGCAGAGAGAGACAGATACTGCTTCTGGTAATAGAAGCCGAGCGGGGGGGGGGGGGGCAAATTGCGGTTTGAGCTAATGATATAGGATACCTGTAGGATAATGTAGAAGGTCTGCATCCACCCTAAATAGATGAAACAGGCAGAGCTTATAACACAATGTTATAATATTGAAGGCGAAGGAAGAGAGAGGCAGCAGACACTGATAGCATGCTGGGTGTACATAATGAGTAAACATTAAATATAAACAAGTATATATAAAAGCAATATTATAAATACATATTATGAAATTAGCTAAAATAGTATTAGTTTGTTACCAAAGGGCCTAAAACCTATTTTTAAATATGTGTGGAGATTGTATATCTTTATTTATATGTATATAATAAAAAAAATTTAAAATTAAAAAATTGATTTTAATAAATATCAAAGCCGGTTAAAATTAGAAGAGAGGCAGCTCCTATAGGAACTTTTAGATACTTCCATATATTGCAACTAAATAATGAGGGGAAATGAATATGCATAGAAAAACCGACAGGAGATATAAAGGAAGGGGAAATATGGTCTTTATCCAAATTCTCCAGACATTTGGGGTTATGTAGATTATTTGTGTGATATATGGCTAGAATTAGAGGCCTTGCCAGGCTTTGCATAAATGCATAAAAAGTACCCGGTGGGCCAACAGACACATATATAAAATTCCATATTTAAATTAGCGTATGTTTTAAATTTAAAATTATTTTGAAATAATTTAAAACTTTATATTAAAAATTCAAATTCTAAAAATCACTCAGGAAACAATTCAGGTCAAACTCAATGTTTAGACCGCGGGGCCAGAAAGTATCCAAGGTGAAGATCCATTTGGATTCCAATTTACTTAGGGTTCTCACCTTGTGGCCCCCCCGCCAATGTTTGGTGTATGGAGTAATACCCCAGAAGGTCAAATGGGTAGGGTCTTTGTTATGGCAGGTGAGGAAATGTTTTGATACACAGTGTTTATCATAGCCGTTAAGGATATTTTTGACGTGTTCCTTAATGCGGACTCTCAGGGGTCTTTTTGTGCGGCCTACATACTGGAGGCCGCAACTACATTCAAGTGCGTATACTGCCCCTTCTGTGTTGCAACAAATAAAATCTTTGATTTCGTGGCTCTCGCCAGTACTAGTTGAAGTGAAAATAAACACTTTCTTATTTGGTCGTTTGATCCTGAGGCAAGCAAAACACCTCTTGCACGGAAAGAATCCGTTTCCGGAGAAGAAAGTAAAAGGTTTCTTGGGTGGGTCCACTACATTTTTTACTAATAGATCCCTAATCGTCGGTGCCTTTTTATATATGAATTTCGGGTTCTCAGGGAGGATTTCTTGTAGTGGCTTATCTGCCCATAGGATATGCCAATGGCGCTTGATTATTCTTTCTATTTTCCTGTATTGTACATTGAAGTCTAGAATCAAAGGTATTCCTTCAATTGTATTTTTCCGTTGTGTGATTTTTTCTTTAATCAGTTCGTTCCGGTCCAGCTTAGAAACTTCATCGATTTTGGTCTTAATAAATTTCCGGTCATAGCCTTTTGTCGTGAATCTCTCTCCCATTTTCTCTGCCTGTTCAAAATATGTGTCTATTTTGGTGCAGTTTCTCTTTATCCGCATCAATTGCCCTTTCGGGATATTATAAATCCAGTTTTTATGGTGGCAACTTGTGGTTGGGAGGTAGCTGTTCCTATCAACTCCCTTAAAGTGCGTTTTCGTGCTAAATGTAGAGTTATTTAATGAAATCTCTAGATCTAGGAAGTTGATTTTTTCTGAACTAACATCCCAAGTTAATGAGATGTTTCTATCGTTGTTCAGTTTCATAAGGAATTCAATTAGATGTCCTTCTTCTCCATCCCATAATATAAAAATGTCGTCAATATATCTTTTATATATGACGAGTTGGCTTGGGCGCTCGCTAAACACATTATATTCTTCCCACTGTGCCATGAACAGGCCGGCTATGCTCGGGGCAAATCTGGCACCCATGGCCACCCCAGTCTGTTGATGGTAATAAGATTTATCGTACCAAAAGTAATTGTTTTTGAGGCTGAATTCTAGACATTTGATAAGGAACTTCCTCTGTGTGCACGGGAGTTCAGTATATTTCCTTAAACCCCATTTTGCTGCTTCACAGGCCTTATGGTGAGGGATAATTGTGTATAATGCTGATACATCGGCAGTGGCCATAACCCATGATCTGTCCTCTCCTTGGATGTTGTCTATGACCCGTAACATCTCTTTACTGTCTTTCAGATATGCTTCAGTTTTCTGAACCGCCGGCTGTAAAAAAACATCTTTATACTGACCCATCCTAGCTGTTATTGACTCGATGCCATTCACTATCGATGTTTTTTTTACAGCCGGCGGTTCAGAAAACTGAAGCATATCTGAAAGACAGTAAAGAGATGTTACGGTCATAGACAACATTCAAGGAGAGGACAGATCATGGGTTATGGCCACTGCCGATGTATCAGCATTATACACAATTATTCCTCACCATAAGGCCTGTGAAGCAGCAAAATGGGGTTTAAGGAAATATACTGAACTCCCGTGCACACAGAGGAAGTTCCTTATCAAATGTCTAGAATTCAGCCTCAAAAACAATTACTTTTGGTACGATAAATCTTATTACCATCAACAAACTGGGGTGGCCATGGGTGCCAGATTTGCCCCGAGCATAGCCGGCCTGTTCATGGCACAGTGGGAAGAATATAATGTGTTTAGCGAGCGCCCAAGCCAACTCGTCATATATAAAAGATATATCGACGACATTTTTATATTATGGGATGGAGAAGAAGGACATCTAATTGAATTCCTTATGAAACTGAACAACAATGATAGAAACATCTCATTAACTTGGGATGTTAGTTCAGAAAAAATCAAATGCCTAAATCTAGAGATTTCATTAAATAACTCTACATTTAGCACGAAAATACACTTTAAGGGAGTTGATAGGAACAGCTACCTCCCAACCACAAGTTGCCACCATAAAAACTGGATTTATAATATCCCGAAAGGGCAATTGATGCGGATAAAGAGAAACTGCACCAAAATAGACACATATTTTGAACAGGCAGAGAAAATGGGAGAGATTCACGACAAAAGGCTATGACCGGAAATTTATTAAGACCAAAATTGATGAAGTTTCTAAGCTGGACCGTAACGAACTGATTAAAGAAAAAATCACACAACGGAAAAATACAATTGAAGGAATACCTTTGATTCTAGACTTCAATGTACAATACAGGAAAATAGAAAGAATAATCAAGCGCCATTGGCATATCCTACGGGCAGATAAGCAACTACAAGAAATCCTCCCTGAGAACCCGAAATTCATATATAAAAAGGCACCGACGATTAGGGATCTATTAGTAAAAAATGTAGTGGACCCACCCAAGAAACCTTTTACTTTCTTCTCCGGAAACGGATTCTTTCCGTGCAAGAGGTGTTTTGCTTGCCTCAGGACCAAACGACCAAATAAGAAAGTGTTTAATTTCACTTCAACTAGTACTGGCGAGAGCCACGAAATCAAAGATTTTATTTGTTGCAACACAAAAGGGGCAGTATACGCACTTGAATGTAGTTGCGGCCTCCAGTATGTAGGCTGCACAAAAAGACCCCTGAGAGTCCGCATTAAGGAACACGTCAAAAATATCCTTAACGGCTATGATAAACACTGTGTATCAAAACATTTCCTCACCTGCCATAACAAAGACCCTACCCATTTGACCTTCTGGGTTATTACTCCATACACCAAACATTGGTGGGGGGGCCACAAGGTGAGAACCCTAAGTAAATTGGAATCCAAATGGATCTTCACCTTGGATACTTTCTGGCCCCGCGGTCTAAACATTGAGTTTGACCTGAATTGTTTCCTGAGTGATTTTTAGAATTTGAATTTTTAATATAAAGTTTTAAATTATTTCAAATTAATTTTAAATTTAAAACATACGCTAATTTAAATATGGAATTTTATATATGTGTCTGTTGGCCCACCGGGTACTTTTTATGCATTTATGCAAAGCCTGGCAAGGCCTCTAATTCTAGCCATATATCACACAAATAATCTTCATAACCCCAAATGTCTGGAGAATTTGGATAAAGACCATATTTCCCCTTCCTTTATATCTCCTGTCGGTTTTTCTATGCATATTCATTTCCCCTCATTATTTAGTTGCAATATATGGAAGTATCTAAAAGTTCCTATAGGAGCTGCCTCTCTTCTAATTTTAACCGGCTTTGATATTTATTAAAATCAATTTTTTAATTTTAAATTTTTTTTATTATATAAATATAAATAAAGATATACAATCTCCACACATATTTAAAAATAGGTTTTAGGCCCTTTAGTAACAAACTAATACTATTTTAGCTAATTTCATAATATGTATTTGTAATATTGCTTTTATATATACTTGTTTATATTTAATGTTTACCCATTATGTACACCCAGCATGCTATCAGTGTCTGCTGCCTCTCTCTTCCTTCGCCTTCAATATTATAACATTGTGTTATAAGCTCTGCCTGTTTCATCTATTTAGGGCGGATGCAGACCTTCTACATTATCCTACAGGTATCCTATATCATTAGCTCAAAACGCAATTTGACCCCCCCTGCGCCTGGCTTCTATTACCAGAAGCAGTATCTGTCTCTCTCTGCTGACAGTACAAGCGGTACTAAAATAGCTGACAGCCCCCATTGGCCAGTAAAAGTCAGCTGACATACACTACAAAGCGGAATCTGAGCTCCATAATAAACCCCTAGGAAAATGGCCGCCGTAACACAATATAATAATCTGAGGGAACCTTATCCTAGGACGGTGAGGGATGTGCAGGAGCCCCTAGGTGGATGAGATAAAGAGCCCTATGGTCATATGCTGTTGCCCCATTACTGTGAGGACGGTGAGGGATGCGCAGGAGCCCCTAGGTGGATGAGACAAAGAGCCCTTTGGTCATATGCTGTTGCCCCATTACTGTGAGGTAAGGGGCCACTACCCACTGAAGTGTCTGCACACGAAGATGCACGAGTTTTAAGTCACTTGGCACTCTAATTGCCACATGCGCATGCCAGCACACTATTGTCACAGATTCCACTAAAAAAGGACATTTCTTTTTTGTGTTTAAACCTCTTTATATATATTTTTAATTTTTTGGGACATTTATTACTGTATGAACTTAGGAGTTTTTCGGTCCTTTTTGCACATTTTTTCACTTTATGTAGGTTTGAATATCAACACCGCATGTAATTTGAGGTGCAGTCAAGTTTATCATGCACAGTGTTCGCACATTGCACAGTGTCACTTTTTGAACTTTATATGTATTTAGTTTAAATCACGCTGCACTCTATTTATTTATTTAAAAATTGCTTTTTGCTATTTATGTTATATCAGATATTTATCGTAGAGATTCAAGCTTGCAACACGCACATTTTTATCAGCTTATTCTTATTAACTATTTATTTAGTTCAGTGAGACACACCACTGTATTTATTACCCCACTGTTTTTTAAATGTAAATTTATTGCTTCCACTATTATTTTTACATACACTTTGGTGACTTAAATTATGACCATATTCTAAAACCACCTGAGGTTTTACACTTAGGATTAGCGCTGCACCACTTATCTATACAATCAATTAAAAGGTCAGGTGTTTACCCGAATAGGTGCATGCAGCTTTTCCACCTCCAGCCATCTCCATATTTGATAGCGCAGGAATATTTCTGTTAATTATAAGGCCCCATGTACACTGCTGCTGCTAAACAGACATTCAGAGGCAGTTGGACACTTTTTTCGACTGCCCCTGAACTCATTCAATGTTATCTTATGTGTACATGTACACAGATTCGTTTACTGTCGTTTTTAGGCAGTTGCGTTTACAGGCCTTTTTTGAAGGCAAAAAAATGAGTTCAGATGCCGAAGTTTCCGACGTTTCAGACGCCAAACGAGTCTAAGCGCAGTAACCCGCGTTTAGCTGCCTTTCGTTTATATGCATTTTTTATTTTGGCCATTTAAAAAAAAATTTTTTTTAGAAATGCTTCTGAACGCAAACGCAGCAAAACGCCGCTAAACGCGGCAGTTAAACGTGGCAAAACAGACGTTATAAACGTGGGTTAATATCTGTCAAGTTGAGTCGTTAAGGAGAGGTTGTAAAAAAGTCCCGTGTAAATGAAGCCTAAGAATGTGCATGCATCAAGCATACTAGGGGGAGTACGACTGGGGGAATCAATGGTGAAGTGTTCTGGTAGATCATCATAAGCTTAATGCAATGCCAAGCAGCAGTTTCTAAAGCAAGCAAACTCCTTTCTTGTATTAGGAGAGGTATAGACTCCAGAGAGAGAGATATCATTTTAGCCCTGTAAAAATCATTAGTAAGACCTCATCTGGAAAATGCAGTTCAGTTTTGTGCACCAGTTCACAAAAAGCATATCGGGGAACTGGAGAAAGTGCAGAGAAGGGCAACCAAACTGATAAATGGCATGGAGGAGCTCAGCTATGAGGAAAGATTAGCTGAACTGAATTTATTCTCTCTTGAGAACATGTATAAAAAAATAAGTGGTCCAGATAGTGAACTTTGTGTCGAGTTATTTACATTAAGGTCATCACAGAGGACAAAGTGGCACTCTTTATGTCTGGAGGAAAAATAGATTTATTCTCCAAATCCGGAAAGGTTTCTTCACAGTAGGAGCTGTGAAAATGTGGAATAGACTCCCTCAAGTGCTGGTTCTGTCTAGCTTAGCAGATTGTTTTAAAAAAGGCCTGAATTCTTTCCTAAATGTACATAATATAACTGGAGACTAACATTACAGGTAAAGTTGATCCAGGGAATATCTGATTACCTCTTAGGTAGGGATTAACCGAACACCCCCTGGTTCGGTTCGCATCCAGAACATGTGAACGGACCGAAAGTTTGCGCGAACATTCGAACACCGTTAAAGTCTATGGGACTCGAACGTGAGAAATCAAAGGTGCGAATTTTAAAGGCTAAAATACAAGTTATTGTCCTAAAAAGGGTTTGGGGACCTGGGTCCTGCCCCAGGGGACATGTATCAATGCAAAAAAAAGTTTTAAAAACGGAAGTTTTTTTAGAAGCAGTGATTTTAATGATACTTAAAGTGAAAAAATAAAAGTAAAATATTCCTTGAAATATTGTACCTGGGGGTGTCTATAGTATGCCTGTAAATTGGCGCATGTTTTCCGTCTTTAGAATAGCCCTGCACAAAATGACATTTCTAAAGGAATAAAAGTCATTGAATTTGTATTTGAATTTGTTTGTAATTTGGAACAGGTACATTTTTTTAAGTGTAGCTCCAGCCAAAAAATCTATTTTTAAGCTTTTTGGATAATATAGGGAAGGGTTATCATCAATCCTGTAACATTTGTTTTGATGGCTGTGCCCCTGTTCAGAAGATTTCACCTCACTTTCTGTCCCAATGACAATTGGATTTTGAAAATTTGGGGTTTTTAGGGAAACAAAGATTGGTGATAATAAAGCATCAGTGGAGACACCTTTTCCCAAATTAACTCTTACAGGAGAGAATTTCCCTTCCTAGGGGTAGCTTTCCTCTCACTTCCTGTTGTCTCCCTCCGTTTGTAAGTAGGAGTCGTTAGTAAGTCGGATGTTTGAAAGTAGAGGACCGCCTGTATATACTATACGGCCTGCCCTATATACTTTGCAGAAATTTGGGCCTTAGGTGTTGGTGGTACCAGAACACTGTACGCCCTCACAGTTACTCTTGGTGGGTGCTGGAATGAGCCCTGCTGTGAAACATTATATCAAGAATTGTAATTACATGCCCCTGTTGAACAGGGTCAGAAAAATTGGGCCTTTGGTGGTGGTGTGGTGGTGTTGCCACAACACTGTAAGCCCTCACAGTTACTCTTGGTGGGTGCTGGAACGAGCCTTGCTGTGAAATATTATATCAAGAATAGTAATTACATGCCCCTGTTGAACAGGGTCAGAAAAATTAGGCCTTAGGCACTGGTGCTGGTGCCACAACACTGCAACCCCTCACAGATACTCTAGTTGAGCGCAGGAACGAGCCCTGCTGCAAAATATTACAGCAAAATTTGTAATTACACGCCCCTGTTAAACAGGGGCAGAAAAATTGGGCTTTAGGCACTGGTGGTGGTGCCCAGAACCAAAAATGTTCTTAGAAGCTATCAACATGAAGATTGAGGAGGAATAGGATAATCACTCAGCATAACAGGATAGTCACTCAGCATCAGCATAGGCAGTCTTCAAGGGATCTCACATTTATAAAAAATTAATCGGTTACATCAGCATCAGGTGCTTGGTAGCTGGTGATCCAAGACTGATTCATTTTTATGAAGGTGAGCTGATCAACCGAGTCTGTGGACAGGCGCACTCTGATCGGTTACAAAGCCTCTAGCAGCCCTGAATGTGCGTTCAGATAGAACGCTGGATGCAGGACAGGCCAGTAGCTCAATTGCATACTGTGTAAGCTCTGGCCAGTGATCCATCCTCAAGACCCAGTAACCCAGTGGATTTTCGGTTGGAAAGGTCTCCAAGTCTGATCTTGCCCCAAGGTATTCCTACACCATGTAACTCAGACTCTGGCGATGGTTGCTGGAACCGATCAGACCTTGGGGATGCGGACTAAAAAATCGTCTGAACTCATCAGTCAGACGGCCACCCTCTCCACCGCTCCTTCTGTGACTGACCGAAGCCTCAGCAACACGTTGTCCAGGAGGACCAGGAAATTTCAACCTCCCAGGCTCTGGAAACACATTGCACAAACTATTCTGCAAGGCCTCCTGCAGATGTTTCATCCTCTGCTCCCTCTGCGAAGGTTGGATAAGTTCCGCAACCTTACCTTTGTAATGTGGATCAAGAAGGGATGCCAGCCAGTACTGATCCCTCTCCTTGATACCACGAATCCGAGGGTCCTTTTGCAGGCTTTGCAGGATCAGGGAGGCCATGCAGCGTAGGTTTGCTGAGGCATTCGGTCCGGAGTCCTCTGGGTCACTAAAGACGACATGATCTGTTCTGCCTCAAGTGCCCTGTCCATTATTCCATGCAGCATGTGCTCCAACAGGATGACAAGAGAGACAGTATCACTGATGCATGCACTGTCACTGCTCACCATCCTCGTGGCCTCCTCAAATGGTGACAGGAAAGTGCATGCATCCTTGATCATTAGCCACTGGCGTGGCAAAAAAAAAACCAAGCTCCCCTGACCCTGTCCTGGTGCCATACTCGCACAGGTACTCATTGATGGCCCTCTGCTGCATGTGCAGATGCTGCAGCATTGCCAACGTTGAGTTCCACCTGGTGGGCATTTCACAGATGAGGCGGTTCTTGGGCAGGTTGCATTCTTTTTGAAGGTCAGCCAGCCGAGCACTGGCATTATATGACCAGCGGTAATGCCCACAGACTTTCCTGGCCTGCCTCAGGAGATCCTGTAAGCCTGGGTACCTGCACAAGAACCGCTGCACCGGCAAATTAAGGACGTGAGCCAAACAGGGAACATGGGTCAAGTGTCCTTGTCGGAGGGCGGAGAGGAGGTAGGTGCCATTGTCGCAAACCATCATTCCTGGCTGAAGCTGGTGTGGCGTCAACTACCTCTGAGCTTGCCCCTGCAGAGCTGCCAGAATCTCTGCCCCAGTGTATCTCCTATTCCCTAAGCAGACCAACTCAAGCATCTTTTTGCCTGAGTGCTTGCGTAGCCCCTAGAACACCTACGGAGCACCGCTGGTTCCGAGGACAAATCTGCACAGGAAGAGGCCATAGAGGAAGAAGAAGAGAATGGTGTGGAGGAGAGAGGTGTGGCAGAATCACCACTACCAGCATTTTGGAGGCGTGGTGGCGGAACAAGCTCCAACATTACTGCACCCTGTCCTGCATCCTTCCCAGCTGCCAGCAGGCTTACCCAGTGCGCCGTGAAAGAAAGGTAACATCCCTGTCCATGCCTGCTGGACCATGAGTCAGCGGTAATATGCACCTTACCGCTGACCGCCTTGTCCAACGAGGCCAAGACCCATGGCATTTGGGAACCTGCCACTGAGGTACTGCACATTCCACAAATTCTCGAAAGGGGGCAGAGTCTACCAGCTGAAAAGGCAGCAGTTGGAGGGCTAGCAATTTAGCCAAACTAGCATTCAGCCACTGAGCATGTGGATGGCTTGGACCGAATTACTTTCGACGGTTTAGCAACTGGAGTAGGGAAATTTGCCTGCTACAAAGTGCTTGGGACACCTAATTCTACACCTTCATTCCTCTCAATGCAGTCTCTGAGAGGACTGAAGGTATAGTGGGGTTGGAGATCCCAGCTGATGAGGAGCAAGGAGAGGTCCGCTTGTTCTTTGGTGTGGGTCTTTTAAGTACTGTTGCCAACGGACTGCATGGGAGCTCGACATATGTCTGGTCAAGCATGTGGTGCCCAAGCAGCTGCTGTTTTGGCCACGCTTCATACGCTTCAGACATATGTTGCAAACAGTAATGGTGCGATCTGCTGCACATGTCTCAAAAAAGGCCCACACCAAAGATCTTTTGAAAAAACGAGCGGAGTCAGCAGCGTCCTGCACATGCGGAGCTCTGCGGTGTGATGCAGTCGGTTGGCTGTCCTTAAGCTGGCCCCTGGAGGGCATCCTGCCTCGTTGGAGATGTGCCTCCTCCTCCTCCTCTCTTCTATCAGGCACCCACGTAGAGTCAGTGACCTCATCATCCCCTCCCTCCTCACCACTGGAGCAAACCTGGCAGTATGCTGCAGCTGGGAGAACATGACTGCCAGTTTCTTGTCCTTCTTGGGCACCCCCTCTCTCTGGGCTCACGTTATTGCCTTCATCCTCAACATGGGTACCATCATCAGAGCCTTCAAAACGTTGCGCATCCTCCTGCAGCATGTACCCAACACTGTGGTCGAACAGTTCAGGGGACTCCTCAGGACATGATGGTGGGGCTAGGGAAGGAGTGACTGATGCCATTGAGCCAATGGATACAAAGGTAAATAATATTGAGGGACTTTAAATGAACACATGGTATGGTAAGGCCATGTATTCCATCCCTTGGGACTTAATTAAAATGATGGTCCTGTAAGGTCATACATTTTAACTCCTGTGGTTGATCAAAAAAGGGTAGAGCAGGGGAGTGGGACTTTGAGTGAAGCGCGTGGTTAGCAAAAGAATAAATAGATGAACATTGTTGAAATGTATTGGTTAAATGCATGTCATATAATACAGTTAATAATATCAATTAGAAACACATAGTTTGAGAAGATGGTAATACAATACAAAGATAATACTTGAATATCAAACGATATGACAGGCAATAAATTAAAAGTTCACCAAAAGCAATTTTGTAATGGAATCGTAAAAATTGATAAAACTTGCAGAGCCTAAAGCCTCATTGATCCTGGAATGGGTATTAACAATGGACTTGATAATGTAGGTAAGCATAGATGAAAATTGAACGGGCATCTCTACGCATTTCGTGGCAGGAGTGCCACTCGTCAGGAGCAAGCAACATGATGGATCTATAAATAGGGATATTAACTTAGGTAAGATAATAGGAACAGTTGTAAACAAAGGTGGGGGTACAACCCCCCAACCAATGCAGGATGACTCACTGTGATTCATATAGAGGTGATGTAGTGTCCGGCAACGCATACCATCCAAAAGTGCCCCAACTGGGAGCCGTGGCGGACATCTAGGCGGGGCATCTACAGGCATCCACCAGGGCAGCCATGAGCCCGGAGGCAATCCTGTGTATGAAATGAGAGTCATAGGTGAACCCATAGAAACACTGCATGAAAAGGGAAAACAAAGGTAGTGGATAGAGGAGCCATACTGAAAGAAACAAAAGTGTTGGGAGCTGGCAGCAGAAGTAGCCTGGGACCGGTGAAAAAGGTGAGAAAATGAGAAAGAATAATCTCTGCAATTTGGTTGACCCTATGTTAGCCCTTTGATCCACCTGACTTACTTATTACCAAGAGTAATTTTGTCAACAATGTCCCTTTGGTTGGGGCACTTTTGGATGGTATGTGTTGCCGGACACTACATCACCTCTATATGAATCACAGTGAGTCATTGGTTGGGGGGTTGTACCCCCATCTTTATTTACAATTGTTCCTATTATCTTACCTAAGTTAATATCCTTATTTATAGATCCATCATGTTCCTTGCTCCTGACGAGTGGCGCTCCAGCCACAAAACGCGTACAGCTTCCTGTTGTTCAATTTTCATCCATACTTACCTACATTTTCAAGTCCATCGTTAATACCCATTCCAGGATCAATGTTCATCTAATTATTATTTCGTTAACCACGCGCTTCACTCAAAGTCCCACTCCTCTGCTCTGCCCTTTTTTGATTGAGCCGATGGAATAGGCCGCTTTGGCAGCTGCATTGGCAGCCAAACTTGTATTAGCTTGGGTGACAGAGGATGAGGATGGCTTTGTGATCCACTCTACCAACTCTTCTGCATGTTGTGGCTCAACACGGCCAGCTGTCGAAAAAAGGACAAGCGTGCCCCACGGCCACTTGCTGAGGATGCACTGTGTCCACGACCAGCACTGGCTGTAGACACAGAGCCTGCTTGCCCTCTTTTAGTGGCCTGTGAGCGTCTGCCTTTCCTTGGTGGCCTTCCAGACATGCTGTAAAATTGGATTAGCAAAACACCGCCTGATATTTACTAGAAAAATTACACCAGGAATGGCCTGCAGTCAGGTATAGGCTTGGCTAGACTAGAATGCAGTGAATATATATGTAGGAGACTGTATATATATCTTTATGCACTGCAGATCACTCGCCTGCCTGGCCTGCCTGCCTGAAAGTGTCTTTGAATACGTACACCAGGAATGGCCTATAGTCAGGTATAGGCTTGGCTAGACTAGAATGCAGTGGATATATATGTAGGAGACAGTATATATATTTTATGCACTGCAGATCACTGAATCAGCTGCCTGCCTGAAAGTGTATTTGAAAATGTACACCAGGAACTACCTGCAGTCAGATATAAGCTTGGCTAGACTAGAATGTAGTGGATATATACAGTGGGGCAAAAAAGTATTTAGTCAGCCACCAATTGTGCAAGTTCTCCCACTTTAAAAGATGAGAGAGGCCTGTAATTGTCATCATAGGTATACCTCAACTATGAGAGACAAAATGTGGAAACAAATCCAGACAATCACATTGTCCGATTTTTGAAATAATTTATTTACAAATTATGGTGGAAAATAAGTATTTGGTCAATATCAAAAATTCATCTTAATACTCTGTTATATATCCTTTGTTGGCAATGACAGAGGTCAAACGTTTTCTGTAAGTCTTCACAAGGTTGTCACACACTGTTGCTGGTATGTCGGCCCATTACTCCATGTAGATCTCCTCTAGAGCAGTGATGTTTTGGGGCTGTCACTGGGCAACACGGACTTTCAACTCCCTCCAAAGGTTTTCTATGGGGTTGAGATCTGGAGACTGGCTAGACCACTCCAGGACCTTGAAATGCTTCTTACGAAGCCACTCCTTCATTGCCCGGGCGATGTGTTTGGGATCATTGTCATGCTGAAAGACCCAGCCACATTTCATCTTCAATGCCCTTGCTGATGGGAGGAGGTTTGCACTCAAAATCTCACGATACATGGCCCCATTCATTCTTTCATGTACACGAATCAGTCGTCCTGTTCCCTTTGCAGATAACCAGCCCCAAAGCATGATGTTGCCACCCCCATGCCTAATAGTAGGTATGGTATTCTTTGGTTGCAACTCAGCATTCTCTCTCCTCCAAACACAACGAGTTGTGATTCTACCAAACAGATCTACTTTGGTTTCATCTGACCATATGACATTCTCCCAATCCTCTTCTGGATCATCCAAATGCTCTCTAGCAAACCTCAGATGGGCCCGGACATGTACTGGCTTAAGCAGGTGGACACGTCTGGCACTGCAGGATCTGAGTCCCTTGTGGTGTAGTGTGTTACTGATGGTAGCCTTTGTTACATTGGTCCCAGCTCTCTGCAGGTCATTCACTAGGTCCCCCCGTGTGGTTCTGGGATTTTTGCTCACTGCTCTTGTGATCATTTTGACCCCACGGGGTGAGATCTTGCGTGGAGCCCAAGATCGAGGGAGATGATCAGTGGTCTTGTATGTCTTCCATTTTCTAATTATTGCTCCCACAGTTGATTTCTTCACACCAAGCTGCTTGCCTATTGCAGATTCAGTCTTCCCAGCCTCGTGCAGGTCTACAGTTTTGTTCCTGGTGTCCTTCGACAGCTCTTTGGTCTTCACCATAGTGGAGTTTGGAGTATGACTGTTTGAGGTTGTGGACAGGTGTCTTTTATACTGATAACAAGTTCAAACAGGTGCCATTAATACAGGTAATGAGTGGAGGACAGAGGAGCCTCTTAAAGAAGAAGATACAGGTCTGTGAGAGCCAGAAATCTTGCTTGTTTGTAGGTGACCAAATACTTCTTTTCCACCATAATTTGCAAATAAATTCTTTCAAAAATCAGACAATGTGATTATCTGGATTTGTTTTCACATTTTGTCTCTCATAGTTGAGGTATACCTATGATGACAATTACAGGCCTCTCATCTTTTTAAGTGGGAGAACTTGCACAATTGGTTTCTGACTAAATACTTTTTTGCCCCACTGTATATATATGTAGGAGACTGTATATATATTTTAAGCACTGCAGATTACTGAATCACCTGCCTGCCTGCCTGAAAGTGTATTTGAAAACGTACACCAGGAACTACCTACAGTCAGATATAGGCTTGGCTAGACTAGAATGCAGTGGATATATATATGTTGGAGACTGTATATATATTTAATGCACTGCAGATCACTGAATAGCCTGCCTGCCTGAAAGTGTATTTGAAAACGTACACCAGAAATGGCCTGCAGTCAGATATAGGCTTGGCTAGACTGGAATGCAGTGGATATTTATATGTTGGAGACTGTATATATATTTTATGCACTGCAGATCACTGAATCACCTGCCTGCCTGCAAGTGTATTTGAAAATGTACACCAGGAACTACCTGCAGTCAGATATAGGTTTGGCTAGACTAGAATGCAGTGAATATATATGTTGGAGACTGTATATATATTTAATGCACTGCAGATTACTGAATCACTTGCCTTCCTGCCTGAAAATGTATTTCAAAATGCACACCAGCAATGGCCTGCAGTCAGATATAGGCTTGGCTAGACTGGAATGCAGTGGATATTTATATGTTGGAGACTGTATATATATTTTATGCACTGCAGATCACTGAATCACCTGCCTGCCTGCAAGTGTATTTGAAAATGTACACCAGGAACTACCTGCAGTCAGATATAGGTTTGGCTAGACTAGAATGCAGTGAATATATATGTTGGAGACTGTATATATATTTAATGCACTGCAGATTACTGAATCACTTGCCTTCCTGCCTGAAAATGTATTTCAAAATGCACACCAGCAATGGCCTGCAGTCAGATATAGGCTTGGCTAGACTAGAATGCAGTGGATATATCTATATGTAGGAGACTGTATATATATTTTATGCACTGCAGATCACTGAATCGCCTACCTGCCTGAAAGTGTATTTGAAAACATACACCAGGAACTACCTGCAGTCAGATATAGGCTTGGCTAGACTAGAATGCAGTGGATATATATGTAGGAGACAGTATATATATATTTTATGCACTGCAGATCACTGAATAACCTGCCTGGCCTGCCTGAAAGTGTATTTGAATACGTACACCAGGAACGGTCTGCAGTGAGATCTAGCTAAACTGGATACAGTGTGTATGTATTATATATATACAAAGCCGGGATGTACAGGAAGTCCCTGAGTTACGAACATCCGACTTGCGAACAACTCCTACTTACGAACGGGACGGCGGGCACATTCGACGGAACCTTTTCGACGGCGGGCACATTCGACGGACCCTTTTTCGACAGGAGGCACATTCGACGGACCTTTTTCAACGCGGGCACATTCGACGGACCCTTTTCAACGGCGGGCACATTCGACGGACCCTTTTCGACGACGGGCACATTCGATGGAACATCGGAAAATGACATATCTGCCGTTCTGCCCATGCTGTTCCGACTTATGAACATATTCGACTTAAGAACAAACCTACAGTCCCTAGCCTGTTCGTAACTCGGGGACTGCCTGTATACATATACTAAATACACTGCAGCTAACTGAATCAACTGCCTGCCTGACGTATATTAGAAACAGTACAGCAGGAACGGTCTGCAGTGAGATCTAGCTAAACTGTATGCAGTGGATATATATGTATATATATATACCAGTTTGACTGTATATATATTGTGGCAGAGCGTTGCCCTGCCAGGGTCTAGAAGGAGGATGTGACCCAGAATTCTCAACCAGATGGGTTGAGGGGCTCCAGGGAGCTTGTAACATAAAGAGGAAACTGGCTTTTCAGTTTTCTCTTTTCAAAAGAAAGGTCCACTTTGGGACCTGGAGCCTGGGGATTTCTGAGAGATCCGGGTGGGATGAAATCCCCAGTCCTGGGTCCTGATTTTGAAAACAGCCAGCATACTGATTGGTCAGGTGTGTGCTGGGCTTTTAGTAGTAACCTGACCATAGTTCTGGGCTCCACCCAGCAGAAAGGAAGTCTGAGTACCGGGACTCCACGTGGGAGCCAGTGCAGCAAGAGGCTGCTAGCTGTATGCACCTCGGTGAAGCAGTCTGTATGAGACAGACAAGGGCCTGGAGTGTAAGGCCAGAGCTGCAAGTGAGAGCCAACTAGGCTGAATGTAGTTTTGTTGATGAAAAGGAAGGCTGAAACCCCTGCGAGGGAAACCTATCTTTGTTTGTTGAACTTCCTTTTAGTAAAAATGGGCAAACAAAGCCCTTAAAAAGAAGAACCAGCGAGTGGCGGTGTCCTTCAAGCTCTACATTTGATGCTAATACTTTACATGTGGTGGAGAAGTGCTGTGGGCACAATCTGAGATCCCTGCAATCAAGTAAGTTCATCTGTTATATGAACTGTGTTTTGATGCATGAGACTGCATAATCTGTGTGTGCAGGTGAGGGGAACCTACAAAAGAAGGTGACTAGCCTTAAAGAGACAGTGCTCCAATTTATTGCTGAACTGTGCAAAGTTTTCTGGAGTGACTGTGAGTATGGGGCGATCAAAGCGCCTAAAAGAAGCAAGGATGGCTGAGATGATAGATAGAACTCTGTGGCTGGAGGGGTTGTTACCGCCTGAGAGAACCCCATACATGCCTGAACAGAGTTTGCCAAGGAGAAAGAGGGCTGGTGTTGTCCCTAGCAACACTGGTGCAATGAGTGCACAGGTGACTGCAAGTATGGAGAGTCCACCAAAGTCTGAGTCTGCAGTGGATTGGTGCAAGCGGCACCTGGCAGCACTGAACCAAGTTAAAGAGGAGAGCAACCCAACCCTTAGTGTAATGAGAGAGCGGCTGGATGCTCATACCTGGGGGAGGGGTGTTGTTGCCCCTGGCAACGCTGGTGCAAGTAGGCCAGCTATCAAGGTGCAGAGGCCTAAGCTTGAAACGAGATGCAGTGTGGGAAGCCCTGACAAGACATGGAACCAAGTGCGCTGTTTGCGGTGCAGTGAGTGGGGGTATCCAGTCTCCAAGTGTCCTTTGTCCCAGGCTCCAGTGCAAAGCTACCTAGCAAAGGTCTGCATCTGTGTTTGAGAAGCCTGCTCTCAGTGCCAGGAGTGAGCAACAGGCTTACCAGAAGTTTGAAAGGAGTACAGTTATCCATAGCAACGCCTATGTCAGGTCGGAGTACCGCAAGACAAAGATATTGCCTATAGAGGATCGTGGCAAGTTTAAAGCGACACCGCTTCATAGAGAGAGAAGTCTATATGTTTGGGAGAGCCAGAAAAGTGCAGCTGGGAGAGCACCGTTTCCATTAGCAACTAGAGAAAATGTGCCAATGGGAATGAGGAGCTACAGGGAAGAGGTGCCCCACCATCCTCATAGAGATGCCAGTAGGATTCTGCATGTTGGGAGAGTGCCATCTTCCTTAGCAACAGGAGAAAGTCGCCAAGTAACATGCCAGGAATGTGGTCAACTGAGGCATGGGATCTTTTCTTGTCCAAGCTTGTGGAATACAGCTGCTGATATTGTTGCTGGGTTTAACTCTTTGCCTGCAAGGCCAGATTCCTGTGTTAAAATGTTTGCAGTCACCCCTGGCAACAGAGAGGAAATTCCTGTTGTGCCTGCTGTAGTTTCATCCCCTGGCCACCAGGGTGAGTCGGCCAGTAGAAGTGCAGTACAAGAAAGTCAACGTACTCAAATGAACATGGCAAGACCAGTTACTCGGATGGGTAAGACTGTTGATGTTGAAGTCATGGGAAAGACTGACTGTGGGATTGCTCACACTGAAGTGGAAGTGATCCCAGAGGGGAGATCCACTATTGGTGCCGAAAAGGACTTGCCTCACTGCAGTGCCCTGTCCAGGGGGGAGGCAAGTGTTAAAATTGAATGTGATGATGTGAAACTTACTAAGGAGTATGTTCTTACTGGTATTGAGTTAACTAATGCTGATAATGTGATGCTTAATGAGATAGGGGTGATCGCTAAGCAGGATATGCTATTCCCCTTATCAACAGTATATAAGGCTGCAGAGGTGTCCCTAGAAACCTCAAGGGAGCTCTGTGTGTTGGAGCCAAAGGTTGCCCGGGACAACTGTGGTGCCACTCTAATGGATAGGAGGGTACTTGACCTTGATGATAATGTGTCAAATGATAAAACTAAAATGTCTGAAATTACTTGTGGTGATAATGGATTACTGCGGTCTGTCACTGCTGACAGTAAAAGGCTTCATGAGTTTAATGAAGCGCCACCCGAGCAAGGTGGTGAAGTTGTGGTATTGCAGCCTGCTGTGTTTAAAAATGTTTTGCCACAGGTTAGTTACACAAAAGTGATATGTGCAATGTGCCTGCTGTGGAGCCACTCTGTCCTGTGTCTCCTTTGGCAGTTGGAGCAGTACTGCATAGTACCTCTGATGGGAGCCCAGAGAAAATAGACTGGGCAACAAGTCTGTTGGTTTTATTGAAAGAAGTCTCAACGTGTAACAATGGAGCGGACACCATTTCTGCTATGCTAAATGGAAGGACTGCAGAGCAGCTTCTGGACCAGGGCTCACTTGCTGCTGTTGCAGAGGATATTCCTCAGGAGATAGAAGGGCCAAAAGAGATTGAGCACATAGCAGAGGTTGTGTCCACAATCCATAAAGGAGTTATTGGTGTGGTATAACAAACTAATGTTGTTCATAGAGAAGACAAGGAACAGATCATTGACACTGAGCCTGAGAGTTTTGTGGTGACTCCCGCACTTGGCTGCGCTCTAGGAGAGCGCCAGGTTATTGCATTGGATACCTCCAGTAGGGAGGAAGCCAATTTAAGAAGTGCCACCTCTAAGGCATCAGTAAATGAGTCCTTTCCACATCCCCAAAGACATGAAGGACCCCAGGAAGGTCTTAAGTGTGGAATCACACTGCCTTTGTATGACAGATATGCTGAGAGAAATATTAGAATGTTGGAGTGTACAGCCGGTGTATATCCTGCCATCCTCTCCTGCGTTTGGAGAACTTGTACCACGGGGTATGCATAAATGGAGCTGGATATTACAGGCTGTACAATGCAGAGATTGCCAAAGTTGGAAGCGTTTAATGCGATTATTGTTAGTGTGGAAAGTTGTCTCACAGTGTGCTGGATTGCTTCATACGGAGGTTGTGTATGAGAGGCACTCTGGGATACTGTTGGACAGGACAGAAGTCTGGGCAGAAGTGCCAGAGGGCACAAGTATATGTGATGTGGTTGGGGTCATCAACCCAAAGCTGAAAATGGATGATGATTATCAGAACAGTTGCTGGGAGAGGATCATGTGGCAGCGGAGTTAGTGACGTTGCCATGGTAGCCAACAACTCCACTGTGCGATTCTCCTCCAGACACTGCCTTGCAGAACACTGGTGAGATGAGTTCTGATAAATGTGTTGATATTTCGGACAATGAGGAAAAGTGCAACGCACCGGTAAATGTTTTGGTTACCATGGGTAACAACAAAAATAAGGGTAGACCTGATGGTCACGGTGATATGGTTGCTGTTAATCTTATAAAATACGGGAAGATGAATAATGGTATGACAGACACAAAAGAGGGAATAGGTGCAGTAGAAATAGGCCCCATACAGGTTCAGGAGTATAATTTTGGGAAAGATTCCCAGAGGTCCAGGAACCTCCCAAGTTGCAAGAGTAAAAGGTCTGATGACACTGGCCCAAAGCTTAACAAGGCATCATTAAAAGAGTTTAATTCCCAAATAAAAGTACTCACACTTATGGCTAAAAAGGTGTTTAAAAATGTGACCACTTTAGAAGTAAAGAGAAAAAGGTTAAAAAACAATATCCAAGTCCTTGGTAAGTCCCTTAGTGTTAAAGTGTTTGAAGGTGTGGCCCCAAGGAAAATGGGCAGATGGCGTTTTTGGAAGCGCACCCGTAAAAAGTCACTGGGGTGTCTTTGTAGTACCCAAGTCAGTGTAGCAGGGGGACATAGGGAAAGTCACCTGATAAGACTGGGTTTGGCCCTTGTTGGTGGTAACTGGCACAGAGGTGCCATTTTGAAGAGGTTTGGCTGGTGTGTTACACCCCCTCCGGGGTTGAAACAGGGGGGAGGATATGTGGCAGAACAGTACAGCAGGAACGGTCTGCAGTGAGATCTAGCTAAACTGTATGCAGTGGATATATATGTATATATATATACCAGTTTGACTGTATATATATTGTGGCAGAGCGTTGCCCTGCCAGGGTCTAGAAGGAGGATGTGACCCAGAATTCTCAACCAGATGCGTTAAGGGGCTCCAGGGAGCTTGTAACATGAAGAGGAAACTGGCTTTTCAGTTTCCTCTTTTCAAAAGATAGGTCCACTTTGGGACCTGGAGCCTGGGGATTTTTGAGATACGGGTGGGATGAAATCCCCAGTCCTGGGTCCTGATTTTGAAAACAGCCAGCATACCGATTGGTCAGGTGTGTGCAGGGCTTTTAGTAGTAACCTGACCATAGTTCTGGGCTCCACCCAACAGATAGGAAGTCTGAATACCAGGAGTCAGGAGGGCTCCACGTGGGAGCCAGTGCAGCAAGAGGCTGCTAGCTGTGTGCACCAAGGTGGTCGGTGAAACAGCCTGTATGAGACGGACAAGGGCCTGGAGTGTAAGGCCAGCTGCAATGCTGCAAGTGAGAGCCAACTAGGCTGAATGCAGTTTTGTGGATGAAAAGGAATGCTGAAACCCCTGCGAGGGAAACTTATCTTTGTTTGTTGAACTTTCTTTTAATAAAAATGGGCAAACAAAGCCCTTAAAAAGAACCAGCGAGTGGCGGTGTCCTTCAAGCTCTACATTTGATGCTAATCCTTTACTATATATATATATATATATATATATATATATATATATATATATATATAATTACACTACAGCTAACTGAATCAACTGCCTGCCTGAAGTATATTAGAAACAGTACAGCAGGAACGGTTTGCAGTGAGATCTAGCTAAACTGGAAACAGTGTATATACCAGTCTGACTGTGTGTGTATATGTATATATATATATATATATATATATATATATATATATATATATATATATTTCCTGGCCCATCCTCCCGTCAGCACACAATTGGTTAACATCTCCTCTGGAGCCCCACATTACCACCTGTATAGCTGAATAAAAGGCAGCTCCTACCCAACTAGGACAGTTCTTCTTTTTTTGGTCTGAATCCCCCCCACCCCCACCGAACTTACCCATCCATGTTCAGCCTCTCATGGAGTTTGGAAGACCCTGAATGCAGAAGGTAAATCCTTTATTTTATTTTTTTTTGGGTGCCTTTTTGTGCCAAGGCTATGGACAAAATGATGCTTAAACAGCATTGATATTGTACAGGTGTGGTATTATAAGAGCCTTGCAATGTTATCATTGTCTCTCCCTTTGGTTTTATTTTTCCTGTCTTTATATGCAGCACACTGCACTGCTGTCCTTGCTTTATTGTCAGTCTGAGAGCGGCTGTGAATGGTGTCACAGGGTGCAGGGACACAGGTAAAGGACTTACCTCAGATTCTGACTCTCCTGGCTGTCTTTGGATGTGCTGTCCTGGCTCCCTTGCTGTGCTGTGTACTCCTGTGGGCTTAACAGTCTGACTGTTTTTTTTTTGTCTAAGACTTTAGGACCCCATACACGCTATGCCACGTTTGTTGTCTGGTTTCCTTAAATTTAGCGGAGCCATGTAGTGCAAGGGCCTGCCTGATTGCATACAAATTGAGACTCTTAGGTTTGGCCTCTTGTTATGTGGTTTTGGTGAATCTGAGGGAAGAAATCCATAGAAGATTGTATAGTGTGCATGTCCAGCTTAACTATGTCTGCCTTTTGGAAATGCTGCCTGAAGCTCACCTGATGCTTCTAAGGTGAGTGGATGAAGGCAGATGGCCCTTAAAGAGACAGGGTACCATGTTTTTTGGTGTGAGGTAATATGCTTTTCTCCATATATTTTGTGCAAATATGAGCTTTCCACATCTGTTGCGGCACAGAAGATTAGCAAAGGTAGAAGGGGGCGACGTGGCACATGGTTCTTAAAAGAGTGCCCAAGGAGACTATGAAAATTAGGGGTTTTGCATTATTTTAGATTCAGAAAACCTGGACGCAAAACGCTGCAAAAAAACATAAAACTAGCCAACAATCATCTTGTCCTGACCAGGACAATGACACCTAGCAGGTTGTCACATTCATTAAAGTGGATGTAAACCCTCCATACACCCAGTGAAGTAAATGGCCTCAAAAGATACACAGAGATGAACCCACATACGTTTCTACATGTATATCTGCTGTCTTCACATTTATATACTGTTTAGAAGTTCAGATCGTGTTAGGAAATGTTCCCTTCCTGTTTAACACAGAGTGTGGTGTTTGGGCTTACAGCCAAGATAGCGTAAATTGCTGATTGGAGGAAAGGCACACACCCCCTCTCATCACGTTTTGAACAGGGCCAGCTCCCTGCTAATCTATTTATAGCAGCCTCCCCAGACAGAAATGTCAGGCTGCTTTTTTCTAATGTGTCCAGGAATTTGTCAGGAGTTATCAGGCTGATAACAGAAGAATGGGTCAGGAGAGGGCTACAGGACACTAAAGATATATGTGCCCAGCTCGAATTTCATGTATTAGGCTATGTTTCCACTATTGCGTCCCCAAAGTCCCGTGATTTTGCCGCAAATTTTTTGCCGCTACTTGAAGCAATGCCTGTGTATTCTTGAGGTCTATGGACCTCAAGTTGCATCAAAGTGGGACCAAAGTAGTGCAGGGACTACTTTGAGGTCGCTGTGTCTTGAAGTCGCACAGATATGGACGGTGCTCATTGGAAATCATGGGGTACGACTTGTCATGCGACTTTTCAGTCCCAAATCACATGAAAAGTCGCACTAGTAAAAACATAGCCTTAGGTTCACATCCACTTAAGCATGTGGTCTATACACTCTGAAGGAGTTGTTTCCACTTACCCTGTGAAACTGGCACAAATGCATTTATGTCAGCATGATAGAGAATGCCTCACCTAGCTCACAATGCATTTTGGGCCTGCATGCAGTCTGCAGAGGCAGAGAAATGAAATTGCACAAGTTGCGTCACAAGGATATGGTTGTGCAAAATTCTAAGCCCTATTAAGGCAGCTATTGCAGAAAGGATGCTACAGATATCCACACCACAAGCAACACCCATAATGATAGAGCGTAAAGTGCTCATTGATGAAGGATAACAGATACCTTGTTAGAAGACCTATTTACAGTAACAGGTTCTCTAAACTTTATCCATATATGATGGCTGCTGTATGTTTGTGCACTGCACTTCTAGGGGTGGATGCTGCCCTCTAGTGTCTGCAGCAAGTGTCTTTGCCTTTTTTTTTTTGTTTACAAACTTTTTTTATTTGGTACAAAGAAATAGTACAAAAAGCTTATTGACATATGCCATAAAATGTACAATCAAAGTAATTTCTACAAAAAGGAATAACAATATATATTAAGCGGTTTTTGAATGGAGTATAAATTTATATATAAATATAGCTATTCCTATTATACATTAAACTCTATATTCAAATAATACTCTTCAGTGAACTTCAGTATTTAGTAGAATTATTCAGGGTTAAAGAAGAGATTAGCATGGTTAAACCATGGGTCCCATTTCTTTGTGTAGAATTGGTTAGTGTTTTGTATTGTGTGGAATATTTTTTCCATTAAATTAATATTGTTAATTCTGGTTTTCAAATGTGAAAGAGGAACTGTGGGGGATTTTCAATGGTATGCTATCAACCAGTGTACAGCAACACATATTGTGTGGATCAATCTCATATTATGTATGGAAAGACTGATGATAGGGGAAAATAGGAGACAGTTATATATAGTGAGGTTTATGTTGCTATTTGAGATTTTGGAGGCAAATTTTTCCAGTTGTTTCCATATCTGAGTAACTCTATCACAATCGCAGAAGATATGAGAAAAGGATCCTGCGGAATTGCAACCTCTGAAACATGTATGAGGGGTGTCAGGGAAAATAGCATGAATTTTAACTGGAGTATAATACCACCTTGTAAAAAGTTTGATTGCAGTTTCTTTGATCGTGATTGATCTTGTGCATTTGTGTAAATTAATGATACATTTGTCCCAATTTTCCATTGTAAATGAGAAATCACATTCTTGTTCCCACTTGAGCATATAGGAAAGTTTGGATTGTTCTGCAATATTGACTAGATTAGAGTAGATTTCAGATATCAGGCCTGCTCTCCTAGATGTTTTTAGACAAATGTTTTCAAAAAATGATGGTGGGAGTGAGTTTACTGTTTGGAAATATGTACTAAAAAATTGTCTAATTTGGTGAAATTTATTAAACTCTGTATTGGGGATCTGATGTCTAGATTTCAATGATGAGAATGAAGTGAAGTTGTTGTTTTCTAAAAAATTATAGAGGGATATTAGGTTATTATTTGTCCACCATGAAAAGTCTCCTCTCTTATTTGAGGTAAGGTGGAATTTTGGGTCACCAATAAAAGATGCAAGTGGAGGTGTGTTAGAGGTTAAGTTATATTTTTTGTTATGTAGTTTCCATAATTAATATGAATGTGAGACTAATTGATTAAGGTTGTCTAGGATGTGAGTTGATACTTTATTACCCCATAATATACTTGAGATAGAATATGGTTGGATGGAGTCTTTTTCAAATCTAACCCATGGGACTTTGGGGTTGGGAATGTGCCATTGTGCTATTTGTGACCATCTGGCGGCTAGGTAATAAAGCCAGAAGTCTGGGAGACCCAGACCACCGTTTTTCTGTGGATTGTGTAATACTGATCTAGATAGAGGTGGACGGGAGTCTGACCAGATAAATTTATTGATTTCTGTTTGCAATTTAGTAATAGTTACTTTATTTAATCTGATTGGGAGGGCTCTAAATAGGTATAAAATTTTTGGTAAGATTGTCATCTTAATCGCTGTAATTCGGCCAAGAAACGATATTTTAAAAGATTTCCATAATTTGAGCATCAATCTCATTTTTTGTATTAGTGGGGTATAGTTTTCTGAGGAAAGGTCATTAATATTTGGTGTAAGAAATATACCAAGATAAGGGAGAGAATTCATTGACCATGAGAAATTGAATGAGGAACGTAAGGAGTCTAATTTGGATGATGGGATGTTAATTGACATACCTATAGATTTGGTGACATTCACTGTTAGGCCAGATAGTGAGGCAAATGTTTTAAGAGTATGTAGTAAATTTGGTAAAGCAATATTGGGTTGTGTGAGGAATAATACCATGTCGTCCACATACATACTCAATTTATAGGTATTATTGTTAGAATTATAACCTTTTATATCTGGGTTGTGCAGTATTGCTGTAGCTAAGGGTTCAATCGCTAATGTGAATAATAAGGGAGATGGGGGACAACCCTGTCTCGTTCCTCTGCCTAGTCTGAAAAAGTCTGAATTACAGCCTGGTAATCTAATCCTAGTAGATGGGTTATGATAAAGAGCGTGAAAGGCGTGGAGAAATTCACCTAAGAAGCCGTATCTTTTCAGAACTAAGTCAAGAAAATCCCAGGATACACTATCGAATGCTTTATTGATATCGAGACTAAGAAGTAAAACAGATTTGGAGTTGATATTTGCGTCTTGTATTATGTTAGTGGCTAATCTAATTTTGTCTACCAGGTATAAACCCTGATTTGTATATAGTGGTGTTCCGCGCTTAGGACGGGCTTGTGACCGAACTGCAGCCCCCCTAATAGAGAAAGCACCAACGGTGCGATCCAATAATTATGTAATCTGAAGAAATAGGGGATTGGCGCTGTTCACTGATAAAAAATGATAATAAATCAATCAATAAACTATACAAACTCCTAACAAAAGGGAAACATAACACCCCAATTCTAGGTGGGTAAGACGTGTAACACAATGTAAATTGTTATTGGAAAATAAATATATGTGCTGAAAATAGTCAGAAAAATTGTGCAGACTACCCAAGATAAAAAATTTTTTTAAATAATACTAGAATTAGTAAATAGAACTCCAAGCAATAACAAAGGTGAATGATCAATCAGGTGTATATAAAAAACACAAAGAATATATATGTGTACAATGAAAGGTATGGGTTGGTATACCTAAAAAAGAGGACAAACACTGTGTTGCCCACTGAAAATTAGTATATGTACTACTGAAGCTGAATGGTGTTGAAAAAAATTTGAAAATATATAAACTAAAAAAAGGACTATCGGCATGTAGTGTACAAACAATCTTAGTGCACAAAGAGAATCAAAAAAGTGAAAAAGAACCAAAAAGAAAATGAAAGTCCAAGCAACCAGAAAAATTATTTAAAAAATAAATAAATAAATAAAAATAAAAAATAGCCGTGAATAATAATTCTATCGTTCAGTGTAAATAAACAGTTCTTATGTAGCAAGCTGGTGTATCTTCAAAGGTTGCGGATAAGTCCGTCCCAATGAGTGTATACTGTCCCGTGTGGAGTCCCCTCTAGTGCCCCCACTCACTGGAGCGCCCAACCCCTGCAGGGGTAATGGGCATGTAGAAGTGAATCCGATGCTGCAAGCGGTTGGTGTCCCCCTCACCACCTAATTTCCACCTGTGTCACCAGATCGCTTTCAAAAGGCATCCATCCGGAACAATTGCCATGTGCAGGGAGAAGAGCCTCATAGTGTGATTCCGAATATATATTTATTAAACTCAGGTTAACAACAAAAAGAAATGAATAAAATCAAAAACTCAAAGGCTAAAAACAAATAGCACTCTGCCGGCTGGCTCCACGTGAGAAGCCGCAGACAGTGCAGTGTGAGCGGCTTGCGTTCCACAGCCGTCTGCCGGAACCGGAAGTGCAGGACAAAAGACAGAAGTAAAAAGGACATATGCGTACCAGGAGGCCACGCCTTACGCGTTTCGTCATCAAGACGTCATCTGAGGCGCCAAAGATGACGTCTTGAAGATGAAACGCATAAGGCGTGGCCTCCTGGTACGCATACGTCCTTTTTACTTCTGTCTTTTGTCCTGCACTTCCGGTTCCGGCAGACGGCTGTGGAACGCAAGCCGCTCACACTGCACTGTCTGCGGCTTCTCACGTGGAGCCAGCCGGCAGAGTGCTATTTGTTTTTAGCCTTTGAGTTTTTGATTTTATTCATTTCTTTTTGTTGTTAACCTGAGTTTAATAAATATATATTCGGAATCACACTATGAGGCTCTTCTCTTCTCCCTGCACATGGCAATTGTTCCGGATGGATGCCTTTTGAAAGCGATCTGGTGACACAGGTGGAAATTAGGTGGTGAGGGGGACACCAACCGCTTGGAGCATCGGATTCACTTCTACATGCCCATTACCCCTGCAGGGGTTGGGCGCTCCGGTGAGTGGGGGCACTAGAGGGGACTCCACACGGGACAGTATACACTCATTGGGACGGACTTATCCGCAGCCTTGGAAGATACACCAGCTTGCTACATAAGAACTGTTTATTTACACTGAACGATAGAATTATTATTCACGGCTATTTTTTTTTTTTTAATAATTTTTCTGGTTGCTTGGACTTTCATTTTCTTTTTGGTTCTTTTTCACTTTTTTGATTCTGTTTGTGCACTAAGATTGTTTGCACACTACATGCCAATAGTCCTTTTTTTTAGTTTATATATTTTCACATTTTTTTCAACACCACTCAGCTTCACTTGTACATATACTAATTTTCAGTGGGCAACATGGTGTTTGTCCTCTTTTTTAGGTATACCAACCTATACCTTTCATTGTAAACATATATATTCTTTGTGTTTTTTATACACACCTGATTGATCATTCACCTTTGTTATTGCTTGAAGTTCTATTTACTAATTCTAGTATTTAAAAAACAATTTTATCTTGGGTAGTCTGCACAATTTTTCTGACCATTTTCAGCACATATATTTATTTTCCAATAACAATTTACATTGTGTTACACGTCCTACCCACCTAGAATTGGGGTGTTATGTTTCCCTTTTGTTAGGAGTTTGTATAGTTTATTGATTTATTTATTATCATTTTTTATCAGTGAACAGCGCCAATCCCCTATTTCTTCAGATTACATAAACCCTGATTGGTAGGGGGAGATTAGTGAGGGAATTATTAATGCAAGTCTATTGGATAATAATCTACAGAATATTTTAAGGTCATTGTTTATTACAGAAATTGGTCTGTAGTTTTGTGGCCTTTGTTTGGTTTTGGGATAAGAGACATATTTGCAAGAAGCATTTCTTCTGGGAACTGTTCTCCTTTAAGAATGTTGTTCTATAATTTTGCTAAATTTGGTGTTAATATTTGTTGATATTGTTTATAATAGAATGAGGTAAATTCATCTGGGCCCGGGGCTGAGTTTTTTTTAAGGGATTTTATTATATGATGTATTTCCTCCTCTGTGCATGGGGCGTTTAAAGCATCTATTTGTGTTTGGGTTAGCTTTGGAAATGGGATTTTCTCTAACCAGGATATTGCTGTGGGCGGGATCGATGATTTAGGAGCTGAAAGTAGGTCAGAGTAGAATTTTTTAAAGATAGATAATATTTCTTGTGGATGAGTGACTAGTTGGTTTGAGTTATTTTTGAGTTTATATACATGGGTGGGTTTTATAGATTGGTTAAGCTTGCGAGCAAACATTGACGAATATGCATTACTTGACAGGAAAAATTTTGCTTTTGACCATCTAAGGGACTTTTCTGCTTTTATATGTGAGTAATGAGTCTAATTCATTACGTTTTTGAGATATTAATGAATATATGTTTGGGTCGTGCGTGTTGGTATGAATTTTGTATAGGTTGAGAAGATCTTTAGTAAGGGTATGGTTTTTTTTCCATTTTAGTTTATTACATCTTGCTGCTCTTTTAATGAGAAGGCCTCTCAGAACAGCCTTATGTGCTAACCATAATGAAGTTGGAGAGATCTCTGGGGTGGAATTTAGATTGAAATAGTCTTTTATTTCTAAAGCGATCTCCTGGTTGTGTATGGGGTCTGTTAGAATTGATTCGTTAATTCTCCACGAATATGGAGTAGAAGTGAGGCCTATAAATTGAGTATTAAACGTTGTGATTTGATGGTCTGACCAAGCACACGGGTGTATTGAGGCGTCATGGGAATTGGCAAGGATTATTGGGGTGCAAAAAATGTAGTCAATACGTGAGTATGAATCATGTGGGTGTGAGTAAAAAGTATACTCACGGGCACCTAAATTTAATGATCTCCACGTATCAATTAGTTGTAAACTATTTATGTGCGTTATAGTTGTTTTTGAGAATGTTTTAGAATTTTGATTTTGTTTGCTGCGGTCTAAGTTAGGTTGGTAGGCCGAGTTAAAATCGCCACCTAAAATAATATGTGGTGAGTGGTATTGTTGTAGTATATTAAAGAAATTTGTGAAAAAAGTAGTTTGTGAATCATTTGGTGCGTATACGTTAGCAATCGTTAGTTCTCTACCGGATAACATTCCTTTTTATGATGATGTACCTACTATCTTGATCCTTGTAAACCTGTTGAACCTCCAATGGAAAAGAATGGTGGATAAAAATTGCCACACCTTTAGTTTTGGAGGTGGATGTGGTATAAAAGGATTGATTAAAAGCTTTATGGAAATATGTAGGTTGTCCATCTTTCATGAAATGTGTTTCTTGTAACAATAATACTTTGGCATTTAGTTTTTTATATTGCAAGAATGCTTTTTTCCTCTTATGTGGTGAATTAAATCCTTGGAAGTTGTGAGATAAGATTGTTATAGTCATGTGGTTGGAAACAAATTTGGGGGCTCATCAGGAAGTAATAAGATTTGATAAAATAAGGGAAATATGGTGTATAATTGACCAATTGTAATAGGGATAGATACTGTAAAATAGGCATACAAGGATTTAATCCAGTGAATAATCTTTACAATCAAGTGCAGCTTGAGGCATAACAAAAAAATAGTACCATCATTTTTTTGTATAGTGTCTAAGAGTAACATAACATTAATTAAGAGTAAACAAAACTTGTAGTGAACAAACTGTATGGGATTGGAAAGAGTCATTTTCCAACCGACCGAGAAAGTTAAATCGAACCATAGAATTTAAACTCAGTCTTTGAGTATATGAGACAAAATTTTTGTGTCTAACAAGAGATAACATTAATAAGAACATAAAAAGATATATGAATAATCTTTTAGGAAAAATAGAAAACATTTCTCTAATGAGAGAATATGTAAAGACTGAGAGGGGGTCAATCATGTCTGCATAAACGGGACGCCACCTCCAATGTCATAGAAAAGTATAACTGTGCAGCTTATGTCTAGTATTCTAGAGCTTAAAGACGGTGTAATTGTATCTATTATTGATACCTGTGGAAAAGGGAGCTAAGGAAAAAAAAAAAAAACTAGAAATAGATCCAAAAGTCTAGTGATGTTGAAGAGCACACATATACAGATCAAACTTTAGATCTATTGTACGGTTGTATACTAATACGTAATGAATAATATGCATTACTACTACCATACCAGAGAATGAAGCGTGTAATTGTAGTATTAACTGTTATATCCAATAGGCATAGTGATCTACTGAAGGTCAGGCCAAATTGTTGGTTAGTATAAGAGATGCAAACCATGTTACTGCATGGGCGCATGTCTAGTGAGGATTGTGAGAAGCATACCTGTAAGAGCGCAAAAAGTGACTATGGTCTGGATTTTTTAATTGGTATGTCTTTCCAATATATGACACAAGATGGCAGTGTTGTGGTATGGTATAACATATAACAAAACTGCATTGAGACTAATAAAAGTCTGTGTAGAGAAAGATATTTAAAGGGGTTGTAAAGGTGTTTTTTTTTTTTTTTTAAAATAACAAACATGTCATACTTACCTTCACTGTGCAGCTCGTTCTGCACAGAGTGGCCCCGAACCTGGTCTTCTGGGGTCCCTCGGCGGCTGTCTCAGCTCCTCCCCGCAAGCATTTACCACCTTCATGCGAGCTCTCTCGCACGGTGGTGAGTGCTTGCGGGCGCGCTCCCGTGATACAGCCGGCGGCTATAGCCGCTCGCTGTATCACTCGGCCCCGCCCCCCGGCGCGCCGCGTCATCGGATGTGATTGACAGCAGCGCGAGCCAATGGCTGCGCTGCTTTCAATCCATCCACTGCAGCCAATCAGCGGCCAGGGTGAGCGGAGGAACAGATGTCGGGAACGCGAAGCTGACTTTCGAGGCGTCAGGTAAGTAAAACGGGGGGGCTGGGGGCGGCGGTTCTGTCAGAAGTTTTTTCACCTTAATGCATAGAATGCATTAAGGTGAAAAAACTTTTACCTTTACAACCCCTTTAAGGCTTGTAGTGCCATGTTGCGACAGTAGATATCAGTGTAGTGCCATAATTCAGATGAGCTTAGAAAGTCCATCTGAATATATTTGCCTTATTATGAAGACATACATTGAATTAATACTAAATTACCCTTAGTTACTCATAGATGTATGTGATTGCAAGGCCTCGATAATTAGTAAGGTTGAGTAGGCACATACCAGTTATGTAATAAACTGTAAATAATACGGAAATATATATAAAAAAAAAAAAAAAAGAAATTTAAATAGAATTAAATAAAATAATATGGAGTTTGCAAAAATACGTAAAAATGCATGTATCAAAATTCCCACATCTACATAAATATAGTGGCAGATGCACAATGACTTATAATAAGCAGTGTATTGAGGAAGTAGAAAAAAACACACAAAAAAACTCCAGAAAAAAAATAAAAATATAAAAAATTAAAACAATTGTCTTCCTGTTAAAGCTTTATGAGAGAATGAAAAGGTGAACTAAAAAGTTTTAGTAGCTCTTCTCTAGCTCCATTGATCGGGATCGTGTCTGTATCTGCGTCTGTTTCCACGTGAAGCCGGGGTGTTCCAGATAGGCGCTGGGCTGTTTGAAGAGGGAGTACGTGGGAGGTTGCTGGGGTTTAGAAGACCTAATCTTATCAGGATGTCTTGACCTTCGGTGATGTTGGTGGCTACGTAGGTGGTACCGTTATGAGGAATTATTAATTTAAAGGGGAAACCCCATCTGTAGCGGATCCTTGCTGTAAAGAGAACTGAGGTGATTTCTTTCATTTTTCTGCGTCTATCAAGCGTTGCCTGCGAAATGTTCGGATAGATTTGTAGCTGGACTCCATCTAACGTGATGTTTCTGGTGCTCCGTGCGGCACACATTATTTCTTATTTAATTAGGAAAGCTTTCATACAAAGTACAATATCTCTGGGGAGTTTATCAGGCGGAGGTTTAGCTCTAAGTGCTTGATGTATGCGGTCACATTTGAAGGATTTGGGGTTTTGCTCTGGTAATAGAGACTTTTACTTTTGTGGAGTATGCGATTAAATCTGTGACAGATTCTGGGGCTCCTCTTATTCTAAGATTGTTCCTTCTGTTTCTATTGTCCAAATCCTCCATGTGTGCTTGCAACTGGGAAAAAGCTGAAGAAAGAGATTCATGTTCTCTGGAGAGATCATTATAAGCAATTGATAGTTCATCATGCTTATTTTCTAGCAGGTCAGTACGTGTTCCTATTGCTGCTATTTCCTGGGATAAGGTACATGTGGATTTCTGTATCTCTGTTTGGAATTTAGTGAGCAGTTTAGAGTATAAAGCTTCTAAGCTGTTATCCAAATCTGATTTAGATAAGGGAGTGTACTCACTGCTGATGATGATGTAGGCAGGGTGCCAGCGCCATATTTAGCCATGCTCTTCTCCTTTGATCTGAGCAGATAGTGAGTGAGAGAGTTCTGTTGACTCTTCCGTCTCTTTTTTCGAGAATTCGGCATGAACAGATGATAGTCCGAAGGGTTAACTTACTTTCAGACAGTTTTTATGAGTTTATGACCCCATTTAAGTGGCTTTAAGCCCTGAAGGTGCCAGAGCTCTGATTAGAAGCAGCCGCTCCGTCCCATGCCGCACATGCGCCCTCCAAGTGTCTTTGCCTTTTTAAAACTTTGTTGCCTTCAGAGATCCTATGGATGAGAAAGTGGACTTGTTGACACCAAATGCAGTCCAGTGCGTCTTTATTCTGCATCAAAAAAGCATGGACAGTGTTTAACTTTGATTCCAGGTTACATAGTTCACACCAGTACAGCGCATTCTAGTACAGTCAACAAAAGTAGAATGTTGCATTGTTCCTGTATGGAACACATCTAGAAGCAACCAAACGCATTGAGAATGCATCAAAACACTCATGCAGAAACATGTCTGGAACACAGAAATTGTGGTGCTCTGGCCATTAGGCTTGCACAGAATCTATACAGTGACAGATTTTGCCTGCCAACCAGCAATACGTTAACTTTGATATATATTAACTTTAGATATGGCATTAGATTCAACACTGGAAGCTGCAAGATTTGGCATAGTTTCTGGAAAGATTGGAACCTGGCAACTGACTTTTGGTGGATGCTTTGATAGACCTAGTAGAAGCGCTGGCACACCCAGTCGCTGCTATGAGAGCATTGTGGTTACACCACTGGAGGGCAGGTGGAACATCTACACAAGCCTTTAACATTTTCTATAGGGAGGGGTTATTGTTTGGCCAAACACTGAACAACACAATTAAGCGAATGACAGGAGGAAAAAAGTCTGGCCACAGACTAGTAAGAGGAACCCGCCATCCTTCACTCAAGCCTGCTAAACTTCAGCGAGTGCAGGAGGCCAAATCTTATAGAACAGGCTACAGTTTAATAGATCACAGTGGAGGTGTCTTAAAATTACTTTTAACATGAAATTAAGTCCAGTGCAAGCTACTAAGATGGCTGGAAGGTCTTTTTGAAGGTGCGTCCAACCAGTCTCTTCCAGTTGGCCAGAGGGCCTGAGTGAATTTGATTGTAGCCACCTTCCCGAGGGTTTGCACGACAGTCAAAGACCAGTGGGTCCAGAAGACAGGTGGGCGTACAATGGAAAATTCCAAAGCTGACCACTGAATCCATTTAATCTATCTCAGAAGAGAAGATGTTGACCAGATTTTATACTGCTACAAGGTCATCATGCCAGTGATGCCAAAGACATGGAATCATCTGGGGGCCTTTCTCCCCAGTTTTTCTAGTACCTAAGGCAGGAGCCTTCTGGCCTGTTTTAGTTTGAAGGAATCAAATGTGTTTATATACATCAATCGGTTCAAGATGGTTCATGCAGACTGTCACAGGGACAGTTCAGCTGGACGACTAGTTGGTATGAATCGACCGGCCGACTCATATTTCCATGTATTCAAGCACCAGAGGCATGTGAGATTTTCAGTGGCCAGATGTCACTTCCAGTTCAGGTGCTTTTACAGAATTGGCACAGTCCCAGGAATCTTTTTGAAAGATCTTGTTGGCAGTGGTGGTACCTTGGGCCAGGTGGCACATGAGGGTGTTTCAATTCTGCCTTATTTAGCCTATAAGCTGGGCTATCTATGGATCAGAAAATCCTTGTGCCTATACAAATTTAACAACTGGAATTTTGGACATTGACACCAAGTCTTTTCTTGTTACATCTTGCAAAGAAACCTTTTGTGGGCAGAAAACCACTTAGTCAGTTAAAATTGGCCTACTTGCCAGGGAACAATCAATTATTGGTTCAGTTATGTCAATTTTGGCCCTATGGGGCATTCCAGCAGTAGTTCTCAGGGACACTTTACTGAACATGCAGCTTCTGATAGTTGCAACAGGATACCAATGCAAAGACTCCGTTTATACAAGGTGCAGGGTGCCATGGAATTTTGTTTAATTGTTGTCTCTGATCAAGTGAATTATTCTAGGGCAAGGTCAGTAATGGCACTCTAATCCAATTGGACTACTTTTAATAGCCTGGCTATGGAATAGGCTACACTAGAGGTGCAGGGATTCTCATCTGATGCTGTTCAGATCCTGGTGACCAGAAGATCATCCATGAACACTACATAGGAGGGGATATGTAAGAAGTTTGTTTTGTTTGCTCAGCAAAGCTTTCTCTCCTGTGTTCCTTGCCTCTAGCCAATATCCTTGACATTTTTCAGTCAGTGCTAGAGGTTGGTATGTCATACAACGCCATTTAAGGGATCTCTACTTAATTTTTTCACAGGCTGCAGATGGGTGCAAAGCCAGTGACCAGATGCTTCTTCCAGATAACAATCTATATATGACCTTGAAGGAAATCCTTGTTCCCTCTGTGGAACTTAGGCTTGGATCTGAGAGCACCCTTTGCTCCAACAGGTTTCATTTCCATTGGAGTACTGCATGGTAAAACGAGTTCTCCTGACAATAACTACGTCAGACAGAAGGATGTTGAAGATTGCAACACTTTCCAGCAAGAGTGCTTTAGTATCTTTTTTTTTTTTTTTCTTTTTTACCAGAAATAGGTATACCACGTCTATCCCCAAGTTCAATTTTAAAGTGGTATTCATTTTTCAGGAAAACTGGGAAGTAGGGAAACTTGGTCAAAGGAGGAAAGTGTAAAAAAAAAATCCTTTCATTTAGCCATCAGGCCCTTAAAGTCATCTACTCTTGGGTTGCCAGGATGATTAAACTGGCATGCAGGACGTACGATTTTCTGCTCTGAAATAATTGCAAGCCTATTTGACTAGAGGGGTGGCAGCCTTTGAGGCAATTATGCCAGGTTTTCTTGGAGGATATAGGTAAGGGCTAGCTTGAAGATCGGTTGCGGCCTTCATTCAACCTTACAAACTAAATACGTGACCAGCATGTTTGGGACCAGAGAGATCAATTCCTTCTAGTTTTAGCATCTTTTCTTTGAATGTTAGTGTCTCTCTTAATTGTTCTCTCCCATCCTAATATTAAGCTTTGGTATATCCCATTGTGTGCTGATGGGAGGATGGGCCAGGAAAACGGAGAATTGTTATCAAATACTTACCGTAATTTTCCTTTCCTGGCCCATCCGCACGTCAGCATAGGATTCCCACTCTAGTGGCCTGTCGCAGGCTAAGTTATCGAACTGTCTTAGTTGGGGAGGAGCTGCCTTTTATTCAGCTATACAGGTGGTAATGTGGGGCTCCAGAGGAGATGTTAACCCATTGTGTGCTGACGGGAGGATGGGCCAGGAAATATATACACTGTATCCAGTTTAGCTAGATCTCACTGTAAACTGTTCCTGCTGTACTGTTTCTAATATACTTCAGGCAGGCAGTTAGAAACAGTACAGCAGGAACAGTCTGCAGTGAGATCTAGCTAACTGAATAAACTGCCTGCTCAAAGTAAATGAAATGACACTCTGTATCTCTCTCTCCGCCAGCAACACACTACACAAGGCTGACGTGCAGGCGGCCTTATATAGTGTGGGGCATGGACTTAACCCCCTGAGCCATAATTGGCCAAAGGCACCCTGCCTTTGGCCAATTATGGCTCTTTTCTGACGGCGCTGTGATTGACCAAAGCATACGGGTCATAGTGCATGCTTGGCCAATCATCAGCCAGCAATGCACTGCAATGACGCAGTGCATTAATGGGGCGTGACGCGCCCCTCGAATTTGGCTCGAACGACCCATTATGTTCGATCTTCGTCGAACAGCCAATGTTCGAGTCGAACTCAAAGCTCATCCCTACTCTTGGGGAATCAGGACGGATTTTTTTCCACTGCTGGAGCAAATTTGGATCATGCTTTGTTTTTGTTTTTTTGTTTTTTTTGCCTTCCTCTGGATCAGCTGTGGGTATAGGATTGTGTATATAGGATGGAGTTGTGTTTTTTTTTTTTTTTCAACCAGACAAACTATGGTAACTCTTTAACTATATGAAGATGCTCATCTCCTTTAGTAAATCAGCCTTAATATGTAAGTTGATGCAAAGTTGTACAAAATTTGACTTTTATTTTATGCCTGTGAGCTCTCAATGTAAATTTGTCTTCATACTACATTCTGACCATTCAATAAGGATGATTAAACCACAAGGGTTGCCAATTTATAACTTTTTGACTCTCCTAATATTTGTGTGTAGACTGATTTACAGAGAATAGCACCATTTAAGAATCTGATTCTTGATTCTTTCTGGACTGGACACATTTACACACGTGTATTCAGAAAAATGTTTTAAACAATTGCAATTTGGCAATTTTCAAATTAATTTACTCATTCCCACTGGGTGGAAATAAGGTTTCCTTAATTTTTTTTTCTTCTTAATAGGAAAAAAATCAGGGGTCGGTTTACACCAGTACGTTATGAAAATACATGCGCATTCAATGTGCATAGTAGTAAGCAACCCATTCATTTTTAAAGACTGCCAAAGCTTTGTGGCACACTAGAGCTACAACATTTTACACAATGCATCACAATGCACAGATTGTTCATATCTGTGTGTTGCAGTGCTCTACAACGCAGGTGAATTTGTAGTGCATTGCATAGGTGTGTTGAGGTGCCATTCAAAATAAATGCTACCGCAACTCATTGCACTGCATTTGATGTGTTTACGCACGTTGTGGTAACACATGTAAAAAAGTGCATTTTTGCACACATTACCACAATAAACTACTGTAATTTGGTCCTAAACAAATTTATAAAATATATTTACAAGCATTAAAGCTTTAGTACTATACAGTAAAGCTGATTATTTAAACATGTAAAGGAATATGTAATTTGTTATATAAGAGGAGTAAAAAAGGATATGTATGGCCTGCACTGTAGAATATTGCCGTTTTTTATTATAATTTTTTTTTTTTTTTTTTTTTTAAGACACCAACCCTTCATTTCCCTATTTTAATTTTAATGGCATTAATAAAAATAAAATTCAAGCCTAAACCTTTTGAAGCTGCACCTTATTAAGCTGCATCTATGCATTTTTTTTTTCTTAAAATACTGTAGATGTAAACCCTAACTATATGACATTTTGTTTTCTAAAGAACTGTGTAGCATTAACCCCCATTTTTTTTAAATTAAAGTAATGTTTCACCCTTTTTTTTTTTTTTTGATTATTTTTTGAATCTTCTCTAATCTGCTCTACTTTTTTTTTCAGCCACTTTCTGTCAACATGCCCTCGCTCCAGCATCAGTTGCATGTTACTATCAGGAAAAGGTTCCTGATAGTGACAAAAATGAATGATGCCAGCACAATGTGTGTCAGTAATGCCGCGTACACACGAGCGGACTTTTCGACCGGACTGGTCCGACAGACTTTCGGCGGACTTCCAACGGACTTTCCCAACGAACGGACTTGGCTACACACGATCAAAGTCCTACAGATTCGTACGTGATGTCGTACGACTGGACTAAAATAAGGAAGTTGATAGCTAGTAGCCAATAGCTGCCCTAGCATCGGTTTTCGTCCGTCGGACTTGCATACAGACGATCTGACTTTTCTATAGGAACTGGGTCCGGCGGAGTTCCGACGTAAAGATTTGAAACATGTTCCAAATCTAAAGTCTGTCAGATTTTCGACCGAAAAAGTCTGCTGCAGGTCCGATGAAGCCCACACATGGTCGAATTGTCCGCCGGACTCGGTTCGTCAGACCAGTCCGGTCAAAGTCCACTCGTGTGTATGCGGCATAAGGCCACTTGTAGTCTCTACCAGGTGCATTTGACAAGGAGATAACACATGAGCACATGGTAATAGAAAATGACTGAACCTGCCACACCTTTATGGCAGAATCACCAGGTATTTTTACAAAAAAGCTGCAGAATTCAAAAAATGTAAAACTGATTAGAACTTGCATGGTAAAGCTTATATGAGATTCTAGTGCTTAGGTTTAGACCTACTTTAATGAGCTGCATTAAACTGGTATTCCAGAATCTCCTGTTAACTTTTTTTTTTTCGTTTTCAGCATTTTCACCAGCTGCACAATCTCTTGAAGATGAATGGAAGAGCATCTCTGATCTTACTCTGGCCTGCAACAGCATTCTGGAAGCCATGTCTAAAGAAGGTATCCTTTGCCAGAAATGTTGGTGAAGTTTGGTTTGCAGTATTTGACAATTGGAGAATTCCGATTAACTGATAAATTTGCAATGCTCGTTACTTGGAACCCTTAGCAACCTCAGGGAGAAACCCAGAGTTCCACAGAACCCTTGTTAAGAGAGGCTGGTATAAGGACCTGTGTCAATGATATCAGTTTATAGTGATAACAGTTTGAGATACTTTTCAAATTATTCAGAATTGAGACAGATAAATTTGACCTGCATTTGATCTGCCTAAGGTGGGTTCTCCATTCCCATAGACTTGTACGGGCATGAAAAACTTAATGAACATGAACAAAAGCCTGTCAACACAGGTGCTAAATATGATTATATCTAATTAAAATGCACTTCCTTGATGCATCAGGCCCAGTGTGTGCCCCATTACCTAATGGGGTTGATTTACTTAGGAAGGATTCATGCTTGTCTATTTATCCTTGTCTACCATTTAAATCAATAGAAATGCATCAAAATGCAAGTCAATTAACATTTTGTACATGAATGCGTATGAATGCACAAATCTGTGCACATATCTTGGGGTACGTTATGACACATGGTAAAGTGTAATGCAAAGTACTATGCAATGCAAAGGAAAATGTATCTGACAAAAACAGACAAGTATGAATGAGCCCTGAAAGAGAAGATACTGTTTACCTAGTAATTTGCTATTAGCCCCTTATAATCCCCTGTACCTTAGAGCTCAAACATGAGAAGGGAGGGGCAGAATTCTGAGCTAATCTGGTATGTTGCAGGGCACTTGTGCTGACAAGGTACATGCTAAGAGGAGAAGAGAGCAAGCAGAGTGATGACTGCTGCTTCTCTATCGTTGCCCATACACAGGCTGGGAGCAGGTAGCTGACCTAAATGCACTGCATCACTGCAGCAGCAAAATGTCTGGTCACCAGTTTCGCTGTGTAAATATCAGCACCAAATGAACAGAAATACCGATCTTGTGCCAAGTAAAACAGCTATATGTATTTCAAATGTGTTTTAGCTTTTTTGTCTGGAGTTCACCCTAAAAAAAAATGGTTTGCTTGAGTGTTTCCATAGCACAGTGGACTTTTTATGTTTAGTATTAAAAAGATAAGGGATCCCTATGGATTTTGCATTCTAAACCACTAAAAGAACCTGTACGATGAGCACAATTCGACAATCATATCTTTCTTGGCATGAACTTTGACTGGACAGTGCATGCAAGTCCTCACAAAGTGTGACACGCTGTTCTCCTAACTCTGTTATACTAGTAAAGAACAACAGAAATTCACATTTAAAAGAACGGGAAATCGGCAGAAATATTCCAGCCTGCTACTCCTTTTTTTTTTTTTTTTTTTTTTTTTTTTTTTAATACAGTCATTTTCTTTACATACACAATCAGACCATTAATGTCTGTACCACACCACAACTTGACTCTGCTACCTGGTATATTTTGATTCTAAAAGTCACTCATACAAGGACGAAGAGTAATGACAATGCACAAAAAGTGATTAATACTGACATATTCGATTTTCCGTTTGTTGAATCCAAACCACTGAAATATCACTAATAAGTGGTTGCTAAGGTCTGCTGCAAAAATATAAAAGTATTTTACATGGAAAACATTACAAATAATTTATATTACAGCCTATTCACATTAGGTTAAGTTTAATAAACACATTCTATTAGATCAGGTTTTAATCATAAAATATATGCAAATGGCTATATTTAAGAAAATATTTTTACCCTGTATTAGTTCCAGCAAGATATTTAGTGTGATATTTTTGTATCTGATTTGTGTTTTTACAGAACAGGTTCAAGCAATCAAAAATGATCTTGGACCTCCCAGCTCTGTGGCAACCGCATCTGGGTAAGAAAAAATTACTGTATGTCGCAGGAGGATTGTAGTTTTGACATGTTTAAAGTACACCTTCCTGAGAGAAATATGGAGGCTGTAATTGCTGACCTCTTATTTTTAAAATGCTGGTTTATTGGCTGTTATTCCAGCTATTTCCATTTATTATCAGAATCACTAACCCATAACAAGTATGCAAATAAAGGTTTTCAACTCACAGCTTTTTTTGTCTTTTTGATTTGCATGCTTTTTAGAGGCAATAGGGCCGATGTACTAATGGATATGAGCATACACATCAATTAAGCACAAACAACCAAATTATTTTTTTTACTGTAGTTACTATGTGTTTGTGATGTGTGCACACAAATGTGGATGGACACACATGCACAGTTTACAGGAACAATATACAGAATTTACCTGTAAATATGGTTTTCTATGGATTATACAAGCATTTAAATAAATGCTGGTTAAATTGTGTCATGTCTAAATTAAAACCCTTTTCTAATGTTTTGCATTTAACGGCTATTAACATAATTAAATGTGCATACCATGTAGGAAGAAACCTTACCTTAACTGCACACTGCTATAATTAAAAAAGATTGTAAAAAGAAAAAACATTTTAATAAGGTCTCATCCTTCAGCAGAGCCCCCAGTGGGGAGATTAAGATGCACCACTTTTTGGCTAATGCCCACTGTGCTTGATGTGTCATCTCAGCTTCTCTTCTCCTTTTCTTGCCTGCAGTAGTTAAACTCCACATCACGGTCAGAACCTTGATCCATTTGCAGCCCTGAGAGGGTACTGGATTTGCCTGCAAAGGTGATCTCCTCTGGTGATATGAATATAATGCAAAATCGTGCAAAACCGAGCCTCTCCTTCTGTTGCAGGTCACTAGCTATACCTTTTGATATCCTGTCCCTCTTTAGGGTCCCAAAGTAGTGCAAAAGTGCCTTACTCACAAGTTGATTTTGGCTGGATCCTCCAAACAAACATGAGCCTCTTGGACCACTTACTCTTGTAGGCAATGACTACACAACCAGTTCCTCTAGGATGGAGTCACGAGCTGCTGAATATATTATAGAGATTTAAGTCATGTCTCTCTGCATAGGGAGCTAGTTTGTAAAGTGCATCCCATCTACACCTATATAAAGCATCTGCTATGGTGTTAAGACTCAAGACATGCTTAGCTTTGAATGAAATGTTTACTTGCTCTCAATACCAGATGTCTAAGCAGGCTCACCACTTCCTCTGACTTAAGGAGGAGTTTCCATTAAAATAAAAAAAAATTTTAAAAGTCAGCAGCTACAAATACTGCAGCTGCTGACTTTTAATTGGACACTTACCTGTCCCAGGGTCCAGCGATGGGGGGGGATCGAAGCCCCGCTCGTCTCCCCCCTCCATTCGGCGGCACCGGCATTGCAACTGTGGGCGCCGGGCTGTGGCTTCACAGCCGAGCACCCACTGCGCATGCGCCGCACGCCGTGATTGGCCACCCAGTCATCTGGGACCTGTAATGGGTCCCAGATGATTGACAAGAGGGAGGGAGCAGAGCTGAGCCCTTCCTGTGCCGAGGGGCAGTGACGTCACCAGCCCAGGCACTGAAAGAGGCAGACTACGAGGGACCCCCTAGCAACAGGCATTTAGAGGCGAGTAAAAAAAAAAATTTCCAAATGTGTTTTTATTTTAATTTTTTTCAGGCACATTCAAGTATTTTTTTTTTTTTGGGTGGAACACCACTTTAAGTCCAGTACACATGGGCCGAATGTTGGGCAGCATTGGCTGGTTCAATAGAAACCAGCTGAAATTCGGCCGGCTTCTGTTGATGTGGGATGTGACCGAAAAAGGTCTGCCGATCGACTCTCAATCAGCACTCTGACAACGGCTGAGAGTGCTGACCAAAGTGTTCTGGCGGGGGGGACGTCCCCCTGTCAGAACAGAATAGCACAGCAGGGGAGATCGCTGTACTAACATTGCATGGTTAGTACAGCGGCTCCTCCGGAGCTGCATTTTTTTTTTTTCTGTTCGGCCCTGGTGGCTTTAATGTAAAATAAATACTAGTGTGTACTTGGCTCATGTTGACAAACAATTTATTGCAAGCATGATGCTCATGTTATTTGTCCAGAATTCAGCCTACCTATCCCAAGGCTCCTCCCTCCAAAGCCCTACTGCCACAGTAATTGGAAGTAATTCAAGCAGAGTTGAATTATTTGTGAATGCCACCTATTCCAATGTATTGGGCCACTTCCCCATGCACCATTTTCCTTAAAAGTAAACCCCGAAACCTGAATTGTCAATTTCAAAATTCCCAAATAAGACAAGAAAGTGGTGGGATATATTGTTTTCTCAGGGGCCACAGGTACCCCAAGTTGTTTGAATACAGACAACACAGTACTAAGCAGGATGTCACACTCGCCCGTCCTCCTTACCCTCAAACTTTAAACCTTCCCTACCTTTAAACAGGAAATATGATATTATACACTCTATGGGTAGGCATAAATCCACAGAAAATTGTCTATTGCCAGTTTTCAAACTGTAAACTTTTTTAGATGTCCTTGTGTAAGAGCAGTAGCCTAAATACAGATTCAGTGTCTATTTTGGCAAATTCAGCATTCCTCCCTGCATCTCTCACCAAGTCCATTGCAGCTCCCTGACCCCTCTTCCACTATGGCATCATTCACTAATTAGCCCTTGCAGTGTAAAATATAATGTATCAACAGATATTTGCCCCTTTCCAAATTCATCCTCCCCATGCTAAACTCTGCAACATTTTACTGACTGCCTGTGGAAATTCTCCTGCAGATTTACTTCACTTGATTTTTAGATCCCATGACCAACCACCACTAGCAATTTAAAATCAAATTAAAATCCCTCCTTGTTTGGATTTTTTGTAGCCACAGGAACAGCCTGTGTCCCTTTATGGGCACTGCTCCTTTTTGCCATTGGCACAAAAATGATTCTTCTCACCAATTACTGACACCCCCCTATGCTGTACACTCAAACTTAGGATGTTTACTATTGCATGTGTGGCTGAACTTGCTTGCAAACCTTCTGCTTCATTGCTTTTCATTGTAGACCCAGGAGTTCCATCTTGACTTTTAAGCTGAGAGTAACTGCCTCCTCACAGGGCTGCTAATTTGCCTCTCATTTGAATGACCCTTAATCTGAAGCAGCCTTGATAAAAGTCAAGGTCCTTGTGGCCAAAACAAAGCCTTCCCTTGCTCACTAACATTTTAAGCCTAAAGGTCCTATCATAATCTGACAAACCTTTTTCCCTGTAAAACAACTTTGCATCAATGGTCACATCTAAATACCTTATCAGGTGCTCTGGTTTCTTTCCCACAATTGCAATAAATAATACCACAAAACCTTTATTACATTCCATTATCCCCTTACGCACTTTCTCTGTGCCGCTTCCTTGCAGCTTAGCTTGTGCTGCTTCCCTTGTGAGATTAAATATTTATGTATACTTGCCCTCTCTTATCGTCCTAACTTATTTCTTACAAAGGTGATAGTGAGTTGATGATAAAGACACTGCATAAGTGTCCACAGCCCTGATTGTTTTCACCTTCCTAATTAAATCATTAACCTCCTCTTGCCTTTCTTTATCTAACTTATTATCCCCTTGTTTGTCATAGACAGAAAAAAAAATCAGAATTGTCACATACTCATCATCCAGGGATATCATTATCAAAATCTGACATATCAGAATAAACCACTTCCATTTGCAATTGACTATAGTATCATGTTGCCACACAAGGAACCCATGCTATATATATTCAGGAACCCTTGGCCATTTACACAGTACTGACCATTTGCAGCCCCTGCCCTAACTGAAAACCCCTATTGCAACTTTTGAAGGGAACAGACCAGTCTCTTCCTCCCCTGCCATGTGCCAGACATTGTGGCACCTTCTCCATTTTGTTTGATCAAACTGAAATTAACCTATGGAGGTTATCTTGTGCAACTTGGCACTGCTCTTTATAGAACCACTGATCCCTGTGCTTAAAAAGATCCCTATGGTGCTTAGCCCTCTAACTGAAAAAATGTTCCTTTGCATTCCTAACCCTAATTTAAACATGTTGCCCACAATTGAAAGCTGTCTGGCACCTGATAAATCAAGGTAAACTACCCTAGCTGCCGTGCCCTCTGTGCACCTAGACTTAAAGCATAGTTCTACTGGTTTTTGTGTTTAATTCAAAGTCAGCAGCTACAAAAAGTGTAGCTGCTGACTTTTAATAAACAAACGCTTACCTCACACTCACGATCCAGCAATGCGGCCGCCCAAACCCTCGGTTCTCTCTGGCGCTGGCATCACAAGTGTGGGGACCCGGCTGCGACAGCTTGCGTATTCACAGCCGGGTACGAGATACGCTGCACCTCCTCAATGGTAGGGCAATCTTTTGGGACCTGTGCATGTCCTAGAAGATTGCAGGGAGGGAGGGGAAAAGTAGAACTTCTGCTTGAGTCGCCTAGGTGGCCCGAGCGGAAGTGGGAGCTGGGTACCTGTCAAAACTAGGTACCCACTCCCCCCCCCCCCCAAAAAAAAAAGGACATGCCAAATGTGGCATAGAAAAGGGTGAGGTGGCCTTTTAAGCAGAAGTTCCACTTTTGGGTGGGACTCCGTTTTAAATCAAGAGCAGGTGGGGGGAGGGTTTGGGGATGACTGACAAATTAAAGCCTTGCTCCAGCTAACACTTTTTAAGCAGTTACAGCAGCATCTGTTTTCTTTTTTGAGATCAGGATTTTCACCCTTGTAAGTGTTTAATGTTTAATCTCAACCCTCTAACTGCCATTTTTGATGGACATGTCTGTTAAAGGAAGTAAATAATAACCAAACTGTCAGGATCAACAGGGAATAAAACTATGTACAGAGAGGACTCAAAAACACAAAGACAGCTGTGTTAAAGTGGTTGTAAACCTCAGTCATGAAATGTGAAGCACCTACTGTATATCTGTAGGGTTTACCTGTCTCTCTCCAAAGCTCTAAGTGTCGTTTCTCTCTGGTGCTGAAAACAGAGGGACAAAGCATGAGCCACTTCTGAGAAGTTTTCCCGACACATGAGATAAATTTGTGACAGGGAGGGAAATAAGCACACAGTTTGTCTATTCAGAATACAGCTCTGCATGTTCCTTCGTTCCTCTACCTATGTGAAGGGGGGTGGTGTCCCTTTCCTCCAATCAGTTCTCACACAGTGTATAAGAGCTGGAACTGTAGCTCTCCACCCCTCCTCTGTACTCCTTGCAGAAGGATTTTATCACAATTGTGCTCTTTTGAAGGGTTGTAGACAAGAAAAGATTGCAGCTAAACAAGTAAAACTTATGTAGGAGGATTTGTTTTTAGTCTCTGTGTATCACCTGAGGCTATTCACTTCACTGGGTATATGAGAGGGTTTACAACCATTTTAATGCTATTGACAGACTGCATGATCTATATCATCTTTTCTTTTTTGCCCATAGTTCCACTTTAACCGCAATGACTTAGTGACCATTGAAGCCAATCAATTTAACGGCAATGCAACTATTATTTTAGAAGCAGGTAGGAAGTGGCAGCGCCTCATAACAGGTTTATTTTAAAGCTGAGCTCCAAGCAAATATAAAAACACCATTTAGTCCAATGATGCATGCATTGAATTATTACATGTATTTAAAAAAAATCTAGTACAAATTCTGGAAAATGTTCATATAAGGTTCTATAATCCTCTGAAAAGCAGCAGGCAGACTGGGAGGTGGGGGAGGGGGCAGAACTCTGAGACAATCATAGCCCTAATAATTTTGTACGGTGCCTTCTAACCAAACCTTCTGGATAGGAAAGCACAAAAATGACTTTGTCAGTGTGCTTCTGCTCACTTATATGTATGTCGTGTATGTAGTCAGCAGGCTGGATTGGGTAATGCGACAGGTAGTGTTGCTTAACTGCAGTAGAGAGAAATAGACCTGGTTGTGTCTTCTTTCTTCTTTCTTCGAATAGGCATCTAGTTACTGCAATTTGTACAAATGCCACTACTCCTTCCTCTTCTATTAACCCCAGGAGACATATCTTAGCCTCTGCACCCAAAGATATCCCAAACACAGGATTTATTTTGCTTATTATGCCCTTCCAATACCTATACAGCTTGGGACATCGCCAGATCATATGCACCAGATCACCCCTCCCATCTCCACACCTTTGGCATTCTGCGTTCGGTCGCCTTCCAAACAAAAATAACCTTGAAGGTGTGTAACAGGTATAAGTGGGATACAATCTGCGAGAGCGAGACCTTGGGACCCAAAGCCAGAACCCGTCTCCATTGGTCCTCTGTTATTGGCCCCACATCTCTCTACCACTTAACCCTGTTACCATGTTCCACCTCTCCTTTCTGTGCTGCCCCCCTTATATTCTCATACATTTCCGATATTAACCCTTTATTTGTTTTTGCATTAACCAGCTTCTTAAGAAAGAGCATTTCACTCAACTCCGGTACCTTCCCTTTAAATTGCGTGTCCAGAGTGTGCCCAATTTGTAAATATCCATAGAATGATTGATTTGAGATTTCATATTTTTCATTAATTTCCTGCAATGATTTCAATCTACCTTCCTTATATAACTGTGCTAGATAAAGGATACCTTTCCGATCCCATTCTTCCACCTTCCCCATTATCCTAAGTTCTTTCAAGTTTTTATTATCCCAGAGGGGGAAAAACTCGGAGAAACCGCCCACCCAACATAGTCCTTGTTTGACACCTGGATTCAAAGGAAATTGCTTCCACCGCTTCTACTACTGTGATATGTCTTGTATGATTCAGCAATAATTTATTTCCTCCCTCCTTTCCTACAGGTATATTGCTTCTCCTCATGTACTGTAATTGTGCCGCCAAAAAATAAAACTCCGGATTTGGCAGGGCCAGACCTCCCACCTTTCTCGGACGCTGCAACGCCTGCAAGCAAATTCTTGCTGGTCCGTTCTTCCAAATCAATTCCCTAAATACTCTATCTAGTTTTCTAAACCAATGTTTTGGGATTCATACTGGTGAATTGTGTATTGTATATTGCAGCATCCACACCACCGCCACCGAGAGAGGTAGTCGGCCCCACACCCTACTCTTCTGTTTAAGTCTTACCATAAGTGGGACTACATTCCTTGCTATAAACTGCCCTGGTTCTTTAGTCAGATTGACTCCCAGATATCTCATTTGATTGGCTACCTTTGTTTGGGTTGCCTGTTGTGGGAGTGGCTCCGTAATGGGATCTATAGGCATAAGCACGGATTTCTCCCAACCGATTTCCAATCAGGAGAAATGTCCGAAATCTTGTACCAATCTCAGTCTCTTCCAAGGAACATTGTGTATTCCCCAGGAACAGCAAAACATCATCAGCATACATAGCAACTCTTTCTTCTCCTGCTTCCCTTTTAAAACCCTGGATTCCTTGGGAAGCTCTTAAAGCAATAGCCAAGGGCTCCATTGCAAGAGCGAAGAGAAGGGGAGACAGGGGGCACCCCTGTCTCGCCCCCCTCTCCAGCTGAAACCACTCAGAGCACTCCCCATTTATTCTTACCTTAGCCTTAGGGCCCTCATATAATAGTTTTATCCATCGGACAAATTGGGGTCCGAACTGGAATTCCGCCAATACCTTCCACAGGTAGTGCCACTCTAAGCTGTCAAGTTTTCATTGTGTCTAAGGATAAAATAGCTCTAGTCCCTCCATTTTTTTTTTTTACCAGAATCTGTGTATTCAAATAAGCCCGCCTTATGTTTAAACTTGTAGATCTATCTGGGATTGGGTGTATTACCTTGTTAATTATTTTATTCAACCTAGCTGCTAATACTTTTGCTAGGATTTTACCATGCGAACATAAGAGGGATATTGGCCTGTATGAAGTTGTTTCTAGGTGATTTTTTTTCCCTTTATTTGCTAAAACAATTATTGTTGCGTCCATCATAGAAAGTGGCAACCTCCCTTCCCCCATGGCTCCATTAAACACCTGTAGAAGTTTAGGCAGTAATATGTCCCCTTATTTTTTTTATAGATTTCTATTGGCAGACCGTCTGGCCCCGGGGCTTTCTGGTTTGCCATATCTGCTACTGCTTTACCTAATTCCTCAAGTGTCAATGGAGCCTCCAACCCCTCTCTATCCTCTTCTGATAGTGGAGGTACTTTTAATTTATGGAAGAAATCCCACATCTCCCCATCTACATTTCTCTGTGAGGTGCTATATACATTTTTGTAATATTTCTTAAATTCATTAACTATTTCAGAAGTGGTCTTCCTAATTTTCTCTTCATTATCTTGTATTGCAGATATAGTAGCTAAATGACTATTTGCCTTAGATATTAGGGCCAGGATTCTCCCTACTTGCTCACCTTCCCCAAAGAGAGCCTGTTTCTGAAATAATTTTTTGTTTTCTGCTTTTTCCCAAACTAATTTTTTATAATCATCCTGTTTCTTCAGCCACTCGTCATTATTACCAGGGGTTGATGACTCCACATATCGTGATTCTGCCCATTCCACCTCCTTCCTCCCCTTTATTTCCTTAGCCTGCGATTGCTTTTTAACATGAGTTATTTTTTGTATTAATATCCCTTGTAAATATGCCTTTAGGGTGTCCGAATTATTCCTAATGATTCTTTCCCTGTATTTAAATCTATAAATTCCCTCAAACTGGTGGTAATTACCTCAGTAACCTTAATTATCTCCAGCCAAAATGGGTTTACTTTCCAGTCATTCCTCATTGCACAATATAAGGTCAATCCTAGACAAGGTAGAATATGATCTAGAGTGGCAAGAATATTGTTTTACCCTGGGATACCATCTCCTCCATATATCCACCAGCCCTGTCTCTTCACAGAATCAGAACAATGGGCCACCAGGAGTTCCATTGACAGGGACCCTCTGTGGGAACCTGTCTAGATTTTTGTCCATAGTCATGTTAAAATCTCCTGCTACTATGACCGGTACTCCTGGTTTATCAGCAATAAACACCATTAGATCACCTAAAATCAGGGCCGGCGCTCCCACTAGGCGAACTAGGCAGTCGCCTAGGGCGCACTGCCGCCTAGGGGTGCAGCCATAGTCGCTGGGTCCCCTCCAGAGGATCGGTTTCCCCTTGCGGGTGGTGGCTGGTGCAGAGTGTAGCGGGAGATGCTCCATATGGCTGGCTGCAGAGTCGCTGGGCGGGGAGAAGGAGCAGGCAGATCTCCCCCTTCCCCAGACTAAGCCAGGGGCGACCATGCTGATGTCCAGCAGCTGTGGGTGTCAGCTCATTGCCCGCCCCGCCTCCCTCCCTGGGTGATGTGCAGCCATTGGAGGAGCAGGGCGGGCGGCATTGTGCAAGACAGCCAGGATGGATCCACCCAGGCCCGGACTGGCCACAGGACACACGCTGGGCCGAGGCCGCCGGGCCACTTGTCCTGGAGGAGCGAGGAGCCAAAAGCAAAGCTGCTCCTGCAGCTTATCCAGCCTCTCCTCGGCCAGCCGCCGGAGCCCGGGGGGGGGGGACCGAATGATCAGCTGAACGGGGGTGGAGCTGGAGGAGGTCTCCCATGTGTGACTGGTGACAGACTGCTGCCTGCTGCCTGACATGTGGAGGGAGCTGGAAAGAAGTGCCCCAAGGTAAGAACTTGCCTGGTTGTAGGGGGAAGCACTGGGGATGAAGGCTTCCAGTCAGACCTTATCATTGGTGTGTGACCTCCTGGCTCCATCCCTCCACCTGGCTCCATCCCTCCACCTGGCTCCATCCCTCCACCTTGCTCCATCCCTTCACCTTGCTCCATCCCTTCACCTTGCTCCATCCCTTCACCTTGCTCCATCCCTTCACCTTGCTCCATCCCTCCACCTTGCTCCATCCCTCCACCTGGCTACCCCCTCTCCTGTCCACTTTGCTATATCCTCCCTCCACCTGGCTGCACCCCCCTCTTGTCCACCTGGCTCTATCCCTCCACCTGGCTCTATCCCTCCACCTGGCTCTATTCCTCCACCTGGCTCCATCCCTCCACCTGGCTCCATCCCTCCACCTTGCTCCATCCCTCCACCTGGCTACACCTCCCCTCTCCTGTCCACCTGACTCCATCCCTCCACCTGGCTGCACCCTCCTCTCCTGTCCACCTGGCTATATCCTCCCCCCACCTGGCTTCACCCCCTCCACCTGGCTACACCTCCCCTCTCCTGTCCACCTGACTCCATCCCTCCACCTGGCTGCACCCTCCTCTCCTGTCCACCTGGCTATATCCTCCCTCCACCTGGCTGCACCCCCTCTCCTGTCCACCTGGCTATATCCTCCCTCCCCCTGGCTGCACCCCCTCTCCTGTCCACCTGGCTATATCCTCCCTCCACCTGGATTCACCCCCTCTCCCGTCCACCTGGCTATATCCTCCCTCTACCTGGCTGCACCCCCTCTCCTGTCCACCTGGCTGCACCCCCTCTCCTGTCCACCTGGCTGCACCCCCTCTCCTGTCCACCTGACTCCATCCCTCCACCTGGCTGCACCCCCCTCTCCTGTCCACCTGACTCCATCCCTCCACCTGGCTGCACCCCCCTCTCCTGTCCACATGGCTATATCCTCCCTCCACCTGGCTGCACCTACTCTCCTGTCCACCTGGACCAGTTCTGGTGCTAAAGCTATTGAATTAATTTTAGATTTTTTTTGGGGGGGCGCAAGTAGCTGGTCTCGCTAGGGCGCAAAATAGTCTAGCACCGGCCCTGCATAAAATTTCTGTCTTAAATGGTGGGGGAATGTAAACATTGGCTAACACACATTCCCTATCTTCAATCGTACAAAAAAGGAAAACATACCTTCCATTCTCATCTATTTTACTCTGCCCACAGGAGAAAAACACCCCAGAATCTATCAATATACTCACTCCTCTTGAATAAGAGGTGTGGGTCGAGTGATATTGTACCCTAAATTTCTTATGCTCCAAAACATTAGTTGACTTTCTCTAGGTGTGTCTCCTGTAGGCATAGTATTCTAGATTCATACCAAACTGGTCTCTGAAAAAACTGCCCATCTCTTGGACGGATCCTTTACTCCCCGCACATTCTAAGAGCATACTTTAACTTTCTTGATTTTCCTGGTCTGACCTGAGGTCTCCCCACTCCTATCCCCAAACCCTAACATTGCACTGTTCTATTCTTCTATTCTACCTTACTTCTATTGCACTCTTTCTCATTATTATAGTGCTCAAACATTACTGCCCCCATGTACTGTGTTCTTTGTGATTTCTCTTTTAATGTGAACTCAAACCCCATCCCACATGTGTTCCTGTACCCATAAACGACTCACATCCCACACTCTTCCCTTTCTCTCACCCCTCTCTCACTCCAAATTCATACCAAATCTTCCCACTACTTCTCCCATTCTCCCTTATAAAGTCCACTCCATCCCATTCGCTCCCCTCCTCCCCACCCACCCCAATCCCTCTTTTCTGCCCATATTGAGGGCTTCTAAACTGACCAAATTTCTTCCCCAAGGTGAGAATTCCCAATTTTTAAAAAAATAAAAAACAATCTTTCTGTGTATTGTAAATTAAGTTAAGTAAGGGGGAATCCATCCCAAATATCTCAAACATCTCAGTTGTGTTCATTGTGAAAAAAAAAAAACAACCACCTCAATTCACAATTACCACTTCAATACCTCTCCTCACAGGGAAGGGCGACTCAGCCCTCCTACACTTTGCTTTGAGTCACTCTTCCCTTTCCCTCTCTCCCCCGCGCCCATCTCCTGTGCATATAACTGAAAAATAGAAAAAAAGAAAGTTCAAGTACAAGAGAGAAATATCCACACTCTGGCCAGTCCCATGGCTTCCTAACTCTTCACCCTGCCGTATCTTTCCTTCATTCGTTTCCAACCAAGATGTCACTTCTGCAGGTGTGTTAAAAAAACCTGGTTTCTCCAAGAGCTGTCACTTTCAATCGGGCCGGGTACAGCAATGCATAATAAATTTTAAGCTGTTGCATTTTACGCTTGCAATGTACAAATTTTGCTCTTTGTTTCTGTAATTCAGGAGAAAAGTCTGGATATATTGAGATTCTTGCACCATTATACTGTATACTCCTCATAACTCTTGCCCTTTGGAGAACTGTGCTTTTATCCTTATAATACAGGAATTTAATAATCACGGGCCTGGGCTGGCTTCCTGAAGGCAATGTCCTGAATGGGACTCTGTGCACACGTTCAATAGCAAAAAAATTTGAAAAAGAGTCTCTACCAAATATTTCTTTGAACCACATCTCCATAAATTCTACAGGATTATTACCTTCACTTTTCTCGGGGAGACCTAGCACCCTCACATTTTTCCTGCGTGATCTGTTTTCCATCTCATCTATTTTATGGATGCACATATTCAACTGTTTCCGCATTAGTTGCATTTCCTGCTTAATAGGGTTTACCTCGTCTTCTATTTGGCTAAGCCTTCCCTTGAGAACTGTCGTTCGTGTGGACACCTCCTGTATGTCATGTCTTATTAGTAATACATCTTCACTGATATGTTTAAGCTGATAAAATAATTTCATTTAAAGATGACTTACAGTTGTTGATTGCCAGGAGGATTTTTTTCAGGGAGGGCTCTTTTTCTGCCATTGAGGTTGATGCAGATCTATCTTCCTTCGCCACCAGTTCCAATTCCAGACTTTGGGGTGTCACTGTTACAGAGGTTACTATTGGCATTGCTACTGTTGCTGCTGGTGCCACTGCAGCTCTTGCTGCTTTTGTTGTTGATTTTGTCTGTGCATCCACCGCTGAGCCCTGGCTTTTCCCCCCGCTGGCTGGGCCGCCAAGGGTGGCTGATGCTGCTGTTCACCTCCTTTTCTTTGGTGTCTGGTTTGGCGTGTGTGCATACTGTTCCAGCTTTGCGGCAGCTGAAGCAGCCTGGCTTGTTTTTTCCTTGGGTCCACGCAGGGTCTGGTCGCTCGTACCTGCACACGCTCCTTCCTGTGTGGCCGCCTCATCCCCCCCCGTCTCCTAGACATGCTAGTCGGTGGGTCCGTTCACACTTAACGGGAGTCACGGGCAGCCGCTTTATCCCGCACTCACGTCACCTCCACGACGCTCTCACCAGGGGTTGTGCGCTGCTCGAGAGTCTCTACGGGATAGCCACAGGGGGATCCGCTGCACACTACCCCAGCTGCAGTGCACCTAAGCACCAACTGCTCTTCCTTCCCCCAGCGTCTTCCTCTTCCTCCTTCCTACCTCTCCATCATCGCAAGCATGGGAGCGAGCACGAGGTCTGGGAGCGCGGCGACCTCTCACCTAAGCATTCGGTCACGCCCCGATAGGCGTTCCTGGTTGTGTTTTCTTGCAGATTACAAGACTGAAGGTGTAGCAAATTCAGCGCTGCCCTTAAAGATACAAGCTAACACAGCAAATTGGACAAATAGCAAAACAGAGGCAAAAAGATAACATGACACACACAGGCCTAATAGGGGCAGTGAACTCAAATAACACATAAAATGAAATTGAACAGAAGATCATATATAAGTGATAAGCAAAAACCTATAGTGAATGTCCAATCAGATGTCCATAGATGTAATGAGAATATTTAAGGAAGGAAAAACAAAAAAGGGGCCACATAGCGTAATTCCGTTGAGTAAAAAATGTATATTTAATGAAAGTAAGAAAACTCACATTTGGCAGGTAAAATCAGCGCTTTTTAAAATCAAATGGCGGCAGTGGAAACCCTACTGACGCGTTTTGTCTCCAAGGACATTGTCTGGGGGTCATCTGGAGACGAAACACGTCGGGAAGGTCTCCACTGCTGCCATTTGATTTTAAAAAGCGCTGAATTTACCTGCTAAATGTGAGTTTTCTTACTTTCATTAAATATACATTTTTACTCAACGGAATTACGCTATGTGGCCCCTTTTTTGTTTTTCCTTCCTTAAATATTCTCATTACATCTATGGACATCTGAGCACTGTCCTTTTTATGAGACAAACCCATACAGACATCTCCACTTTGATGAGAGTCGGGAGTTTCCATTCCAGGCAATTGACGGTTCCAGTGTCCATCTCTGTTGGTTGTTTTACAACACAAGCTTGTTTGACTCACAGAACATATGTTCTTGTGTGTTCAAATGTTCTGGTAAGCCTCCCTTTTATATGGTGGTGGTTCCCTTCACTTCAACTACACATCCCGGTTCACTGTGGGGATATCTATAATGAAGCTTGTCACAAGAAAGCTTTATTCATCCACATGAAGTTTATGAACTATTTGTTGAACATTGCTAGTTTTTGCTAGTTTTGCTTTCTTTTGGACATTCACTATATGTTTTTACTTATCACTTATATATGATCTTCTGTACAATTTCATTTTATGTGTTATTTGGGTTCACTGCCCCTATTTGGCCTATGTGTCACGTTATCTTTTAAGCGCTACACTATCAGTTTTCCTCAGATTACAAGACTGGCTGAGCAAAATTTGAAAACCTTTGGTAGGTAAACCAGATCACATATCTGTATTTTAACTGTGTATTTACCTGTTTGCCTGGAGGTTTGCTTTAAAAACTTTCTGCTGTGTGTTATGTAGTAGTAATAAAAAATTGTTTCTCATATTTTCTCATAGAAATCTCAACGACAAAGTCACAGAGCTGGAAATTAAACTGAAAAAACTGCAGGAAGAACTTAGGAAGGTGAGAAATTGAATGTAATATAAATCTTATACCCTAAAGAATAAAGATTTCTTTACTGCTTAAGTCAGACTGGTATAAAAATTTAGGTTGGTTTTAGTACTGTGCTCTGTGGTTCTTCCTGCCAGCTACTAGCAAATATAAAAGCAGCCCTCTAAATACAGGGACTTTTCATGCAGCAAAATGTCCAAGAAGTCATGTAGTAAAGATTAAAACATATGATAAAATATCATGCAGTAAAAAAATATATATAAGATGGGAACTGATAAAAAACAGAGGTTCTAGACAGTATAATGGAACCTATTGCCCATGTGACATCTAATGACACCCGAAGCGTTTCGAGTCAGTCTCTTCTTTAGGGGTGCAGACAGGCAGGTTCAAAAACCTTTTTCTGCAGAGTAGAGATGATATAAATCATGCAATTGTATACAAAGTTGTAAATGCTAAGGAAACATATATTGTTATATACAATTAATGACTAACCTATTGTGGATCCGATAGGTATAGGCAGTTACTAAGCATAAAAACAGGTATGTATAAGGATGCTGCTGTCAAATGGGTGCCACTGTATATGACATCCATACAATCCAAAGTGCCATAACCACTGGAGTCACCAAGAAACCATCCAACGTATATGAACAAATTGCTATAAAGAAGAAAAAGAGAAGATGTATTGCATTTATATGGATATTAAAACCATGAGGCAATATCTGTAATGGAATTGTGTATCCTACAAAAAAAATAATAGAACTTACTTTTTCAAAATACATCAGGGATGACTCAATGGAATTCTGGTAGAGGTGGCTCGGTTATCCTGACTGTAGATTGGCCATTTTAGTATGGAGCTACAGGAGTCCATGAGAGCATAATGCCCTGTACACACGATCGCACATTTTCAGTCAGAAAGTCCGATCGGAGCTTGTTGTCAGAAATTCCGATCATGTGTAGGCTCCATCGGACTCTTTCCATCGGAATTTCCGACACACAAAGTTTGAGAGCTGGATCTAAAATTTTCCTACAACAAAAACCGTTCGCGTAAATTCCGATCGTGTGTAGACAATTCCGACGCACAAAGTGCCACGCATGCTCAGAATCAAGCACAAGAGTCGCACTGGCTATTGAACTTCATTTTTCTCGGCTCATCGTACGTGTTGTACGTCACTGCGTTCTTGACGTTCAGAATTTTTGACCAACTTTGTGTGACCGTGTGTATGCAAGACAAGTTTGAGCCAACATCCGTCGGAAAAAATCTGATGAATTTTGTTGTCGGAATGTCCGATCGTGTGTACAGGGCATAAAGGAGACAAAATGACCTCTTTTTCAAAAATAAATATACTAATTATGAGAACCCTCTTCACATTATTACTGCATATTCCAACCAACACTCACAGATTCAAAAATCATGCAGCGCTACTGGCATCTTCTCACGATTGATCCCACCATTGGCCACTTTGTGCCCAATAGACCACAAGGCAAGCAAAATCCATCAGAGACAATTTAGTCCAAAGCGAATTTAAAGCAACATGCAGAAAAGATCCCTGTAAATGTTCTGGCACCTTTAAATGTATTGGCTGTAATTACTGCCAATATATAAACACCAATACATCCTGTAGACTAACAAATGGAAAAAAATATAAGCCTAAACATTATGCCAAGTGTAGGACAAAGGGAGTCATCTATCTTCTCATAAGTGATTTTGGACATATGAGTATTTCACTGATATTTGTTTAATTTTGTTTTGTATATTCGTTTTTCTAACGCATTCCAAATTTTTGGAACTATTCGAATTTGGATCAGTCAAAAAATAATCAATTCGAATTCTGTGTGAAGAATATTTGGTTGTTAAGGAGCAGGCCGGGAAGCTGACGGCCACATTCCTTAACAGCCCATGACTCATCAGCTGTCAGCGGGCTTCCCCATCGGAAGCTGAAATGTAAGCAAAAGAATGCTGGTAATAGAAAATTCCGAAAAAACAGCGTGGGGTTCCCAATCCATACCAGGCCCTCCGGGTTTGGTATGGATTTTAAGGGAAACCCCATGCCGAAATAAAAAAAAAAAAAAAAACCTTGTGGAGCCCCCCCCCCCAAAAAAAAATCCATATTAGTCCCTTACCCGAGCATGCAGCCCAGAAGGTCAGGAAAGGGAGGGGATGGGTGAGCATCCCTCCTCCTGAACCATACCAGGCCACATGCCCTCAACTAGGGATGAGCCGAACACCCCCCTGTTCGGTTCGCACCAGAACATGCGAACAGGCAAAAAATTTGTTCCAACACTGTTAAAGTCTATGGGACTCGAACATGAATAATCAAAAGTGCTAATTTTAAAGGCTTATATGCAAGTTATTGTCATAAAAAGTGTTTGGGGACCTGGGTCCTGCCCCAGGGGACATGGATCAATGCAAAAAAAAGTTTTAAAAACGGCTGTTTTTTCGGGAGCAGTAATTTTAATAATGCTTAAAGTGAAACATCAAAAGTGTAATATTCCTTTAAATTTCGTACCCGGGGGGGGGTTCTATAGTATGCCTGTAAAGGGGCACATGTTTCCCGTGCTTAGATCAGTCGGACAGCAAAATGACATTTCAAAGGAAAAAAGTCATTTAAAACTACTCGCGGCTATTAATGAATAGTCGGTTATGTAACGGGTGACCCCGCCCCCCTCTGACGTCACGGGGAAGTCCCCGTCAGAGGGGGGCAGGGTCACCAGGTGGCCCTGCCCTCCGTTTTTTAAGAAGTGTCAAAAGACGAGAAGCGTCACACAGCGGGAGCCTCCCATCATAGATGCGGAGTGGTCCGAGAACAAAGAAGGGAGGAAGACGCCGTGGAGGAAGATGCTGGACGAGAACACTGGAGCAAGAAGCAGAGGATCGGAGGAAGAACCAGAGGAAGAAGAAGATGGAGGAAGAAACCGAAGGAAGATAGAAGACAGAAGATGGAAAAAAGAAGACTTCAAATAAAGGAATTGTCAAAAACTGTCTCTTGTCATTTTTGGCACTTTTTTGTGAAATGGTAAGGGTACTTTTGTACCCCCTTACCATTTTACACAGGGGGGGGCAGGATCTGGGGGTCCCCTTGTTAAAGGGGGCTTCCAGATTCCGATAAGCCCCCCCTCCCGCAGATCCCCGCAACCACTGGGCAAGGGTTGTGGGGATGAGGCCCATGTCCTCATCAACATGGGGACAAGGTACTTTGGGGGGACCCCAAAGCATCCTCCCAATGTTGAGGGCATGTGGCCTGGTACGGTTCAGGAGGTGGGGGGTGCTCTCTCGTCCCCCCCTCTTTTCCTGCGGCCTGCCAGGTTGCCTGCTCGGATAAGGGTCTGGTATGGATTTTTGGGGGGACCCCACGCCTTTTTTTTTTTTTTTTTTTTTTTTTTATCTTGGTTCGGGATCCCATGCTGTTTTTATCAATGAACTTTTATGTGTATTGTCGGACCGACAATTCATTAATGGCCGCGAGTAGTTTTAAATGACTTTTTTTTCCTTTTGAAATGTTGCTGTCAGACTGTTCTAAACACGGGAAACATGCGCCCCTTTACAGGCATACTATAGACACCCCCCCCCCCGGTAAAAAAATTAAAGGAATATTACACTTTTATTGTTTCACTTTAAGCATTATTAAAATCACTGCTCCCGAAAAAACGTCCGTTTTTAAAACTTTTTTTTGCATTGATCCATATCCCCTGGGGCAGGACCCAGGTCCCCAAACAAACGTTTTATGACAATACCATGCATATAAGCCTTAAATCAGCACTTTTGATTTCTCCCATAGATTTTTAAAGGGTGTTCCACGGCTTTCGAATTTGCCGCGAACACCCCAAATTGTTCGACTCGAAGCTCATCCCTACCCTCAACATGGAGGGTGTTTTGGGGCAGGGGGCATGCCCCTCCATGTGAATGAGTATGGCCTATTCACAAAAAAAGTGTTAAAAGTGAGTAAAGACACAACACAAGTTTTTGACAATCCCTTTATTAATAAATGTAACTTCTTAAATAAGGGGCGGGGTCACCCAATGATGTCATCTGGTGACCCCACCCCCTTGTGACATCAACGACCCAGCATGTCTCAGTCGTTGACATCACATGAAGTCAGGGCCACCCGGTTAAGTTGCCGGGTGGCCCCGCTCTTAGATTGGAAAAAAACTCCTCCTCCAATGTGAACAAAGATGGATCTTTAGGCTACAACCTACTTCACCTCTGGACCTTAACATTTCGTTCAGACCTTTCCTCGATGGATTTTATTCAGGGGGGTGAGAGGAATAACTTTCATTTTCCTGGTTTTCCTCCCCCCCCCCCCCCCCCCCCCAGTGCCTTGAAAAAGTATTCATACCCCTTGACATTTTAAACCCTTTGTCATATTACATCCAAAATGTAAATTTTATTTTTTGGAGATTTTCTGTGATAGACCAACACAAAGTGGCACATAATTGTAAAGTGGAAGGAAAATGATAAATTGTTTACAAATATCTGAAAATTGTGGCGTGCATTTGTATTCAGCCCCCTTTACTTTGATACCCCTAACTAAAATCTAGTGGAACCAATTGCCTTCACCTGATTAGTAAATAGAGTCCACCTGTGTGTAATTTAATCTCAGTATAAATACAGCTGTTCTGTGAAGCCCCCCAGAGGTTTGTTAGAGAACCTTAGTCAACAAACAGCATCATGAAAGCCAAGGAACACATTAGACAAGTCAGGGATAAAGTTGTGGAGAAGTTTAAAACAGGGTTAGGTTATTAAAAATATCCCAAGCTTTGAACATCTCACAGAGCACTCTTCAATCCATCATCCGAAAATGAAAAGAGTATGGCACAACTGCAAACCTACCAAGACATTGCTGTCTTACCTAATGGCCATCTACCTAATCTGACATGCCAGGCAAAGAGAGCATTAATCAGAGAAGCAGCCAAGAGGCCCATGGTAACTCTGGAGGAGCTGCAGAGATCCATGGCTCAGGTGGGAGAATCTGTCCACAGGACAACTATTAGTCATGCGCTCCACAAATCTGGCCTTTATGGTAGAGTGGCAAGAAGAAAGCCATTGTTGAAAACGAACGACAGATTGCAAAAGATAGTAGGACAAACCCCAAAAAATTCTTCAAATATGTTAATAGTAAAAAGGTCAGGTCTGAGCATGTAGGCCCTTTACAAAATAATCTAGAGTGGGTGACTGGGGACAAAGAGAAGGCTAATTTATTAAATACTTTCTTCAGCTCTGTGTATAAAAAAGAGCATGAGGGAGCTCATGTCCATAATGGAGGTGGTATTGACACAGCCCCAAATGATCCACAATGGCTCAAAAGTGATATGGTCCAGAAATATTTAGACAGAATAAAGGTGGATAAAACACCTGGACCTGATGGCATCTACCCAGGGATCCTAAAAGAATTGAGCTCTGTAATTTCAAAGCCAATGTATCTAATTTTTAGGGACTCATTAATGACGGGAATAGTACCACTGGATTGGCGCAGGATGAACGTGGTGCCTATATTTAAAAGGGAATCAAAGTCTTTACCAAGTAACTATAGACCTGTTAGTTTAACTTCTATAGTCGGGAAGATACTGGAGATTTTAATAAAAGACCACATAGACGAGTTCTTGCTGGGAAAAAAACATTTTAAGCAACAGACCGCATGAATTCATGAAAGACAGAAGTTGTCAGACAAACCTGATTTCTTTTTATGAAGAGGCAAGTAAAACCTTGGACAGAGGGGTGGCTGCGGACGTAGTATACTTGGATTTTGCAAAAGCGTTCGATAAGTTCCACACACACGGCTCATGTGTAAGGTAAAGTCTACAGGCTTGGAAATATCAGTTTGTTAATGGATAGAAAACTGGCTAAAAGACATAATTCAGAGAGTAGTGGTTAATGATCCTTATGCCCTGTATACACGATCGGACATTGATCGAACATTCCGACAACAAAATCCATGAATTTTTTCCGACGGTTGTTGGCTCAAACTTGTTTTGCATACACACGGTCGCACAAAGTTGTCAGAATTTCCGATCGGGAAGAACGCGGTGACGTACACCATGTACGACGAGACTAGAAAAGGCCAGTTCAGAACCAAGCGCGGCACCCTTTGGGCTCCTTTTGCTAATCTCGTGTTAGTAAAAGTTTGGTGAGAGACGATTCGCACTTTTTCAGACTCGTGGTTTTCTGCTGTTCAGTTTGTGCTTGTGGGTTTGTATCTGCTCTTCAGTGCGTGCAGCAAGTGACGCGTGACTCTTGTCATTGTGTTCTTGTTCGTTCGTTACTGTTTTTCAGGTCACTCTTCACAGGCCTTGCTGTTCTTCAGTGCGTTCTGTTACTTCGTTCTGAGCAGCCGACCGTTTTCTAGCCATGTTGCGTATACGTACTCCTCGTAGAGTTCATGCTGTGCGGGGGCTTGGTGTTGGGGTCCTTACCTTGACACAAGTCCAGTCCATGAACAGGGTGGGGAGGAGTTCATGGACCAAGAATTGGTTGCTTTAACGTGACCAGTTCTGTCATATGCCTTTGCTCCGTGAGAATAATCCTGATGATTTCAGGAACTTTCTCCGGATGACGGACCCCGTATTTCACCGTTTGTTGGCTTTGCTGACCCCTTATATTAGCAGGCAGGATACCTGCATGAGGCAAGCCATCACTCCGAAGCAGAGGCTCATCGCCACCGAAGCCTGCCGGACTTGAAGTTCTCGACAGGCATCTCCCCCCAGGCTCTGGGGATCATTATCCCAGAGACCTGTTCTGCCATCATCCAGGTCCTGCAGAAGGAGTATATTAAGGTAAGATTTTTATCCTTTAATATCACATTTTATTGTATTTAATGTTTGATAATATATTGTATTTCTTTCCTCATTCCCTAATTACCATGATTGGAATATGCTGTGAATGTCTCCTTTGTCCTCATGCATGCTGTTTTTTTTATGTACTTATTTTTTTTGTCCTTCATACATATTTGCCTTCACTTACCTCCCCAGCATGGTCTCCTGGCCCTATATTCACCTCCATGTAGTCACTTAACAATGTATTTTATCAGCTTCATAATAGTGCTTTACCCCAAACACCCCCTAAAATGTTTTTAAATGTGATTTGTGGTTTAAATTCAGGCAGAGTGCCAGAGGCTTTTTTTGGGGGGTCCCCAAATCATTTGGAACCCTCCCTCCCCCCAACTGCTAAGTCAGCTGATACCAATTCTCTATCTATCCTCAATCATCTATCTGCTGACTTTGCCAAACCCATACACACTATACTTTGTGGTCAGATTTATGGATGAATTCCCCAAAGCATGTAGTGCAAGAGTCTGCCTGTATACTTTCAAATGGTACTGTTAGAAGTTTTTGTATACTATTATTATCTTGATAGGTAATAGCAGAATGTCCAAGTGTGCTCAAATGTGTACAATGTGTATTTATATCTTTGTATTATGAAACTTCTTACCTGTCCAGTGGGCTGCCAATAGTGTAACTAAGGAGGGGCTGGCCAAAGTAATATCCATTATTTAGGCATTCATCTCTCAATGAAGTGGAGAGGTTTACCTGTCCAAGAGGTTCCCCCCCCCCATAATGTTAGAAATGGCCCATGAGAGGGGGTGGGGGAATCTAATAGGTGTACCTTATACTTTGGTCTTTAAAAACGCCCTCAAATAAATGTTATCTTGATGTTGGCCAGGAATGTTTGTGTCTAATCTGCTTTCCCTGTTTATGTGCAAAATGACTTTTTTTTTTTTCTTTTTTGACTCCACAGTTTCCTTCCATGCCACAGGAATGTCAGACTGTGGCCTCCCACTTTGCCCAGCGGTGGGACTTTCCTAACTGCGGAGGGGCAGTTGATGGGAAACACGTCCACATCGTCCCACCACCCAACTCGGGGTCATACTATTTCAACTATAAGGGGTTCAATAGTATTGTGATGTTGGCGATGGTGTCGGCTACTTACGAGTTTCTGTATGTGGACGTGGGGAAGAATGGCCGGATGTCCGATGGTGGTGTCATCGCCCAGACGGAGTTCTACAGGCATCTCCTGAATCGCAGCTTGGACTTTCCACCTCCAGAAGACAATGTGGAAGGACTCCCATTCGTCTTTGTTGCAGATAAAGCGTTTGTGCTGGGGGACCATCTTATGCGGCCATTCCCGATGAGGACCCTCACCCCGGACCAGAGGGTTTTTAATTACCGGCTGGCCAGAGCCAGAAGAGTGGTGGAGAACACATTTGGAATCATGGCCAGCCGGTTCCGTCTATTTCTTACACCCATACACATGGCGGAGTACAAACTAAATCATATCATCCTGGCGTGCTCTGTTCTACACAACTTTTTACGGCAACATTCTGCCAACTATGCTGACTCAGTTGGGCCTGAGGCTGGAATTCAAAATGAACCAACCCTGACGGCGCTTGAAAGTGGCCGTCCTGGCTTGCCCCCCCTGAGTGCCAGTGATGTCCGTCTAAGATACATTGAATACTTTGCGGGTAGGGGTCTATAAAACAGCCAGACAATGTCTGAAACCTTTTTCAAATAAAAAAAAAATTACCTACTAAAATCTTTGGTGACATTTACTGCTTGTGTTTCTTTTAGCTGACCCTGACAGAAATTTGGTGAGTCCTTGAAACTGCACTTGTAGTGCAAAGTGGATTTGCCCTTAGGAAATAACCCCCATTGTCACTGAAAACACCAATTAGAGCACAACAAAAGTGTTGGAGCGTTGAATCAATAATCCACACATTCTTGATTAACAATCTTTTTAATACCAGCACAATCACATGTGCATTTAGAAAAGGTTTTTAAAACAAACCAACATGTTTGTTGTATAACAATTTTTGGGGTCACATTAGAAAAAGTAGAAATGTCCATTTAAGATAAAACAGGCATGTTTAAAACCAACAAGAAAGACACAAATCTTGAACTTACAAAGTTCACATTTGGTAGAACATAGAAGCAATATCAGACATGAGTATTTACAAACTGTGTTTGATATTGCGTTCAGATGGGGTGAAGTCACCCCTAGAAAAGCCAAATTTTGAAGATGCACACCAATTGCCGAATGTCAACATGTGCTAGCTGCCATCAAGGAAGCAACCCCTTCCTCACAGCTACTTTTATTGAGGAAGGGGTTGCACCCCCCAAAACGCGTCCATTGATCTCCCGTGATGGAAGATGGCACATGTTGACACACTGTGTGCCTCTTCAAAATTTGGCTTTTCGCAAATGTGTCAAAAAATGCTAAAAATTTTTAGCTCACAAAGTGCAAAAAAAAGGGATTTTGAACATCATTGATGTTTTTAAGGATGTTTTCCAAGTCCCTATTACACCCCATGATCTCCCCAATAAGGATCTGTGCACTTTACGAGGTGAAATGCCCTGGATCCACAACATCATGATCACCTAAAAAGATAGAAACAAAAATGCACCATGTATTATAAAGATGAATGCCTGCATATTTATCTTACCTGAGCCTGTGGTCGCAGACACTCACCTGTTGTGGTGCCAATTTCCACCACGTCTTCCTCCTCCTGCTTTGCTTGGCTTGGGTGGATTTCCCCTTGTTCCAGAGGTGGGGGGACTGTGGTCTCCTCGGAAGAGGGGTGTCCTCCGAGTCTTTTATCCCATATGTAAAAAATAAGTATACTTAGCACACAGATATTTGATGGCAGAAATAGGAATATGAAACAATGCTTGGAAGTGGGGTACAATTGACTGTTTTGGAGTTCCAAGATGTAGAATTTTTAGTGTCCTTTGTCAAGCTTGAATACTTACCTGTTTTGTACAAGCTTCACAGATGGAGACACCCCTATAGTAAACACTGGAGCACCTGTGTGGGCCCCCTAATAAAAAGGGTGTTCATGTGTCCCACACTAGTGCTCCAGCGTCCAGATGTGAAAACTGCTGCTGAGTGTCCTCTCCTTACACAGAATCTATTTTGCATTTCATTCTAGTTACAAACCCATCTACACAGCCAAATTATTTGCAGACAAGTAGGCCCTAAAAAAATGTGGGCAAATGCATATGACCAAAACAATGGTGTTTTTCTAGGCCAAACAAACAATGTTTTATATGAACGAATAATGTGCCCATGAACATGAAAGTTGACATTTTAAACTGGATAACAGTTAAGAAAAGCACATGGAGCAGCACGTGTAATAAACATAAAGAAAAGGAACACAGCACAACTACTTACTTTTTTGCAGCACTCTCCGGATCTTTCTGTACTGCTCGTGCTGTCTTAATTTGAGGTCCGACCACCGCTTCCTGAGTTGATCTTTCGATTGTCGTACCCCGAAATTCCTGTGCAGACTCTTGACCACTTTAACCATGATCTTGGCCTTTCTGACATTGGGGTTGGGGTAAGGTCCATACTTCCCGTCATAGTCGGCCCTCTTCAGGATGTCCACCATCTCCAACATCTCCCCAAAGGACATATTTGATGCCTTAAATCGTCTCCTTCTGGATCGGGATGTTTCTGGCTCCGGGCTTTCCTCCCCCTCCTCCTCATTGCTGTAATTAGCACGCACCTGCTGTGTCTCCGCCATGTGCTCTTCACTCACTGCGCCGAATGAGAAGGGGCGGGGAATAGAAAGAACATCGGGGGCGGGCGGAGTTTCACGCATGCGCAGTGTGTATAAAGCGTAACAAGCGTGCGTAGTACGTACGATCTGTGAGCGGAGGAAGGAGTATCGGAGGCGCCAATCGTAATAACGAAGGTAAGATATAAACTTGGGCCTATACTGCTTCTACATTGAGGCCTATATTGTAACAAGATTAGGAGAGTTTTGCCTAACATTAGGGTTTGTCTTGTGTTGTGTCTTGCAGAGAAAATGGATGGCTTCAATGATCACAACTTCCTCCCCCTGTTCATAGACAAGTACAGGGAGCTGCCCTGTCTGTGGCAAGTGAAACATTCCTATTGTAATCATAAACAAAAGAGGCAGACAGCGCTGGAGAAACATCCTCCTCCTCCTCCTGCCACAACTCCACCACCACAGCCACAGCGTGGAAGGAAGCGTGGAAGGAAGACCAGAGAGTGATGACCCTGGGTTCAGTTTGGTCTGGCAAAAGATGCAGTCTCTTGTATGACCACAGCCTGGGGACACAGATGTCATCTGCTGCTTTCATGATCTCTGGGACTTCTGGACCAGACTGCACTCCCTTAGATATGGACTCCTCAGGCCACCAATTTTGCAGTAAAATAATTGATGTCTGCCCTGGGGGTCAAAGGCTTCACCAATTTCTGCTGTTTCTCCAGCGTTGCCTCCCTCTTTGTTTGGTTATGAGCCCTTAATAAAGGTTTTTTGGTTTCAATTAGACTTGTCTGTGTGTTTTCCTTCAAAAAGGACAGTTTGTTAGGATTCAGGTGCATTTCAAAAATACAATGTAAATTTTACAAGAGACACCAACATCAAGCAACCTCTTTGAGATTAAATAATACAAGATAATAATGGTGTTGTGGTAACTTGACACACAAAACACACACAAAAATATTCTGGATGTTAAATAACTAAAAAAAAAAGAAGAAAAAAATCAGCCTTGAAAAAAATACAAACCAAAAAAAAAAGAAAAAAAAATCACATCAGGGTTTAAAAAAAAAAAAAGATTTTATATATAGATTTTTGATCAGATGTGACAAATCATAATATATTGAGGGAATTGCGGTAAAAAAAGAAGTTTGTGAGAACTCTGTGTGAATACCAGCAGCAAAACTACTTCCTTCTTCCTGCATTATAAAGAAGAAGAGAGTGCGCTGTATTAAACAATTTTAAAGATTGCAGCGTGATGAAAGTGCTCTATCCATTCCAAACGCTAATTTTACCAGAACGAGCTGTTCCGTCTCGGAATTTCTTCTGAGCATGCGTGGCACTTGTGCGTCGGAATTGTCCACACACGGTCGGAATTGAGGCGATCGGATTTTGTTGTCAGCAAATTTTATAGCCCGCTCTCAAACTTTGTGTGTCGGCAAATCTGATGGAAAAAGTCCAATGGAGCCCACACACGGTCGGAATTTCCGACAACACGCTCCGATCGCACATTTTCCGTCGGAAAATCCGACCGTGTGTACGGGGCATTACTCTGAATGGTCTAAGGTTATCAGTGGTGTACCCCAAGGTTCAGTGCAGGGACCCTTACTTTTTAATATCTTTATAAATGATATCTGGTCTGGGATCAAAAGTAATATTTCTGTCTTTGCAGATGACACCAAGCTATGCAGTGGAATAACGTCCTTGAAGGATGTCTCCAATTTACAAGCCGACCTCAATGCACTGTCTAATTGGGCGACTATGTGGCAGATGAGGTTTAGCCCCCGTTCACACCTATGCGAATTAGATGCGGCTTACACCGCATCCAATTCGCAGGACATTTTAAAATACATTCCTTTGAATGTATCTGGTTCACATATGTGCGTTGCTTTCGCACTGCGCATTGCACAAAAAAGTGTGCTATTTTTGGGCATTGCGGTGCGAATTACAAGCCCATTACCTCCTATGGGAACGCATCTGATTCGCAGATGCATTGCGTTCTGAACAAGGATTTTCTCCTTCTCCTCACTACACCTCCCCCCCCTCCCCCTCTCCCTGCTCACTGATCTGCAGCTACAACGCAGAGAAGCCTTTGAACAACTGATTTTTATCTTCCCTGTGAAACCTGAGCATCAATTTGCACCACACATGTGTGAACCCAGGCTCAATGTTGAGAAATGTAAAGTTATGCACTTGGGGGCTAAGAATATGCATGCATCATACATGCTAGGGGGAGTACAACTGGGGGAATCCGTAGTGGAGAAGGATCTGGGGGTTTTGGTAGATCATAAGCTCAATAATAGCATGCAATGCCAAGCTGCAGTTTCCAAAGCGAGCAAGTCCTTTCTTGTATTAAGAGAGGTATGGACTCCAGAGAGGGAGATATAATGTGGCCCCTGTTCAAATCATTAGTAAGACCTCATCTGGAATATGCAGTTCAGTTTTGGGCACCAGTTCTCAAAAAGGATATCGGGTAACTGGAGAAAGTGCAGAGAAGGGCAAGGCATGGATAAGAGGCATGGAGGAGCTCAGCTATGAGGAAAGATTAGAGAAACTGAATTTATTCACTTTTGAGAAGAGGAGAATAAGGGGGGATATGATCAACATGTTCAAATATATAAGGGGTCCATATAGTGAACTTTGTGTTGAGTTATTCTCTTTATTCTCTATTCTCTCTGAACACAAAGGACACGGGGGCACTCTTTACGTCTAGAGGAAAAGGTATTTCATCTCCAAATACGGAAAGGTTTCTTTACAGTAAGAGCTGTGAAAATGTGGAATAGACTGGCCAGCTCAGTAGAATTCTTTAAGAAAGGCCTGGATACTTTCCTAAATGTACATAATATAACTGGGTACTAACATTTATAGGTAAAGTTGATCCAGGAAAAATCCGATTGCCTCTTGGGGGATCAGGAAGGAACTTTTTCCCCTGCTGTAGCAAATTGGAGCATGCTCTGCTGGGGTTTTTTGCCTTCCTCTGGATCAACTGTGGGTATAGAATTGGGTATATTGGATTGTACAATATTTTTTTTATTATTATTTTATTTACAGTGTTTTTTTTTTTTATGGTTGAACTGGATGGACTTTTGTGTCTATTTTTTCAACCTGACTAACTATGTAACTATGAAAGAAAGCCATAAGAAGTCCCATTTGCAGTTTGTGAGAAGCCATGTGTGGGACTCAGCAAATATGTGGAAGAAGGTGCTCTGGTCAGATTAGACCAAAATTGAACTTTTTGGCCTTAAAGAAAAACGCTATGTGTGGCGGAAAACTAACACTGCACATCACCCTGAACACACCATCCCCACTGTGAAACATGGTGGTGGCAGCATCATGTTGTGGGGATGCTTTTCTTCATCAGGGACAGGGAAGCTGGTCAGAGTTGATTGGAAGATCGATGGAGCCAAATACAGGGCAATCTTAGAAGAAAATCTGTTAAAGTCTGCAAAAGACTTGAGACTGGGAAGGAGGTTCACCTTCCAGCAGGACAACGACCCTAAACATACAGCCAGAGCTAAAATTGAATTTTTTTTTTTTTCCTTTGTTTATTTTTCCATATACTGTACAAAAACATTTAACACATCATTTATCACAGATATTTAAATGTAATCCTTACCCCAACCCCATCTCCCTCCCAACCCTATCCCCATTGTGCTTTCACTTCCTCCTCCTTCTCCCCTGAACCCTCCCCTACTCTCTCCTCCTCTTTCTCATTCCTCCGCCCGCTCCTCTGAATATTTCATTGTGTTCTTAAAACTAGTCCAATTTTCCCATATATTTTCAAATCTTCCCGCTTGTTCTTCCTCCCTGCTACTCAAATATTCCATGTTATATGTATATTCAATCCCTTTGAACCATTCCTTTACCGTAGGTCTTTCTTTCTCCTGCCATATTTTTGGTATCATGCCTTTAGCTGCATTTAATACGGTAATAATGTGCTCTTATATTGTAGTTTTTCCATATCTATATTATGAAATAGACAACACCATTGATCATCTGGGATATCCAATCCCGTGATCTCTTTCATGTATTCTCTTAATTCCTGCCAAAAATCTCTTATCTTTGGGCATTCCCACCATATATGGGACATAGGGGGTTATTTACGAAAGGAAAATCCACTTTGCACTACAAGTGCACTTGAAAGTGCAATCGCTGTAAATCTGAGGGGAAGATCTGAAATGAGGGGAAGCTCTGCTGATTTTATCATCCAATCGTGTACAAGCTAAAATGCTGTTTTTTATTTTCCTTGCATGTCCCCCTCAGATCTACAGCGACTGCACTTCCAAGAGCACTTGTAGTGCAACGTGGATTTGCCTTTCGTAAATAACCCCCATAGTTTCCCTTTAACCACATCCTCTCCAACACAATGAAGTTTTCTCTGGTTGATATTTTTGACCTATGATGGGCGTTGTGTACCATCTAGATTTAGATCTAGGCATTTGTAGTTAATCTCTATTGTATTTATGTCCGTCGCAAACCTATGTACTCCTCTCAATACTTTACATTTATGTTGCTCTTCTAATTGTGATCCCAGCTCTTTTTCCCATTTTTCAATGAATGCTAATGCTGTAAATATTTTAAACATTTGTGAAATACCTTGATTTATTTTTATTTGTGCATTACATTGTCTTTCTATTAGGTTCAATATCTCCGACCAAATTGGTAAAGTGGACACAAAATGTTTTAATTGTAAATACCTCCATTCATTCAAATCCATCAAATCCCTCTTGTGTTTTAGTTCCTGAAAGTCTTGTATTTTTCCTTTTTTTTTTTTTTTTTTTTTTTTTTTTTATAATATCTTTTAATCTTTCAATTGTGCATTATATATTCTTTTTCCAAATTGTGTCTCAATTTGTCCCATCCAGTGATATCAAAGGTGAATTATTTTCCAATTTTACCTGTCTGTGCAATAAATCCCATATCCTAAAAACATTCCTAGTCAATTTGTGCATGTGCACTCCCAAGATCCTATATTTAGGTGGAACCCACATACTCTTATATAACTGCTCACCACTTCATGTATTTTCCATTTTAACCCAACTTTTCACTTTTTATATTTTGTGCATTCTATAATTCGTGCCAGTACTATCGCATTGTAATACCTTTTAATACCTGGTACAGCTAATTCCCCATGTGCTTTTTCTCTACTAAGTATCGAGAGCTGTATCCAGTCTAAAGTAAGGCTATTGGAAACATTTTAAATGTATGTAGGATCTTTGGGAGTATTGCCATCTTTAACATATTTATCGGTCCAACCTAAGCCAATGGTCACGATGCAATTTTTTAAATTTCTACTTTAATCTCATTGAGTAAAGGAATGAACTTTGATATAAAACTCCCAGTGAGGGTGTTATTTTTATCCCCAAGTATTTTAATTCTGTTTTCCGCCATCTAAAAGGAAATTCTCTCCGTAGCGCAAGTTCTTCTTTCTCACTCAAACTTATATTTAAAATTTCTGATTTTACTGGATTTATCCTTAGGTTTGACAACTCTCCATATTTTTTCTTTCTTTCATTAAGTTTGGTAATGTCTATCTAGAATTTGTATTATAAAATAACACATCATTGGCATATGCTGCTACCTTATGTTCTATTTCTCCAGTCTTTACTCCCCCTATATCCACTGTACTGCGGATAGTAGCCAGTAGTGGTTCCAGTGACAATACAAACAAGAGAGGCGAGAGCGGGCATCCTTGTCTAGTTCCATTGAACATTTCAAAGGAAGGTGACAAACTCTCATTCATCTTCACCTTAGCCGAGGGACGATCATTAAGAGTTTGGATCCATTGGATCATCCTGGGTCCCACTCCTAGATTCTCCACTGTTTCCATCATAAATCCCCAGTCTACCCTGGAACAGAGTAAAATGGAATGGTTTAGATCAAAGCATATTCATGTGTTATAATGGCCCATTCAAAGTCCAGGCCTAAATCCAACCGTCCAATCTGACAGAACTTGAGCTATTTTGCAAAGAAGAATGGTAAAAGATTTCACTCTCTAGATGTGCAAAGCTGGTAGAGACATCCCCAAAAATCAAACAGACTTGGGTGGCACACCCTAAAAATGTGTTTACATTCAAGATGGTGCTGCTATAAGACCGCAAACAGAACAAAAATAGCTTATAGCGTATACATATCAAAATTACATTTAAATCCTGCAAGGCTATTTAAAACACCTGAACATATTCAAAAATATGGGGATTTGGTTACACCATATGGCCATATAGTGTTAAGCCCTCTACTGCGTCAAAGTACCCCATTATCAGTGGGTCCTACACAATTCATAGAATGAAAGGTCCTGCATCTCAACCATGGGAGACAAACTCCTCTTTATAGGAGATCTTTAAGGACTCCTATAACAAAGGTGGACAATAATAAGAGTTAACGAAGGGGGATGGGGTGCTCCAGCCCAAGGGATCTGGTCAAGACCCTTACAATATACAAATAACAGACTTGGGGGCACACCCTAAAAATAGCATTTACATTCAAGATATCGCTGCTATAAAACCGCAAACAGAACAAAAATAGATTTCAGCGCACACATACAAAAATAACATTTAAATCCTGCAAGGCTATTTAAAACACCTAAACATATTAAAAAATATGGGGATTTGGTTACACCATATGGCCATATAGGGCTAAGCTCACTACTGCGTCAAAGTACCCCATTATCCGTGGGTCCTACACAATTCATAGAATGAAAGGTCCTGCATCTCAACCATGGGAGACAAACTCCTCTTTATGGGAGATCTATAAGTACTCTTCCTACTATTATAACACATAAGAGGTAAAAGACTTGCAGCTGTAATTGCAGCGAAAGGTGGTTCTACCAAGTATTGGCTGAATACAAAAGCATGCCACACTTTTCAGATATTTCTTTTTAAAAAATTTTGAAAACCATTTATAATTTTCCTTCCACTTCACAATTATGCCCACTTTGTGTTGGTCTATCACATAAAATCCCAATAAAATTTACCGTTTTGGTTGTAACATGACAAAATGTGGAAAATTTCAAGGGATATGAATACTTTTTCAAGGCAGTTTATATGGGTTTCTTTCTAATACACCAAGTCCTATTATACTGTTTAGTCAAGTCTCTGATCCATATGCCCATGTCCAGCCATCTGCATATGTCTTCTTTTATTTTTGTGCTTTGCTTTCGTTGCTCTTTTTGTATATGAATCACAGTGCAATATATTGAAGCTTATTACAATATAGTTTTTATGTATTTTTGTTTTTTTCCCATTATTGTCTGTATGATGCTGCTGGCATTGGATGCACTGGCAGACTTCCTCTGCCCGGATATGACTGTTCTCACCCAGCGCACACAGGGCGTCTCAGGCCAGTTGTGGCTTGGGGCGGCCTCTTTGGTGGCCTGTGCTTTCCACCCAGAGTCTGGGCTTTGTCATTCATTGTATTTTTTGCTGTGTCTTGATCCCATTGGTTCTTTCTGGGGACCGCCCTCTCACCCCGTGTGTTGGCATTTGTGGATATTTACCTGTTGGTGGAAATCCCCTCTATAGATTCTTCGTATGCTATATACTGCCTTTTTGGTGCAGCTGTTTTGCATTTTTAGCAATTTTATACTTTATACTATCACATATTTCCCCCTTCTGTACATCATCTAACGCGCCTTGAAAAAAGACGTGATATCCCATGTGTCACTGAGCCCATATATAGAAGCCGCTGACACAAGGGAGGTCATTGAAAGAATATTTTTATTTTATTTTTAACTCCAATAGTAACAAGATATAATAACTCAATCTTGAGTACATACAGCTGTGCCTTTTAATTATTCCCTTTGTTATCACTTTTTAAAATTTAACTATCTTTACTTGAGCTTCTTATACCTACCTTTTGCCCATATATATATATATATATATATATATATATATATATATATATATATATATATATTATATCTTATATAGATAACTCCTTGTCCGATATATAATAATTTGTTGATAATCATTTTCTTTTGGTTTCTTATTGTCTTTAAGATTTTTTAGATATCCCCGATATGTTTTAAATGTTTATGATAGTAGACTCGTTTGTTAGTTACATTCATGCTCCTCTCCTTTCCAGCTGGAGTGTTTTTAGTCTTCAATGCAGAGTTATTTAAGTCTTCGTCTTTCCCGTCCTTCCTACACTTGATAAAGGAGCGCGCATGCCCATTGTGAGCTTCGCGCATGCTCTGAAAGGCGTCGTGTGTTCCCTTCCATCTCAGCCATCCTGGTGACGTCACACATCCACAAGCGCCTTGCCGGAACACGGAAGTTTCCATCCAGCTTAGCAGCCTAGCGGCCTGTCACTCCGAGCGGAGGTCTGCGGCTATCCCCTCGGAGCCATACCACATCTTTCTGCTAATGGAAGCAGGACTGACCTAGGATGATTCCTTCACTGGAGCTGAAATTTATTTACTTTACTGTAAGTGTGAATACGTGCTTATTATTTTACATTAAATGCTTGCACTCAGAGGCGCTTTCCTTCTCTTGTTTTTCTACGGCTGTCTAGAGAGCTGACTTCGCTCATCATGAAAGCTGCCCTTAGCGCTGGTGTCAATTAAAGATAAAAATTTTGTCTGTCACCATATCTATCCATTACTACGTACTTCTATAGACTTTCTAGCAAGCACTATTGGACATTATATAATCTACGGACATATTTAATGTGATGTATTCCATTGGTCCTGAGCGCTGTTACTCAGTTACATGGGGACACGTATATATGTATGGGGTACATGTACCCCTAGCCCTTCACCAAACAAGTGTAAAAAGCGAATACAGTACACAAGTTTTTAGCAATTCCTTTATTAAAAAAATAAACAATGTCACTCAATGTAGATCCATCTCGCACCATCTGCCACACCACCGGACCCGAAATTTTTTTTTAAAAAAACCTCCGGCCTCGTCAAACGCACCCTGCCGAATGCCTGCTCTTCCATCTGACATTTCTTAAATAGCTAAGGGGCGGAGTCACATAGTATCCCTACCCTTCACCAAAAAAGTGCAAAAAGTGAAGATAGTACACAAGTTTTTGACAATTCCTTTATTAAAAAATTTAAAACAATGTCCTCTGATGTAGATCCATCTGACATTTCTTAAAAAGCTAAGGGGTGGAGCGACCCAATGATGTCAGCGGATGACCCTGACCCTTGTGACATCACCAACTGGGGCAAGTCATCGGGTGACTCCACTCCTTAGCTAGTTAAAAAATGTCAGATGGAAGAGCAGGCATTGGGCCAGGAGCGTTTGACGAGCCCAGATGTTTTTTGTTTTGTTTTTTTCGGATCCAACGGTGCGGGAGGTGGCATGAGATGGATATTTTTAATAAAGGAATTGCCAAAAACTTGTGTACTATCTTTATTCATTTTTTTGGTGAATGGGTAGGGGTACTATGTACCAATGTATGCTTCAGGAGAGGGGGGGTCCACCCACTCGTCCCCCCCCCCTTTCCTGGCCCGCCAGGCTGCATGCTTGTATAAGGGTCTGGTACGGATTCTGGGGGGGACCCCACGCCGTTTTCTTTTTAAATTTTGGTGTGGAGTCCCCCACCAATCCATACCCGAAGGGCCTGGTATGGATTGGTGGGGGACCCCATGCTGATTTTTTCTTTATTTTCTATTGACGGCATTGTTTTGTTTACATCTAAGCTGTCAGTGGGGAAGTCCGCTGACAGCTGATGAGTAATCGGTTGTTAAGGACCCAGTGGCTGGCTTCCTGACCAGCTATTCTTCACACAGAATTCGTATTGGTCGATCATTTTTCGACTGATCTGAATTCGAATCATTTTGAAAATTTGGAATTGGTTAGAAAATTAATAAATGACATGAAATTTAATGAAAACAAAGCTAAACAAATTCCGAAACTAAATTAGTAACATAACAAATCTATCAACAAAAAATTAAACTAATTTTTCCATTATGCACAGTTCCATTCTATCAGTTACCATCTTATATGTATTTTTTTTACAGCATCATATTTTACCATATGTTTGAATAAACTATAGTTTTTAATCTTTACTACATGGCTTCTTGGACATTCTGCTGCATAAAAAGTACCTGTATTTAGAGGGTTACTTTTATATTTGCTATATATTATTTGGGATAAATGCAGCCTCAAAAGGCTCTCATTTTCTTTCTACTCCTGCCAGCTACTACATCCCTACAGGAGTAAAGTACTGATGTAAAGTCTGGCAGGAGAAAGCATTGAGTTTAGTGGGGGGGGGGGCAAAGGCATTTCACTGTCCCAGAAGCCAAAGGCTTTACTACTTGAAGAAAGTTGAGCTCAAACTGGTTGCCAACAGAGGTAAGAATTTACTGGGCTCAATTTACAAAGCCAACACAACAGGTTAAGGGATCCATGTTTTCAAAAAGGGACGAGTTTAATAGCTTTAATTTTTACGGAGGCTTAAAATATATTCTTTACCCTCGTGTTAAAGCTTAGTGAATTGAGCCTATTGTCTTCTATTGCAGGATCAATGATTTGACAGAGTTGCTTTAGGGCTTCTTTACAGAAGCAGTACACAGAACATGATGGTTGCATTGTTGATTTTGATGGAAAAGTCCTAAAGGGGGGCACGGGCGGGGGGAATATTAATAGCTCAGTTTTAGAGAGATTTAGTTTAAGGAAGTGGTGCGACATCCATGCTGATATGTCAGTTAGTAAGTTAGTAATGCGAGAGGAGACTGAAGGAGTGAGGTGAGGAGTAGACAGATAGATTTGGGTGTCATCAGCGTATAAGTGGTATTGGAAGCCATGGGCGGTTATCAAGTGACCAAGGGAGGAGGTGTAGATAGAGAAGAGAAGGGGTCCAAAAACAGAGCCTTGGTGGACCCCCACAGAAAGGGGCAATGGAGGGGAGGAGACAGTTGTAGGTGACACTGAAGGAGCGCTGTGATAAATAGGCAGAGAACCAGGATAGAGCAGAATCTCGGAGGCCAAGGGAATGTAGTTTATTGAGAAGATGCGGGTGGTCAACAGTATCAAAGGCCGCAGAGAGGTCAAGTAGTAGGAGTATAGAGTACTGGCTGTTGGTTTTAGCAGTTAGTAAATCGTTAGTGAGTTTTAGTAAGGCAGTTTCTGTGGAGTGCTGTGAGCGAAAGCCAGACTGTAAAGGGTCAAGAAGGTTATTTTCACTGAGGTAGGAGCTAAGACAGTTGTAGACTAAGCCTTCTAGAAGTTTAGAGGTGAATGGGAGCAATGAGATGGGTCTTAAGTTGTTCACGTTGGTGGGGTCCAGTAAGGGCTTTTTAAGCATGGGAATGATCTGCGCATGTTTTAGAGGGGAGGGGAAAGTGCCATGAGAAAGGGAGAGATTGAAGATGTGAGGGAGCATAGGATAGAAGAAGAGGGTGACCGTAGTAGTTGTGAGGGAACAGGATCCAGGGGACAATTGGTTAAGTGGGCATCTGAGAAAAGTTTTGTAACCTCTTCAGTAGTAGCCAATTCAAAAGAGGAGGGTGTTGAATGTGCTGTTAGGCAAGGTATGTTGGCTGGGGAAGATGTACGCACAGTGGAGGTATCCTCAGGACTTGCATCAATATTGTCTTTGAAGTGATTGGCAATCTCTTGGGCAGTGAGTGAGTTAGTGGGTAGAGGGGGTGGGGGACGACGAAGCAGAGAGTTAAAGGTTAAGAAGAGCCGACGGGGACTGGATGACAAGGAATAAAAAAGAGACAAAGTAGGCTTGTTTGGCAGCATGGAGGCATGAATTGTATTTTAGAAGGGCAGATTTATATAGGGTGAAGTCTTGTAGGCATTTGGTTTTACGCCACATTCATTCAAGAGCACGGCAATGTCTCTTGAGATCTCTAGTGTTGTCAGTTTGCCAGGGTTGTAACGGTCGGGGCCTGATTCTGCGTATGGTTAGAGGAGCAAGTGCATCTAGTGATGAGAGTGAACTGTTGTAGACAGAGGTGGCCAGGTCAGGACAGGACAGGGGAGAGATTATGTCATATAGGTAACAAAAGAAAGATCCTAGTACTAAAGTACCTAGTATACAGGGTGACTCTGTAGGTACTTATCAGTTATTTGTGCCAGCGTCCCCGATAATGTATTTAAGAGCATCAAAGGACTAAAAAAATGGGACTTTCAAGGCACAATTGTAATAAACTACAAAAAGTATATAAAAGGATTGAATTTTATTCATAACATACAAAAAACATGGGGAGTAGGCATGGACATTTAAAAACACATCAGATATAGACATACAACATCTGTAATAACACCATTGGGGGTCCTATCCTGCAGTCTCCTAGGTAATTCTAATACTTATAACAACGAAATATATTCCAGGTAGAAGAAAAGGGTAGACTTCCCCTAGAGAGTTGGAATTTGAAGGGGCACTGCAGGTCTGGTATTCCAAAGTGGTGTATTCTCCAATTGCTCAAGAGCAATTGGAGAATACACCACTTTGGAATACCAGACCTGCAGTGCCCCTTCAAATTCCAACTCTCTAGGGGAAGTCTACCCTTTTCTTCTACCTGGAATATATTTCGTTGTTATAAGTATTAGAATTACCTAGGAGACTGCAGGATAGGACCCCCAATGGTGTTATTACAGATGTTGTATGTCTATATCTGATGTGTTTTTAAATGTCCATGCCTACTCCCCATGTTTTTTGTATGTTATGAATAAAATTCAATCCTTTTATATACTTTTTGTAGTTTATTACAATTGTGCCTTGAAAGTCCCATTTTTTTAGTCCTTTGATGCTCTATGTCATATAGGTGGTCAGTGGCAGAATCGAGAAGAGAAGGGTTAAAGTGGCGAAGGTTTCTACAAGTAATTGTTTGCTGCTTGGAGGGATGGGTGGTTGGAGGCAAGGATACAGTGAAAGTAATGAGGTTGTGATCAGTGAGAGGAAAGGGGGTGTTGGTGAGGTTGCCAGGGTTGCAGAGATGGGAGAATACGAGGTCAAGGGTATTACCATTGGAGTGAGTGGAAGTATGTGTCCATTGGGTTAGGTCAAAAGATGAGGTTAAGTCGAGAAGTTTAGCTGTAGTTGGGCTGTTAACATTAACAGTAATGTTTGAAGTCACCAAGAATGATAGTGGGTATTTCAGAGGAGAGAAAGTAGGGTAGCCAGGCAGCAAAGTCATCAAGAAAGTGCGATACTGGCCCAGGAGGCCGATAAATTACTGCAATCCTCAGCGAAATGGGAGAAAACAGATGAATACAGTGCATCTCAAAAGAAGAGAGGGATAGAGAGGGAGGGACAGGAAGGATTTGGAAGGTGCTTTGTGGGGATAGAAGGAAGCCAACTCCACCTCCTTTCTGGCTGTTGGGTCTGGGGGAGTGAGTCCAATGGAGACCACCATGGGAGAGGGCAGCAGGAGAAGCTAAGTCAAAATTTTGAAGCCAGGTTTCTGTTATGGCGAGTATGTTAAAGCAATGAGAGATGAAGAGGTCATGTACAGATGTTAGCTTGTTACAGATGGAGCGGGCGTTCCAAAGGGCACATGAGATTGGTGGGCTGCTTTGAGGAAGCAGGGGAATAGAAATTAAACTGAGTGGATTGCGGTGGTTGCCAGAGGGGGAGCGGTATTGGATATGTGGCTTGCAGTTGGAAAATGGCGGACCAGGATTAGGAGAAATGTCACCTATGACTAGAAGGAGGAGGGCAAGAAAGGTAAAATGGGAGTGGGATGTGCATGAGTGCACGTGTCTAGTGTCCCTGGTGTTTGTCAGCATGTGGATTTAGCAAATGCAGGAGATGATGGGTGCCATAGTAGGGAGAGGGTGATATGTGTATTCTGCAGGGAAGAGAGGAGGGGTAGAGTAAAGATAATTTGAGGATAGAAGACACCGATGTGAGAAGGAAGAGAATAAGTAGCATGTTAGTGGATAGAGAGTGGGAAACTGACTTTATCTAAAATATAGATTAAATGTCAAAAGCTGGTTTGCGTGTCGTCTTGCAGAGTGGAGCAGAGTTCTTGTTGTATCTTCATCCAGCTTTAGTTAAACTGCGTCGGTGAAACTGCACATCACTTGTGACAGAGCCATGATGTCTGCGCCTTGCCCCTGTCTGCGCCACCCCACAGAATGCTTTAAATTTATAGGGAGACTAAGCAAGCATGCTTTTCTCAGTTGGTCATTATTGGGTCTGATTTGAGACACCTGAATATGAGAGAGGGGATGGCCAATACCAGACCAGCTACAGACACAGGCTAGGGTCATAAAGCTAATTGCCTCTCTTGATCACTCAAGCCAGATGGGGTTGATAATCAATCACCAGTAATATTACTATTGCAGTGGGGTTGGTTTAGAGCTAGCAATAAATATAGAAGTTTAAAGATATGGCAGCAGAAGATGTTTACCAAAAATGTTACAGCAAAGTCAGTTCAGTAGAGATGTACAGATGGATAGATGTTTACCAAAAATGTTACAGCAAAGTCAGTTCAGTAGAGATGTACAGATGGATAGATGTTTACCTGTAAAAGAGCAGAGAAGACATGATCAGAATTAATAACTGCGTCGGTGAAACTGCACATCAGTCGTGACAGAGCCACTCAGGACAGAGCCATGGTGTCTGCGCCTTGCCCCTGTCTGCGCCGCCCCATAGGATGCTTTAAATTTATAGGAAGACTAAGCAAGCATGCTTTTCTCAGTTGGTCTAGATGATGACTTTGTACTGTTTTGTTTATTGATCAGAGATACTGGGGGTGATTTACTAAAGGCAAGTAGACTGTGCACTTTGCAGTTGCTCCAGAGCTTAGTAGAGAGGTAAAGCTTCACTTTGCAAAGAATACCCAATCACATGCAAGGAAAATAAACAAAACAGTATTTTTGCATGCACGTGATTGGATGATGGTAGTCAGCAGAGCTTATGCTAATTTACTAAGCTCTGGAGCAACTGCACTTGCGGAGTCTTTTTGCCTTTAGTAAATCAACCACACTGAGTGCTGCACTGATCACACTGCCAGTGCAGCAGTCAGTGTCTCTGATCAAATGCCAGAGCAGTTTAATGTCACTTGGCTGCATTGACATACAGTGATATCAAAGCAGCTAGACATTGTACATGATCGCCACCACAGCAGTACAATGTCACCATAGTGACACTGCACTGGTTGGTTACAGTATTTTAAAAAAAATATAGCGTATTTATCGGCATATAACACGCACTTTTTTCCCCTTAAAATCAGGGGAAAATCGCGGGTGCGTGTTATACGCCGATCCCCTGCGATCTGGAGCTGCCAGATTTTCAAAATCGCCGACCGCGATTTGAAAATGGTGCCGCCGGCGCCGAAATACACAGAGCCGTTCCTCGGCTCTTCTCAGCCACTTTCGGCTTCACTCGAGCGCCGCCCGAACCTAGCCGAGTGTACTCGGCTAGGTTCGGATAGCTCCGCTCACAGTCACGCCCATCCCGGGCGGGACTACGAGTGGAGCCGAAAGTGAACGAGAGCCGGCGGCGCCATTTTCAAATCGCAGTCGGCGATTTTGAAGCCCATGGTGGCAGGGACAGGATCAAAGGCTGCACTGGGGCAAGGCTGCACTGGGGCAAGGCTGCACTGGGGAAGGCTGCACTGACAAGGCTGCACTGGGGAAGGCTGCACTGACAAGGCTGCACTGGGGAAGGCTGCACTGACAAGGTTGTACTGGGGAAGGCTGCACTGACATGGCTGCACTGGGGCAAGGCTGCACTGACATGGCTGCACTGGGGTAAGGCTGCACTGAGAAGGCTGCAATGATGGGCATTTAAATGTAAGTTTTTTTTTCCCTTCAACTTCCCTCCTAAAAGTTTTTTTTTCCTTAAAATTCCCTCCTAATTTGGGGTGCGTGTTATACGCCGGTGCGTGTTATACGCCGATAAATACGGTATGTGTATATATATATATATATATATATATATATATATATATATATATTGGTATATCTTTTTTTCTTACATACTGTCACCAGAGCCAGTGCAATGTCACTATAGTGACATTTGATTGCTGTTTCAGTGATCATGTACAATGGCTTGCTGCTCTGATAATATCAATGATATGAATATATGAAGAAAGATTATTTATTTGCAAGAGTAATTGTCATTCAAAGTGTAACAATGCTGAAAACTGAAAGATGGCCTGGACTGGAAGGGGGTGAAATGCTTGGTACTTCAAGTTGTTAAAATTTGTCTGGTGTTGGTGGTGTTCAATATTTGGGCCAAGTGCTGTGATTCATTAATGTGCACATAGGAACTACATTATTTGGGGGGGATTTTTCTTTCTTAAAACCTAATAAAAAAAATAGTGCAGCGCAAGAAATATTCATATATTAGAAAACATATACTGTACATCTTATAAAATATATAAGGGAAAGTCCAAATTAATTTCCATAAAAAGGTTATAAAAAAGATCCTGGATGGTGCAAAGCGGTGTTTCTAGAATAAACATGCAGGTGTCATAATGTGCAGCACCTCCACAATACACACAGATGGCCGCTCACCTTAGGACCATGACCCCCTAAACCAACAGGACGGTCAATCCTTCCCATGAGGGGATCTAATAGTCTCCCAATGGTCTGAGTGGATCCGAGACAGCCAATTCCTCCGTAGGATCCTGGATAGCGATATAAAAGCAAATAGAAAAAATCTAGTGGTCCCTGTTATATAATCATTTATTCTATTCTATTATTATTATAAATGTAAAACCACCTACAATTCTGGCACTTGTCACAAGTGCACAAACAAGTGCTATGTGTATACACATATAATCTTTTCTTTCTTTCTTTTCTTTTCATGGGAGAAGGGTGTAACCTGGAAGGCAGCAGATTGCTGTCACCCCGGGATTCACCCCTTAATGGGTACTTAATAAATTAATAACTCACAAGCTTTAGACAAGAAGGTTTTTGATGGTAAATAAAGGAGAAAGGGCGTAGTAGAGGGTTTTGTTGTGGGGTGTTTTTTTTGGGGTTTCAAGGGTTTGATAAAGGGAAGGGGGGTGTGGGAGTGTAGGGGGGGGAGTGCGTCCAGGGTTTTTCTTTTTTTTTTTCCCCACGGGAGATGGGTGTAACCTGGGAGGCAGCAGATTGCAGCTGCCCTGGGATTCACCCCTGTTATGGGGTGGTTTTTTTTCCTCCCTCTGTGATTGGTTACAGAGAATTTGGGAGCTATATGTATACTAAGGGGTATTTTAAAGGATCTGTGGTGTATAAACTAAAGGAGTATTTGTTGAATGGGAAAGTAATGTAATGGTTGTATTGTCATGTAATGTATTGAAAACTAATAAAAAAGAAATTAAAAGTATACACATATAATCCAGTAAGATGGCCGCAGGTGACGTCATGCTCCTTCCCCCATACGCATTACTTCAGCGGGTATGGAGCCACGCTAATCTCCAGCACATCTATGCATTTTTTAGTGCATTTTCAGTTTTGCAGAAACATGCTACCTTCCATTTAACATGGTTTCCTAAGGGTCATGTTCACATCTGTGCATTTTATGGAAAGGGCCAGGGATTTTTTTCTGGTTTTTGGTTCCATAGATTTCAATGGATCAAAAATGTGTATTGAAAAATGCAAAATACACCTGGAATATGAAAATTGCAACCTGCATAGGTGTGAACCAGGTCGAAATAGACATGTCTGAATTGCCATGGCTGCACAACACCACCCACTCTAGCAATTAAAGCCTCTGTGAAACACTTGATCAGCTGGAAAGCATACATCAGCAGCAAAGCAGCCAGCCCTTTCATTAAACGGGCACTCTAGACTACAATATCAGCCTTTCAAAAAAAGGACACTCTAGCCTAAAATATCAGCCTTTCATTAAAAGGGAACTCTAGACAACAATAAACTATTATCCTTAAATGGATAATATCGAGTACACCAAATAGTACAACAGCTCCTAGGCCATCATGCCTGTCATTAACCAGTTCCGGACCAGCCGCCGCAGTGATACTGCGGCAGGTTGGCTTTGCAGGGCGAAGCGTCGTAGCTATATGGCGGCTGCGATGATTGGATTCGCTTCAGAACCGATCAGTCTCCAGGCCCAGGCCAATGATTGCTGGCCTGGACCTAGTGATCGGTTCTGGCAAATGAAATCCTTCCCCTACCTGTAAGTGTAAACACAGGCAGGGGAAGTGATGTCATCTCTCCTCGTGGAACTCTTTTCCATTCCAGAGAGAGGAGAGAGGACATCTCACAGTAGGTTGCACCAACACTACACTGACACAGTACACATAGGTACACTTGTCACCCCCTGATCACCTCCCGATCGCCCCCCCACCAAGTTAACCCCTTCTTTTCCTATCACAGTGTCACCCAGTGCAGTGTTCATATTTTTCTTTGATCACTGTACTGGTGTCATTTGTGACAATAATCAGTGTTAGGGTACTTAGTAGTAGTCCCAGATAGGCCTAGGGACCCCCCTAAACCCCCTAATGAAAGTTTAACCCCTTCATCACCCCCCAGTTAACCCTTTCACCCCGTCACCAGTGTCAATAATCTAGTATACAGATCTCTTTTCTGATTGCTGTATTTAGTATCACAGGTGACGCTAGTTAGCTAGTTACTGTCACCGATAGGTTTTTATAGCGTCAGGGTACCCGCCATATATTGCTGAATAAAGGTTTAACCCCCTGATTGCCCCTAGTTAACCCTTTCACCCCCTGTCACCAGTGATCACCATATTAGTGTTACAGGTGACACTGGTTGGTTAGTTTGTTTTTTAAAGCATCAGGGCACCATATATTAGCTAATAAAGGTTTAACCACCTGCTCACCAGGCGGGTGACATCAGTTAGGTTTTAGCATCAGTTAGGGTCCGCGACACCCCAGGCAGCGTCAGATTAGTGCCAGTAGCGCTAACACCCACACACGATACACCTCCCTTAGTAGTATAGTGTCTGAACGGATCAATATCTTTGATCTGATCAGATCTATACTAGCATCCCCAGTAGTTTAGGGTTCCCAAAAACACAGCATTAGAGGGATCAGCCCAGATACCTGCTAGCACCTGCGTTTAGCCTCTCCTCCCAGCCCACCCAAGTGCAGTATCAATCGATCACTGTCACTTACAAAACAAAAAACACATAACTGCAGCGTTCGCAGAGTCAGGCCTAATCCTTGCAAACGCTACGTTTTTTTGGTAGCGTTTCAAGCAGTCACTGACAGTCAGGTGCTTTTTTTTTCCTGTGAGTCTCACTAGTTGTACCAGTAAGTTTAGAGGCCAAAATGTCCAATTGAAGGTACACTAGTGAAGAGGCCTACACGTTTTTGAGCATGACAGATGAGAGTGAAGAGGAAGTCACCCATCTGTCAGATTCAGGCTCAAAATATGAACCTGTAGACAGCAGCGGCACCCTGACAGATAGCTCTGACGATGGAGTATTGGTCCCTGCCAAGGTCAGGCATACCTGACCCCGTTCTTCAGCTGTTGTTGAGGTGCAGGGTTCTCGTATGGAGTAAAGAGCCAGTACTAGTGCTGCTCATCCTTCTGGTGAACTGGCAAGTACCAGCGGCCTAGTACATTCTGGTTGGTTGTACATCCAGCACTGCAGTAACACATGGTGACGTGGCGAGTCCCATAAGTGCAGTTCAAGCTGGTGAGGTGGCTAGCACAAGTAGAGTCCCGCAGCCACCAAAAAGACAAACACAGGCCCGTCGAGCCCATAGTGCCCAGCCTGCCACTTCTGCAGCACCTGCACTTCCCCCATTCACTGGCCAACCCCGAATTCAGGTGGAAAAAGTTGATTTTACGTCACTTGATTTTTTTTCGATGTTTTGCACGGAAGATCTCTATAGATCTGTTGTGGACCAAAGCAACTTGTATGCTGGTCAAGTCATCGCCACTAATACCCAGTTGACCCTTGCCAGAGATTGAAAACATATTATGGTTTCTGAATTTAAGACCTTCCTGGGCCTATCCCTCCTCATGGGCATAGTTAAAAAAAAGTGAGTTGTGGTCATATTGGTCCACTGACCCCCAATTCACCATGTGCCCATGTTCTCTGCCTCCATGACCAGGACACGATACGAGCAGATCTTGCAGTTCATGCATTTCAATGACAATGAACACTGTCATCCTCGGGGTGACCTTGGATTTGATCGGCTCCACAAAATTTGTCCCCTCGTAAACCACTTCAACCAACAGTTTGCTGCCTTGTTTACTCCCTATCAAATTGTCTGCATTGATGAGTCCCTGATTAAGTTTTCTGGTTGCTTGTCTATCAAACAGTATCCTCCCGGCAAGCGTGCCAGATATGTGATCAAGATGTATAAGCTCTGTGACAGGGCAACAGGCTATACATATAGTTTTATGGTTTACGAGGGAAGAGATCTGCCCAGACTACATAGGGAGCACTGGTAAGATTGTGTGGGACTTGGTGTCCCCCTTATTCGGAAAGGGGTACCACTTGTACGTGGACAATTATTACACATGCCTGCCACTTTTTAGTCACCTTTTTGATTGTGGAATTGGCGCATGTGGCACTGTGCGATCTAATCGCCGGGGCTTCCCCCAGCGGCTTGTAGAGTCTCGACTTAGATGGGAGGAGAGAGCCTGCTTGAAATTTAATAATTTCTTAGCAGTGAAGTGGAGGGATACAGGAAATGTTTTCGTTCTGTCCACCCTTCAGGCAGATATGACTGTCCAAATTATTACGGCAACTGGTGTTGTGGAGAAACCCCTCTGTGTCCACGAATACTACCTTAACATGGTAGGGGTGGACCTCAATGACCAGTTGTTGGTGCCATACTTAAATTGCCCGTAAGGCCAGAAGCTGGTACAAAAAAGTGTCTGTATATTTATTCCAATTGGCTCTGCTGAATACTTATGTGCTCTACAAAGCTTCAGGACGAACTGGATCCCTCCTTAAATTCCAGGAAGAGATCATCACAGCCCTTCTGTTTCCAGACTTCCCTTATGCCTCCCCTTCCCAATGAAAATGCAGTGAGCCGGCTGCATGAGAGGCATTTTCCATATGCCCCCCCGGTACCCCTGCCCACAGAATACCCCAAAGAAGATGACATGGCTGCAGAACATGCGGATTTAGGCGTGACACTCACTTTTTTGTCCCTCCTGTCCTGACCAACCTGGCCTCTGCATCTGTTACTGTTTCAAATGCTACCACACACTAGTGGAGTATTAGCGTAGCGTACAGCATTGCACAGTCCCAGGGCACACTAACACAGGGTCTCGAAAGATGAGATGGCCCTCACATTTTGAGAGACCCTAATCTTGAACGTTTACAGTTTACGTAAAAGTGCAAAAAAAAAAGCCAAAAATAGTTGTCATTTTATTTTTCTTCTCTCTCTATTGTTCTCTCTCCCATGTCTGCTCTATTGTTCGCTCTCTATTGTTCTATATCTATTGTTGTCTCTATTGTTACTGTATTTTGGAACTGTAATGTTTTATTTTTATTATGTTTTATTGTGTTTGCTTTGCAGGTATGGTATGTCTTACTGGTATACTGTAATGTTACTTTGTTTTATTGTTAACCATTATTTGCTTAGCAGGTATGCCGTTCAGCTGCAGCACGGGTTTATTTATTCTGACAGCTTTTGCTCCCACAATACGTAAAACCGTGACTCCAGCGCTGTAGGAGGTGATTTCACCACCACAGTTAAAAAAGAGTGCATTTATGCCGAAGCATGGGGGCAGGGGTAGAGAAGTAAATTTTCTCCTAACATTAGGGACGGATTGCCAAGTTGTTTTATTGATTTAATGTTTTATCGTTACCATTGTTTGCTTTTCAGGTATGCCATTCAGCTGCAGTACTGATTTATTTATCTTGATAGCAACAGCATTTGCTTTTACGATACGTAAATCAGCGACTCCAGCACTGTAGGAGGGGATTTCACCACCACAGTTTAAAAAAAATGGTCCATGTATGCCCATCATTAGAAGTGGGTGGATGAAGGGAGGTATTCTAATGGTGGGCATACACACCGATCGATCTCTTTTTTTCATGCAGCCCACAGGCTGCATGGAAAAAAGAACATTACAATATATGCCCAAAAAGGACCAGCAACATACTGGTATGTTGCTGGACTTTGAGTGGTTATACCAGAATGATGCCTGCAGGTTTAGATATAATCTTGCCATCATTCTTTTCATCCAGTGGTTGGCTTTCATGTAAAAGCAATCCTAGTGGCTAATTAGCCTCTAGACTGCTTTTACAAGCAGTGTGAGGGAATGCCCCCCCCTCTACTGTCTTTCCCCCCCTACCATCTTCCATGGTTTTCTTGGGTTCTCTTGCCCCAACAGGGAACCTGAGAATGCAGCTGGCGGTTACGTCAGCTGACCATAGAGCACATTGGAGACCAGAACAGCTCCAATCATCTCTATGGCCTAAGAAACCGGAAGCTATGAGCATTTCATGACTTTGCTGGATATAAACAGCGCCATTGGGAAAGCATTTTATCACACAGATCCTGGTGTGGTCAGATGCTTTGAGGGACCCCAATTAGACCCCATTTTTTTTTTCAAACCTTTCAAAAATTGTCACTACCTATTGCTATCATAGGGGATACTTACATTCCCTGAGCCCTGAGATAACAATAAAAATTATTTTAAAAAAAGAGGAAAAGTAACAGTAAAAGTAAAATAAAATAGCAAAATAAATAATAAAAAAAAAGCATCGCTGTCCCCCCCCCCCCCCATGCTCATGCACATAGGCAAATGCAAGCATCGGTCTGGTGTCATATGTAAACAGCAATTGCACCATGCATGTGAGGTATCACCGCGAACGTCAGATCGAGGGCGGTAATTTTAGCAGTAGACCTCCTCTGTAAATCTAAAGTGTTAACCTGTAAAGGCTTTTAAAAATGTATGTAGTTTGTCATCGCTGAACAATTTTAAAGCATGTCGTGTTTGGTATCCATGTACTTGGCATAAGATCATCTTTTTTATTTCATCAAACATTTGGGCAGTGTAGTGTGTTTTAGTGCATTAAAATTAAAAAAAAGTGTTTTTTCCCCAGAAATTGCTGCACAAATACTTTGTGAAAAAAAATTCCAACACCCACCATTTTAATCTGTAGAGCCTTTATATATAAAATATATAATGTTTGGGGGTTCAATGTAATTTTCTAGCAAAAAAAAATATTTTTTCATGTAAACAAAGGGCTTTGTCTTCAAGTGGTTAGGAGACTGGGTGATGTGTGACATAAGCTTCTAGTGTTGTGCATAAAATGCCAGGACAGTTCAAAACCCCCACAATTACCCCTTTTTGGAAAGTAGACACCCCAAGCTATTTGCTGATGGGCATGTTGAGTCCATGGAATATTTTATATTTTGCCACAAGTTTCGGGAAAATTACAAACATACCACACATACGGTAACCCATACTCAGGAGAAGCAGCAGAATGTATTTTGGGGTGTAATTCCACATATAACCATGCCATGTTTGAACAATATATCGTTTAGTGAAAATTTTGTGTAAAAAAAAAAAAAAAACTGTAATTTTCCCGAAACTTGTGGCAAAATATAAAATATTCCATGGACTCAACATGACTCTCAGCAAATAGCTTGAAGTGTTTTCTTTCCAAAATTGGGTAATTTTGGGGGGTTTTGTGCTGTCTTGACATTTCATGGCCTCAAACTGTGATAGGTAGTGAGGAAGTGAAATCACCATTTTACGGCCTTAGAAAGCCTGAAGGCGGTGATTGGTTTCGGGGTCCCGTACACCGCTAGGTTCCCAAAAAGTCTCACACATGTGGTATCCCCGTACTCAGGAGAAGCAGCATAATGTATTTCGGGGTGTAATTTCACATATGCCCATGGCATGTTTGAGCAAAATATCATTTAGTGACAACTTTGTGCAAAAAAGAAAAAAACAAACGTTTGTCATTTTCCCGCAACTTGCGGCAAAATATAAAATCATCCATGGACTCAAAATGGTTCTCAGCAAATTGCTTGGGGTGTCTACTTTCCAAAATGGGGTCATTTGGGAGTTTTTCTGCTATCTTGGCATTTTATGGCATTCGAAATTGTGATAGGTAGTGAGGACTGAATTAAGAAAAATACACCCTTAGAAATCCTGAAGACAGTGCTTGGTTTTCGGGGTCCTGTACGCGGCTAAGCTCCCAAAAAGTCTCACACATGTGGTATTCCTGAACTCCGGAGAAGCAGCAGAATGTATTTTGGGGTGTAATTCCACATATAACCATGGCATGTGTGAAAAATATATCATTTTGTGACAACTTTGTGTAAAATATTTTTTTTTTGTCATTATTCAATCACTTGTGACAAAAAAATAAAATATTTAATGGGCTCAACATGCTTCTCAGCAATTTCCTTGGGGTGTCTACTTTCCAAAATGGGGTCATTTGGGGGGGGGGGGTGTACTGCTCTGCCATTTTGCCCTGCCATTTTAGCACCTCAAGAGAAATGAGATAGGCAGTCATAAACTAAAAGCTGCGTAGATTCCAGAAAATGTACCCTAGTTTGTAGACGCTATAACTTTTGCGCAAACTAATAAATATATGCTTATTGACATTTTTTTACCAAAGACATGTGGCTGAATACATTTTGGCCAAAATGTATGACTAAAATTGAGTTTATTGGATTTTTTTTTTATAACAAAAAGTAGAAAATATCTTTTTTTTTTTTCAAGATGTTCGGTCTTTTTCTGTTTATATTGCAAAAAATAAAAATTACAGAAGCAAGCAAATACCATCAAAAGAAAGCTCTATTTGTGGAAAAAAAGGATGCAAATTTAATTTGGTTACAGCATTGCATGATTATGCAATTACTAGTTAAAGCAGCGCAGTGCCAAATTGTAAAAAGTGCTCTGGTCATTGAGGTGCCAATTCTTCCGGGGCTGAAGTGGTTAAAGGTGTACTCCAGACCACAGCTTAACATAATATTAGAAATTTTTTTTTTTTTAATTAAAAATAAAAATGAAAACTAAAAACACACTCCACGGCCATCTTTCACAAAAATGTTTATGTACATATAAAATACAAACTGAACCTTAAAATTTTCTGTCAGATATAAAACAATTTTAAATCAAATTCGACATTTAACCACTTTCGGACCGCCCGCCGTCGTTATACGTCGGTACTTTGATGTTAAATACCGGGGTTATGGCAGCAGTATTTTCTTAAACGGCAGGCAGTCGGATTCACCACAAGGTCACTTTTATCGGCGGCGGGAGAGGGGCCCCCCTCCCGCCGCGTTCCGGTGATCTTTGCCGCTTACCGGAGCCATCAGTAGTGGCGGAGTCGTCTGATCCTTTCCCCTTTGAGGCACTGTGTCGAGTGAGGGAATGATAGCCCCACTCGACTCAGTGACATCTGATGATGCTTTTAAGTGTAATAGTGAGATCTGAGGTCTTTTTGACCCCAGATCTCACATTAAAGAGGTCCTGTCATGCTTTTTTTCTATTAAAAGGGATGTGTATATTCCTTGTAATAGGAATAAAAGTGAGCCAAAATATTTTTTTAAAGGGACAGTGTAAAAATAAAAAGTAAAATAAATAATAAAAAAATTAAAGCGCCACGCTCGCGCGCAGAAGCGAACGCATACATAAATCACGCCCGCATACGTAAACGGTGTTCAAATCACACATCTGAGGTATCGCCACGATCGTTAGAGCGAGAGCAATAATTCTAGCAAGACCTCCTTTGAAAACTCAAAACTGGTAACTTGTAAAAAAATGTAAACTTCGCCTATGGAGATTTTTGAGTATCAAAGTTTGTCGCCATTCCACGAGCGGGTACAATTTAGAAGCATGACATGTTGAGTATCAATTTACTCGGTGTAACATTATCTTTCACAATATAAAAAAATTGGGCTAACTTTACTGTTTTTTTATTTATTTTTTTTATTTAAAAAAGTGTTTTTTCCATAAAAATTGCGTTTGTAAGACTGCTGCACAAATACAGTCTGACATAAAGTATTGCAACGACGCCATTTTATTGTCTAGGGTGTCTGAAAAAATATATATAATATTTGGGGGTTCTAAGTAATTTTCTAGCAAAAAATTGATTTAAACTTGTAAACAACGAGTTTGAAAAATGGGCCTTGTCCTTAAGTGGTTAAGCCAGCAGGTGTAGAGACCTTAGTCTCAAAGATCCAAAATTACTCCCTGCGGCTTAACTGTCTGATAAAATTTACTCCGCTCCAATGTCTCTTGAACTTTTCTATGCTCCAAAATTTGAGGCCTCTGGGGTCCCTATTATGGAACATCCTAAAGTGCTTGGATACACTGTGGGTCTTTACCCCTCTCTTTATGTTGTTCATGTGTTCCCCAATCTAACATGTAAGGGCCTTGAGGTTCTACCAATACTGTATATTGGAGGCCACACTCACATTCCAGCATGTAAACTACCTCTTCGGAAGTATATGTAAAGCGAACCTGAATTTTATATTCATTCTTAGTTACTGAAGGACAGAATTCTTTAAGCTTTTTTAGTATTGACATTAGAATGCTTACAGGCAGTGCACCGTCCACATGCATAAAACCCTGTTAAAAAAAGAAAAAAATATATTTTTAGAATTATAGTACTTGGGGTTGTCAACCACACCTGGGGCTATATAATCCCGTAAGGTAGGAGCTTTCCTATAAATAAACTGTGGACTTGAAGTCAATTTTCAATACCCAAAATGCGTTTATTTACTATTTTTTTTCGAATTTCGATGAACATTGTAATCCAACAGTAGTTTGTATTTCTCATTGTTCCTTTTTAATTATTTGATATATATCGGTTACTAGGGCACTTCTATCTACTTCCTTGTCCAAAGTTGATTTGTCATAACCTTTCTGAATCTTGAAGATAATATTTGGGATTGGGAAAGGAAATCACCCTCCAGAGAGCAATTACATCTGAGCCTAATAAATTGGCCTCTAAGTATATTGCACAACCACATCCTGTGATGGCAACTATTGAGGAGTATATAAGCATCTCGATCTGTTGGTTTGAAGTAATTGCGAGTCTGGAAGTGATCACCCTCCTTAAAAATCTCCAAATCCAAAAAGGCCATACGATCTCTATTGACATTCCACGTAAAAGTGATATTTTTGTTATTCCTATTTAATTTCTGCTTAAATCCTTCTAAGATCACCATATCCCCTTCCAAGACCATTAAAAATCATCTATATACCTCTTACAGCAAACCAGCTGGGGGGGCTTCCTTAAGCACTACCTCTTCCTCTCAGTGTGCCATAAATGAATTGGCCACACTGGGAGCAAAATGAGCGCCCATCACAACTCCCCTTGTCTGTAAGAAGAACTGCCAATCAAACCAAAAATAGTTATTCAACAAACAAAAGCCAAGGCAACTCAAAAGATTTTTTTTTATATATTCTAGACGTAAAGAGTGCACCCCTTGTCCTCTGTGATGCCCTTAAAGTGAATAACTCAACACTAAGTTCACTATATGAACTTGGAGACATCCTGTAAGGACGTTATACCACTACATCGCTTGGTGTCATCTGCAAAGACTGAAATGATACTTTTTTATCCCAGACCCTATATCATTTATAAAGATGTTAAAAAGTAAGGGTCCCAACACTGAACCTTGGGGTACTCCACTAATAACCTTAGACCATTCAGAGTAAGAATCATTAACCACTACTCTCTGAATCTTTTGGCCAGTTTTCTATAAATTTACAAACTGATCCTTCCAAGCCTGTAGACTTTACCTTACACATTAGTCGTGTGTGGAGAAATGTGTCAAACGCTTTTGCAAAATCCAAGTATACCACGTCCACAGCCACCGCTCTGTCCAAGGTTTTACTTACCTCCTCATAAAAAGAAATCAGGTTTGTTTGACAACTTCTGTCTTTCATGAATCTATGCTGTCTGTTGCCTAAAATATTTTTTTCCAGCAAGAACTCATCTAAGGTGTCTTTTATTAAACTCTCCAGTATCTTGCCAAATATAGGAGTTCAACTAACAGGTATATAGTTATTTGGTAAAGACTTTGATCCCTTTTTAAACATAGGCCATATTGGCCCTACGCCAGTCCAGTGGTACTATTCCAGTCCTTAACGAGTCCCTAAAAAATAGAAACAATGGCTTTGAAATGACAGAGCTCATTTCTTTTAGGATTTGTGGATGGATGCCATCTGGTCCAGGTGTTTTATCGACCTTTATTCTGTCTAAATATTTCTGGACCATATCACTTTTGAGCCATTGTGGATCATTTGGGGCTGTGTCAATACCATCCCCATTATGGACTTGAGCTCCCCATGCTCCTTTGTATACACAGAGCTGAAGAAGGTATTTCATTTATTAGCATTTTCTTTATCCTCAGTCACCCATTCCACATTATTTTGTAAGGGGCCTACATACTCAGATCTTATCTTTTTTCTATTTAATATATTTGAAGAATTTTTGGGGGTTTGTTCTTCTACCTCTTGCAATCTGTCGTTCGTTTTGAATTTTCACATCTTTGATTGTGTTTTGACATATTCTGTTATATTTTTTTAACATTTAAACGATGATAGTTTTCCTATATTTATAGTTTTATATTTTTTATATATTGTATATTATTATTATATTGTAGTCTAGAGTGCCCTTTTAATGAAAGGCCTAGCTGCTTTGCTTCTGATGTATGCTTTTCAGCTGATTAAGTGTTTCATTGAGGCTTTAATTGCTAGAATGGGTGGTGTTGTGCAGCCATGGTACTGCAGGCAAGTCTATTTAAGTGCTGGAGATTAGCGTAGCCATATACCCGCTGACAAAGTCCTGCCTAGGATATAACACGTACGCGGGAAGGAGCCATGCATTACGTCACCTGTGGCCATCTGACTGGATTATATGTGTATATGTATACATATGTATATGTTGCAACAATACCACTTTTTAAAACTTTTTTTCAAGTACTCGCTGATACCGAATACTGATACTTTTTTATGTTATGTGAGTGGCACTAATATGCAGCATTGATGATGCGTGGACTGTGTCAATAGTTTTTTTTTATTTTATTATTTTTACAATTTTATTTTTTACAAATTCTTTTTTTTAATTATCTCTTACAATTTTTGTAAGGGTAGGACAAGACTTCAAAAACTGACCTGCCTGGCACAATCTCTCCATCTTCCTAAAGGCCCTCTCATCCGCAGAGAGACGTATGAAGCCCAACTGCATGGGTTCTACCTCCCTGGCAGACTCGGTACCAGGAGGTATGAGAGGTGAGGGAGGCAAGGGTGGGACTACAAAGCTCGGAGCTAAATGTACAGGAGGCTTTTACAAGCGCTCCTTAAAGGAAGGTCTTTCTTGGTCTCTGGAGTCAATGAGAAAGGCAAACGTGATCAACTTCTTCAGCTCAGCGAGTATGTCTCAGGCTGCTATCTCATCTTTGATGTTATCCGAGAGACCATGAGAAAAAGCAGCTACGAGGGCCTCATTGTTCAAAGCAACCTCTGCTGCCATAGTACAGAATTCAATGGCATAATCAGCAACAGTTCTCGTACTCTGATGGACATGTGGCTCTTGGCAGAAGTGGAACATGCAGGAATGTCAAATACCCTTTTAAAAGAAGCCGCAAACTCTGGGTAACTCAGGACAACAGGTTTTTGCGTCTCCCATAGGGGGTTTGCCCAGGCCAAGGCTCTCTCAGAAAGCAAAGATATCACGAAGTCTACTTTGCTTCTGTCTGTGGGAAATGCCTGGAGCAGCATCTCACAGTATATCTCAATCTGGTTAAGAAACCCTCTGCATTAAACTGGATCGCCCCCGAATTGCTGGGGAAGCAGAGCAAAACCAGACCTACCTCTTATAGAGTTAGTACTCGAGGCGGGTGCCTGCACAGAGACCTGTGTCAGCAGCAGGGACTGCCTGTGACACAGGTTGTACCGGAGTAGCCACAGTGCAAGGGTCCAGGTGAGCAGTGCGAATAAGAAGTGTTGATAACGCTATGGCAAACTGATTTATGCGGTGATCCTGCTCATCCAACCTGGAAAAAATATTATCAGCAAGTGGATTGACTGCATCTTCTGAATTCATGGCCTTCGCCTACTGTCAAGAACCATGAATCAGACGGAGACAGAAAATGCAGTAAAAAAAATCACACCATTTAATATAGTGGTAAAAATGGTACAAATACGGTAGTAAATTTAGTCAAAACATAGCCAGGGTTCGGTAACCAAATCGGGAAGTCAGAACAAGCCAGGAAATCGGGGAGCCAGAGATCAGCATAGTCAGAGCAGCAGACAGGATCAGGAACCGGAAAGTCTCTAGATATGTTGACCAAGGCGAAGGCACGGGAGATCTAATCCAGGCAGCTTTAATAGCCAGCAGGGCTTGTTAACGAGCAGGATATGATCACCAGGTCAGTCACTGTGGAATGATAAATACTGGTAATTAACCGACAGCTGAGCAGCCTGAGCTCTGAGAAGGGAGTGCTAAGCCTAGCCCTGACAGCACTACAATAGTTTTACCATAAATTAGAGATTTATATTTGCTATATGCGATCACATCTCTATATAACTAAAGAAAAAAGGAGTCCCCCCCCCCCTCATGCAGAGGTTGCATGGGTATGTTACAGAACGTGGGGACATTCTGTAACTATTGCCTCTGGACCTACTTCTTGCTATGTATGATGCCTATGTACATAAAAATATATATATGTTTTAATGAGATATGACTTTTATTCTTAGACAATATCCACACTATACTGCAGAAATATCCCTTAGGAAGGCACCAAGTAACTCCGAAATACGTTGGATATGCCTATGCAACCTCTGTATGTAGATATAAATAGTAATATTGTGTGATTTTGCAATGTGCAATCGTGTATCACATTTTTTATCATGTACAATTTTTGATACATTTTCCCAATACTTTTTGTATGTAATTTTCTACTAATAAAACTACAGCTTTTACATTTAAAGCGGAACTTCAGTCATCTTTTCAACTTTACATCTATTAAATCTTCTGCCCTTGTTTTAAATTTGAATAGTAAAACATTTTTTTTCTGCCAGTAAATTCCTTATACAGCCCACTTCTTGTTTCTTGTCTGGTAAAAAACCTAGGCTTATGACATCATGCATAGCTCTCTCTCTCTCTTTCTCTTTCTCTTTCTCTCTCTCTTTCTCTTCTCTCTCTCTCTCTCTCTCTCTCTCTCTCTCGAGAGAGAGAGAGAGAGAGAGAGAGAGAGAGGGGGAGAGAGAGAGAGGGGGAGAGAGAGAGAGAGAGATTGCCAGGAAGGGAGGGGGATGAGTCATAACAGGGCCAATGAGAGCTGCAGAGCTGGAGGTGTGCCTCCTGTGTGTCTGTGTAAATCCAGGAAGTGAACAGGCAGCAGCTCCAGCTGCCCACAGTTAAAATGGTTGCAGCCAGACTTAGTGGAGGGAGATTTCTGCAGCATATTTGGCAAGTACAGAATCACGGTATATATAAAATAATATGCAAAGTGGTTGGAGGGAAGCTTCAGAATGGCAAAGATGTTTTTATTACAAATTATGTGAGCAGACTGCAGTTCCTCTTTAAGTATATGTCAGCGGGGAAGTGTCAGTGTTTGTCACACACCTTGTGGCAGAGCCTGATGTGTAGAGGGAGATCTCTCATATAGCCCCGGCTCAGGGACCACTGATGTTGCGACAGTGGCCACGAGACCGCGGTGAGCTAAGAGTGCCTTAAGATCTTCCGTTGGTCGTAGGGATGCATGGCAGGTACATCACCAGAGTTGGACTGGGAAGCTGAAACAGTGGATGGCAGCAGGAACAGCAGGCCCCCGGCTGAGTAGGGAGTAGCTGGTAACAGGTACGATCAGACTGGCAGTACATATTTCATGAAGGACCAGCCTCACCAGGCACAATGCAGGGCAGGATAGACGAATGATTGGATACAGGATCAGACAAGCCAAATTGGCAACAGATGATCAGGTATAAACATAAAATGGCAGGCAGAGAATGGTCAAGGTGCAGGCAGAGGTTGGCAACAGAATATCAGGCAGGTATGTAGAGATAAACAAAGTCTTAAGGCAAGCCGAGGTCAGGACAGAAGAGCAAGAGTGGTCAGGATAAGCCGGGTCAAACACAGGAATCAAACTCAGAGCACAGGAACATGGGTAAAGCTGCAGATCAGACAGTAAAAGACTAGTGCAGCTGCTGCACTTATATAGGCCATTTGGCACCAGTGTTAATGGGTAACACATGCTTGCATGCACATAGGCATTTACCTCTGTGTACAAATATTTGTGCGAATTGCATATTTGTGCGCCTGTGCCCGGTAAGACAGGCGCCTGGAGGATCACGCATGTGCATTCGCTTTTGCCTCGGAGCTTCGACTACATTAAGGCCAGCCCATCCCTCACAGTTTATTTCTTGATTTGAAGGTGTGGGTGGTGTGTTTCCTGTTGACAATGGGGACTAGCACAAGTAATTAAAGACTGTCAAAAGCTCACCACAATGTTTGGGGAGTTTTTACAGTGAAATATATACACTATATATATTATATATATACTATTTGTAAACTCCGCTTTTTATTTTAATTTTTATATTTCCCTGTAATTATGCCATTGCAGCGTATAGTTTGGTGGAGCGCATTTGCGTTCCACATATCCTGGATGTTTATAGTCTTACCGGATATTCACTCCAAATAGAGGTGTGAACCGCATGTGCTTTCCACCTCGTATAGACATTTATTTTTAGTTCCGGGATTCGCTCCAATCGACGTCACGCGTTGTTTACGTGAGCTTCTATTGGCCAATAGCTTCCCGAGTCATCCAGCAGCCTTCGACCCTCTGTCCGTGGCCGGCACGTGACTCGTAATGTATTACGATAGACGGTTATGGATGATGAGGGCGTGTCGTTGCGACGGTCATATGAGTCATGACTGGTCGTGTCAGCCCGGATTGGCTATAGTACCATCACCTGACTCTTTAGTAATGGTGAGGGCGACAATCACTGCGCTATTGGTCATTCCATTCCGAGGCTTGGTTTCACAATCCTATACTTGCCCACCATGATTGGTTTACTTTGCTGTTGACGTCATCTCTCGGGACCCGGAAGTGGCGTCTCACATGGTGGATACAGGTGCGGCTTTTTGTAAATTATATTTTGCATATATATAGGCATTGCTATGGCATACAGGCATATACCCCAGTTGAAGTCCTAGCGGACGAAACGCGTCGGGTCTGATATGCCTGTTATGCCATGATTGAGTAAGCTCTTAGAGATTTTACCCGTTTTTGTACCCTGGCCTCTGTTGTTGTCTATGAGCCATTGTACTTTTATCATACCTGGTCTCTGCTGCGGTTCATGAGCCAGTGTAATTCTTTGATTGTTAAAACTTTGATTAAAGTTTTTTGGAAGCAGTTTTACGCTATGTGGAGTTTCCTCTCTGTTTTTTGTATCTGAGGATCTGTATGATCAATTGAGCTTTGGAGTTCGTGAGGCCGTGTTATGGAGATCTTCACCTTCCAGCGTCCCTACTAACGGATGCAGTAGCATTTCAACCACCACCATTCGTTTAATCTTAAGCTCATTCTGACTCCAAAGCCGCTGGCTGGCGAGTCCTTCACCTTTGGTAAGAGTATTTTTTACATACCTATATCCACAGTTGCAGTTTACCATTTGATTACATGGGAACCATCCAGGTCATCCGAAGGAAGTCCTAGAGGCCTAACTTCCAAGTGTACCTCCATAGGACTAACATTTGGACCCACACCTGGTCTTATTTGAGTTTTTGCATGGACTGTATTTATATATATTTGCATCTATAACAAGATAACTTCTTTTTGTTCATGTACATGCCTTTTAAACATATACGCATCTGTATAGTACCTGTTTTGAGCAGGCCCACACATTTGCATAACTGTCCACTAACACAATAGTTGTTGATTCACAATCTTATGGTTATATACACCTGATCCAATCTAAGTTCTTATGTTTTTCCTTTTTTTCTCTTTTTCTCACGTTTGATTAGCACATTCATCAAACTCTATATTAATATCCCTTTGGGGGCAATATAACCAATTTTCCATCTGGTAGTTATCTATCGAATCTTATTCATAATATTTCACACATGGGAATATAAGGGTAATGACCTTGTTATTTTAGTTTTTTTTCACTCATTTCTTAGATATGGGATTTGATAAAAGCTCACTTCACTAAATACCTCACTGGGCTGGTTCAGGCCCTCAGATTGATATTCTGGTGGGTCCTGCCCAATAAGGAACAAGTTTATTTTAGCGCCACACTTTATTCTTTATATACACTATATTGAAGTGTTTTTATTAAAAGCTGGCAGGTTTGGGTTCTCTTGACAAAGGTAAGCTTGTGTTAGCTTTCTAATGGCAGCAGCCCAATCACTTCCAAAACCCCCAGAAAGTGCTGCATCACTCGCCCCAGCACACATACAACAACATACCTCTCCATCGTGTAGTCCAGGCTCCGGTGTGCAATCTGTAGGCTAGACACAGCCATGACAGATGTTCGTGTGTAGAGCGGAGGGAAATCAGCAAACATCTGATCGCTGATCATCCCTGCAGTAAACGAACCGGGAAGAGCATTTGTCACTTCTGGGTTCAGAGCTGTAATTTTCCAGCTTCTGTGGTTGGGAAAGCAGCTAATCAAGTATGATTTGATTGCCTGCAATGGAGTGCATAGGCCCCTGATGTCTCATTAACCACTCTAGAGACATTTTTTTCATTTTTCGTACAGTTAAAGTGTTACTGAACTCACAACAGTAAAATCAGTCTGTATATGCTGCAAAGCATGCTTGTTATACTCACTGTGGGACCTAAGAAGTTAATCCTCTGCATTGTGTAAAAAGGCCGCTTGATCTTGTATGCACAGATCCTGCCTTTCCTGCACTGTCCCCTTGGACAAGTCCAGATAAGACAGAGCCTTTGTCTTTGACCAGAGTAAGGCTGCACCTGCTCATTTTGGTGTGTATAGAGAGGTTTTTTTTTTCTTGGGAGAGTGCATGTGATTAGAACAGGGCCAATTGACACTGTCCAGACATATCCAGACAGAGAGTCAGGAGCCCTGCGTGCAGTATGCAAACTCCTCCTACAAGCTTCACCAGGAACTGATAGAAGTCACAAGACTGCTACATATTACTGATGAGAAAAGGTATTTAGCAGCTTATATTTACTAAAATAATTGCATTTTCATATTCTGTGTACTGTGGGAGACCAGATCTAGTGAATGCAGTGTCCTGGGTTTAGTAACACTTTAACCGCCAGTTGACCAGCCGCTGCAGTTATATTGCGGCAGGTTGGCAAAGCTGCACAAATCATCGTAGGTGTAAGTCCGCTCTTTAGGACGCTATTGCAGGTGTGCGCACTGCCGGAGCATCCTAAACAGCGTGTCCCCGCGATCGCTCATGACAGAACGAGAACGGGGATGTGTGTGTGTGTCAGGGGAGAGGAGACAGATTGTGTGTTCCTACTAAGTAGGAACAACGATCTGTCTCCTCCTCTAGTCGCTCCCATCCCCCCACAGTTACAACACAGTGAGGGAACACATTTAACCCTCTGATCGCCCCCTAGTGTTAACCCCTTCCTTGCCAGTGACATTTATACAGTAATCAGTGGCTATTTTTAGCTCTGATCACTGTATAAATGTCAATGGTCCCAAAAAAGTGTCAAGTGTCCAATCTGTCCGCCACAATGTCACAGTACTGATCTAAATCGCAGATCGCCGCCATTACTAGTAAAAAAAATAATAAAAATTACATAAATCTATCCCCTATTTTGTAGACGCTATAACTTGTGCAAATCAATCAATATATGCTTATTGCGATTTTTTTACCAAAAATATGTAGAATACATATCGGCCTAAACTGATGAAGAAATTTGTATGCTTACATCCGATGATTTTCACTCTTTCTATTTGGAAAAAATGCTCCCGCCAGTTCTCCCTTTCATCTCTATGTCCACCCCTGTTAAATGTGCTGTTTAATCCTGACATACCCGATAGTTTATCATATACTAGAATGCTTCCATGGACTCTAAATCTTGTACACCCACTCACCCACACACTTTTATCCTTTGAGGAAATTCAATGGAAACACCAACCCCCTAAACATCTATTCTATTCTTACCTCCAAATTAAACATTACTTTGGCTCCAAATCCCCCACCCTCACTCTAGACAAACCTACTCCTTTCGAGCTTTTATGTGCCCAGGGCCCATACCAAACTCATCTTATTTCTGAAATGTATAAGTATCTACATGAGGTTCTTCCACTCACCCCCACATATCACAACTACATGAAGAAATGGTCCCAAATCATCGAACAACCCATCCCCATCCCTCAATGGCAGAAAATATGGGAAGTTACGTCCAAATTCTCACGATGTGTCGAGCAGAAGGAGACATCCTATAAAATACTACTATTTTGGTACAGAACTCCGGAGGTCCTACATAGATACGGCCCTAAAGCTCCCCGGATATGTTGGAGATGCCGTGCTGACATCGGCTCCCACTTTCATATTTTCTGGGAATGCCCCTTTATCCAACCCTTCTGGTTCTCTATTCATACATATTTACAAAACCTTTTTGAAGCTAATCTTCCTTTAAACCCAATCCACTTTCTCCTAAGCTTGCCATTCCCAGGCCTCCCTAAAACATGCCCAAAAACTAGCTGGCTTTATCCTTTTGGCAGCCAAACAAGCCATACCCTTGAGATGGTTATCCTCATCCCCATCCACCCTCTCACAAGTCCTGCAAATATTGGAGTAAATTCGCAGAATGGAACACCTCACTGCTACTATTCACAATACACTTCCTCAATTTTCAAGGATTTGGGATCTGTGGGACCACACAGAGCTAAACCCCGGAAATACTTCCCTCACTCTTTAAGTGCACATTATTCTCTTGAACATATAGGGTAAATGCATGCCCTATCGGTCCCATCCACATATTCCCCCGGAGATTCCATGGTGCACCCCCACCTTCCCCCCCTCTCTTTTCCTTTGTGGGAATCCCTTGGAACACCTCTGTCTGGTATAGGCTTTCCTGAGACCCCGCTAACCCCGGACCCAGTGAGCAACGACCCCTATGATGTGAACTACTAATATACCTAGACTGCCCCCTCCCTGGGTCCTTTCCCACCCTTAATCCCTATCTACACTTCCTTTTCATGATTTATATACCTGTCTTTTTGTTAAACTGTGAAATTTGGTAACACTGTGACCTGGCTTTAGAAATCTCAACTTATGCTAAATATTTTTCAAATGATTGTACTCGCTTTGTACTGACAATTGTTTGATGTTAACTCTCTTTTGTATTTTCTTTGAAACTCTTTAATAAAAAATACAATTTAAAAAAAAAAAGAAGAAATTTGTTTATTTTTTGGGGGGATATTTATTATAGCAAAAAGTACAAAATGTTGTAATTTTTTTTTTTTTCAAAATTGTCGCTATTTTTTTGTTTATAGCGCAAAAAATAAAAACTGCAGAGGAGATCAAATAGCTCCATTTGTGGGGAAAAAAGGACATAAATCTTGTTTGGGTACACCGTCGCACGACCACGCAATTGTCAGTTAAAGCGACGCAGAGCTGTATCGCAAAAAATGCCCTGGTCAGGAAGGGGGCAAATCCTTATGGGGTTGAAATGGTTAAAATCTGTAATTTTGGCTATAAAATTACCTAAATTCCCAAGCATATTGTATATTTTCTAAGCAGAGGCCCTATCGAATTTACCAATGGTAGTTACAATTTTTTACGTCACACAATACTTGCACAACTGTATATCACATTTATATTTTCAGTAAAATTACACTAAAATTATTTTTAGTGTGCACAAACAGTCTGATCCCCATCTTTTTTGTACACAATTAGCTAGTGTAGCGTAAATAGATACCAAATGTGTCAGGCCTCAAAACTGCATGTGTGAAAAAATACGGTACCCAAAATTATCAATAGGAGACCCTTCAAATGCCTTTACAGCCCATCAGTTTGAGTAAACCATAATTGATAGAATAGAATTTTTGCTCTCACTCCAATGTTGACAGTGATATATACAGTGGGCATATAAAAGAACCACCTTCCTTTTAAAATAATCATACTTTGTTGCATTGCAGCCTGAAATAAAAATAGATACAGTTTTTGTTTTATCCAGCTGTATTTACTCAATGCAACTTATAACATCCAATTGAAAGATGTAACACCAGAAACAAAAAAGTTCAAAAATAGAATCACTGAGTTGGAAAAAGGACACCCCCTCCTAAAAATTACTTGTAAATGCAATCAGGTGTAGCTAATCACCTTCATAAGAGGCACAAAATGTAATTTGAGTTTCAATTGTGATCAGCTGTGGTAATTTTGAATAGCTCCGCATGAAAAGAGCTTTCCTGAAGCATTTCAGTCCCTGGTATTGCAACTGATGCAAACAATTAATTATGGGTGGCAAGGCGCTGTCAAAAGATCTCTGGGATAATGTTGTACACAAGCACAAGTCAGGAGATAGATACAAAAAAAAATTCAAAGAGTGAAGTCTATTATTAAGAAGTGGAAGATATTTGGTTCAATACAGACCCCCCTGGATCAGGGCGTCGTTTCAAACTGGATGAAGGAGCCAGGAGGAAACTGGTTAGAGAGGCTGCCAAGAGGCCAACAGCAACTGTGAAGTAGTTGCAGTTATTTATAGCAGAGTGGTCATTGTGTGCATGTGACAATTACACAAGTTCTCCACAAATGTGGCTTGCATGGGAGGGTTGCAAGAAAAAAGCCACTGCTCATGAAAGGCCAAATGCAGTCACGACTGAGCTTTGCCAAAACACACCTTGAAGATTCTGAGGTCGCATGGAAAAAAATGTTATGGTCAGATGAGACTAAAATTGAATTATTTGGCCTCAATACCAAATAATATGTCTGGCGGAAACCCAATACACTCCTACAGTAAAGCATTGTGGTGGTAATATCCTGGTATGGGGATGTTTCTCTGCTGCAGGGACTGGAGCACTTGTCAGGGTAGAAGGAAGAATGGATGGGGCAAAACACTGTCAAATTCTTGAAGAAAATCTACTGCCCTCTGCCAGAAAGTTGTCAATGGGAAAAAGGTTTACCTTTCAACATGACACTGACCCAAAGAACACAGAAAAATTACCACACAGTGTTTGAAGAAGAAAAAAGGTGAATGTGCTTGCATGGCCTAGTCAAAGCCCAGACTTAAACCCCATTGAAAATCTGTGGAATGATTTGAAGACTGCAGTCCACAAACCGTCACCATCTAATTTTACAGAACTTGAGAAGTTCTGCAAAGAAGAGTGGGCAAATATTGCAAAGTCTAGATGTGCAAAGTTAGTAGAGACATATCCCAACAAACTAAAGGCTGTAATTAATGCAAATGGTGGTTCAAAAAATACTAACACATAGGAGTGATCGCTTTTCCAACTCAGCCATTCTGTTTTTTAATTTTTCAAAATTTCTTCGGACATATTGGTGCTATATCTTTTACTTGAATGTTATAAGTTGCACTGAGTGAATACAGCAGGATAAAACAAAAGCTGTGTCTGTCTTTATTTCAGGCTGCAAAGCAACAAAATGTGATTTTTTTTCTATATCTACTGTACCATGTGTAGAGCAACTAGTGTTTACATACATGTGTGCTCGTGTTTGTCCACAGCAACTCTAGCGGTCTGGGGATTTTAAATCCCCACTCTTCTTCTTTTCAGTCAACACTTCCAGGATGAACCAGATGGATTATGTTAGGTCAGTGCCATCGATGTGACGGTGCTGACCAATCAGAATCTATCTGGTCTATCCTAGAATCGCTGATGGAGAATAATGTCTGGTTTTAGATCACCTTTACATTTTTTCTGTAAAGGTGAACACTTTATCTTTATCGCTCACAAGGGGGCTGACAAGCCCCTATGTAAGAGCATTGGGCTGAGCTTGGTAAATGAGGTGAAGCTCTGTTAACTTCCATTATTCAATCATGTGCATGCAAAAATACTGTTTTTTTATTTTTATTTTCTTTGCACGTGATCTTCTTTGAAAAGTTAAACTTCTCCCCATTCACTAAGCTTTGGGGAAAAGTTCTTTGCAAAGTGAACAGCCTGTTTTGCCTTTTAATAAATCTACTAGATGCATTGGATTTCTGATAGATCAACAGGTAGTTTTCTTTACTTGCAGCATATTTATGAGAAATACCATGTGTTTATTTTGCAGAGATGTATTGCACATGTTTTTGAATGACAATTGCACGGTCATGCAACACTTTACCCAAACAAAGTTTTTAGCATTTTTTTTACACAAATAGAGCTTTCTATTGGTTGTCAGCACTGATATGCACTTGTAGGTGGCACGGGCGGGCACTACATAGCAGCACTGGCTCTCTGTGTATGGGACCGATGTCCCTCTGACAGAAGCCGGTAATCGGCTTGTTTTTTCCCCTCACGCTGGCAGATAGCAACATTTTAAAGCTGATTGGCCTAAAAAAAACACAAATGAAGAAATATGAAAAAAGAATTTAAAAAGGCTATAAAATATAAATGAAGAATGTACAGCAAACATGTTACAGATAAAATGTGAACTCAGGCTTTGGTAACATTTTTTTTTTCATTCTATAGGAACAAGAGGGAAGAGCAAAGCTTCAGGCAGAGGTACTCAGTCTTAAGAGGACCCAAGAAGAAGCATTTACTGGAACTTTGCCCCATGATGGTGGTGCCAAAATACTCAGGGGTGGAAACAGTAACTATGAAGGATCAGCCAGTGACTGTACAAAAACAGCCAAGGACTGAATAACTTTTCTTCTTAACATGGGGATGGGCGAATTGTGTCATTAAAGGTCAACAAAAAGATTTTTATGAAAAACCAGTACAAAGCCAACAAAACATCCATCAGAAAGAGGATAGAATATTTACTGAAAGGTAGTGAAAGTACAGGAAGAGTTGTTGCTAAGATGTACCAAAAGTGCAAACAAGTCAAACACTGAACCATTCAGGCAAATATGTGTGGAAGGCTAAGAACCACTAAAAGAGGCATATTTTTTGGGAACTATGCCAGTTTGTTAGGATGCCTATGCAATGGAAGCAAAATATTTCAGGATGTGTAAACTAAAAGTTACTATAACTAGTGATGAACGTCTTGACTGTAGAGCAAAACAAGATTTTGATTAACTGAAAGAAAATAAGTAAGTGAAACATATGCAAAGCTTGATGAGATCACCAGTGGACTAATTTATACACTTGCAGTATATTCAGGTAAGGTTTAAAAAAAAACTGTGAAGGGGGAAAACAAAAACATAATTGTTCAGGGAAGATATTTTCCAAGACAAAATGCAATTCATAAAGTGGGTTATTAAGACTGAGTTTATTTCAATAAGAGAAAAAATGATGTAGTGTGATGGTGGGACATTACCAATGAAGAATGACCTCAAGTTAATGACTCTGAATATACACCATCTAAATGTCTTCCAGTGATCATCTTCGATGTCTCTGCCATCATGAATGTATTTCTGGAACAATAAAGGGTGACATTTCTCTACATTGTGATACCCTTTGAAAATGATTGTTCTCTCATGGTTTATTATTTAAGCAAGAAAAGTCATAGCTGTACCTGAACTCATAACCAGTTGAAAGACGAAAAACTTCCACACACATGTATTGGTATTCTGGGACCTGACTGAACAGAAATAACTGGTTTTAACACTGAATCTCAATCTACTAAAACATTTCAATAAAAAAAGGCGTATTCTCCAAAAAAGATAACAATATTGCTAACGTATATGTGCACAAAAAAAGCAATTTACTCGTCATACCTGATCTAAGGCCCTTGATATAAGAGAATTGTTTGCATGTGTTGACTTAAAGGAGAAGTTTTGGTTATATAAAAAACAAACATACAAACTCACTTCAATGCTGCAGCATTGGTGTGTGTGCATCCCATGTTGACTCTAAGACAGAGAACTGAGCAATCACATGACCACTGATAACTCTGGTCTTGGTCTGACTATCAGTCACTGCTCTCCACTCTGTCCCTCCAGCGCTCACTTAGCTGGCTTTGGCTCTCAGCTGCAAACAGAGACCCGGAACCAGCTTTCAATCAGGCAGCTGGGTCGATCCCAACAATATGGTTGGGAGCCTTCCAGAGACTGCAGGGGCTCTTCCACATCAGCTGACAGTGGGCAGTGGGTCTGCTATAAGCTGACTCTGGGTCAAAAAATCTTTGGCCATACTTCTCTTTTAAATAGAAATGTGGTATTTAAAATGTAGCAAATGTTACATTGTTACAAGGCAATCTGCTAGCAAATCTCTGATGAGTATGCTGTTGGGTTTCATAAGGAAAAGATCATTGTATGTGGCAGCTTTTCAGACCTTTCTCTTTTCTGTGGGAAACATATTCTATGTACCTTGATATAAGGCGTAAGTGCAATTGCATGTTTTAATTGCCAGACACTGCCCCTAAATAAGCCCTTTATAGCAGCCTAAAGCCTAGTACACACCACTGACAGCTCCAGTCAGAGCCGCTGTACTAACAATCTGATGTTAGTACAAAGATCTCCCCTGCTGTTCTGTTGTGTTCTGACAGGGGGACACCCCCCCACCAGAGCACTCCAAGCAACGCTCACAGCCATTGGCTGCTTTTCCAGCATGCTCATCTGACAGAAGCTGGCTTCTGTCAGACCGGCTGCCATACACATGGGCTGATGGTCAGCCAGTTTTTTTTGAACCGGTTGATTTGGCCCAACATTCGGCCTGTGTGTACTAGGCTTAAGGGACATTTTCAGGCTAAAAAGCAATACAATAAATTCAGTTCTGATCCATTCCATAGGCCACTTTTTGTTATAAAGCTGTAAGGAAAAGAAATGGATTCACAGTGCGTCACTAGGAGGGAGATGTGCAGGACCCATGTCTATTCAGAAACAGAGTGTGTCTGAGTGACAGGGGATGTGACATCTTCCTACATGGATTGCAACAAACAATTATGGAGTGCCTAAGGATGGGAGCTCAGGGATTACACATTGGGTAATTTCACACATATATAAATGTTTTTGTTTTGCTTAGCTAGAGTGTGAAAGCATTATAATTGCAGAGTGATGTAAAAATGCAATAATAAAGATGAATGCTTGCTAGTGTGATATCTTAGGGCCAGCATCCCTGGAGAAAGTACCTGCCCTGGTTGGAGGCATTCCTCCGACATGTAGGTGAGGTTAGCTCACCTAGATGTCCCGGTAAGGGACAGGAAAGAGATGTTGTCCACCTGTAGGCAAGTTAGTAAGAAGTTTTGATGTAACATCTGCTGGTGGTGAACTAAGCGGTAAAAATGATATGGAGAGTGAAAAACCATACCTGTGAGACTGGAGTACAGGTACAAAAGAGGTAAGAACAGTGACACAGGGTTTGTCACCTTTAGCAATCATGCCACAAGGTCTCTCTACCAGTAGATGAGCAATCAGGGGAAGGTGGGTTTGGTGATCGGCAGGTGACCGGAAGGGGGGTTGAAATGTAGAGAATCCTAGCATTCCCTGCAGCTCTCTTATGGTCATGTGCAGGTCTGCTGAACTACACATCCTCTGAATATTGTATTTGTAAATGCTAATGAATAGTAACTAAGAAATGAGCCTTCCTTGATTACACGCGTGTCAGGGAACGAGACTATAAGATGTATGATGAGTAATGATCAAAGGAGGGTTTATGTGTTAGGATAATAATATGATCTTTACAGGATCGTACATCTTAGTGCCATACACATTTATAGTCAGCGATTATATGCAAAGTACATAATAATAATGCTAGTTGTTATAAACAGTATATAAAGTGTGGTTATACAATATTATACAATATAGAAGCTAAAATGGCGATTATGGATTTGGTTGAGAATACCATGCTGCCACGTACTTATCTCAAGAAAAGATGTTTGTGAGAACATGTTTGTGAAAACATACCAAAGAGCGCAGACGTGCATGGTACTCTCACTCTGCAGCTTCTGCAGCTGGGCTTGGGTGACTTGCTGATAACATATCCTATAAAGGTGATATTAAGCTGTATTGAATTCAGAGCATACTGTGACTGCCTTAAGTGTGTATGCTCTCCGTAATTACGAATAAACTACCATTTGTAATTCTCTCGGTCTGAAGGTTGATTCCTATTGAGATGAGAATATTTCTATGCATATTTGGCGCCGTGATACCGTTGCGCAATTAGATTATCACTGTAGTCTCCTCGGTTTCAGAACGATAAGCAAACGGGGCCCACAAGGTGTGGGAATATAATACTACTCACAATGTTTGTTTATACTCAGGGAATGGAGAGAATATAGTGATGTTATTGATAAAACGCGCATACAAGAACCCAGTCGAGAGAATATTAATTATTAACTATAAATTTTACAAGTTATGCGCTCCCCTTGGGTGACCCCAAAAACAAAATTAATAATAACCAACTCCGTGCTTACTAGTGCGATAATATTAAATACAAATAATATGAATGTTGAATAAATAAATAAATAAGGTGTGAAAAAACAAGTGCTTGTTACACCATAAATTAGTGCTTAATAGTGCTTGTTACACCATACATAGTGTCTTAATCAACATAAAAAGTGCTTAGTGCTCAATATACAGTATCCTGCTTTTTTAAAGGAAAAAATTAATAAATAATGAAAAAAAGTTCTCTTTGGCACTCTAAAGAGTGCGTGCAAATAATGTCCAGCAGTGATAGTAAAACAATGCGTGCAGGTGGTGTTCAGCTGTGACAACAATCCAACATCATGCCGAAGAGTCCAAATATGCTTTGGAGCCACCCCTGGGCTCAGTCTCAGTGTCTGCTGCACTCCTCCAGCTGGAAACAATGTGGCTCCATACATAAAATGAAAAGGGAACTATATAGTGTAATATAGTCAAAATACTTTTATTAAAAGAAAACACTCCCCACATCGGGGTACTCATATGGCACTGGTGCGTCAGTGCACAAAACTATAACGGCTTTCTATGCAAAATCACTGGATGTTTGGTGCGGTAGGCTGTGCTGAGACAGCGCTGGTGTAAAGTCCGTTGTCTCAGCACAGCATACCGCACCAAACATCCAGTGATTTTGCATAGAAAGCCGTTATAGTATGGTGCACTGACGCACCAGTGCCATGTGAATACCCTGGTGTGGGGAGTGTTTTCTTTTAATAAAAGTATTTTAGCTATATTACACTATATAGTTTCATTTTTCATTTCATGTATGGAGCCACATTGTTTTCAGCTGGAGGAGTACAGCAGACACTGAGACTGAGCCCAGGGGTGGCTCCAAAGCATATTTGGACTCAGGGTAGAAGCTGAGTCACACGCTCTGAGGTGAGCACATTAGCTTAAGGGGGTCACGAAGGAGCACAGGAGCATGTTTTGCGGCACTCAGATTATCTTCGGCATGATGTTGGATTGTTGTCACAGCTGAACACCACCTGCACGCATTGTTTTATTATCACTGCTAGACAATATTTGCACGCACTATTTAGAGTGCCAAAGAGAACTTTTTTTCATTATTTATTATTTATTAATTTTTTCATTTAAAAAAGCAGGATACTGTATATTGAGCACTAAGCACTTTTTATGTTGATTAAGACACTATGTATGGTGTAACAAGCACTATTAAGCACTAATTTATGGTGTAACAAGCACTTGTTTTTTCACACCTTGTTTATTTATTCAACATTCATATCATTTGTATTTAATATTATCGCACTAGTAAGCACAAAGTTGGCTATTATTAATTTTGTTTTTGGGGTCACCCAAGCGCAGCGCATAACTTGTAAATTTATCCTATGCACGTTATATGAAGCGTAATTAGCGCATGCAGCTGGAGGTAGCACAAGCAAGGCATAAGATCATTGTGGCTCACAGAATTTTTCCAATTTGAATTATTAACTATACCTATCATATAGAAGTATAAGATTTTCATTTGTTGAATATGTTGTCTTTTCTATCTGTATGTTACATGCTGCTTTCCTCTCACTAACTACAACTGTGTTTGTGTGTGTGGGGGTTCCTGCAGGGTATCTGAATAGCAGGTACTGTTATATGTCCTTCTGAGGACACAAGAAGAATTAGACCAGTTACCTTAACGGTTGGCTGGTACAATGGGGGGGCTATAATTGTGTGCATAAATGTGAGTAAGACAGGTCGTGGTAAGTGACCATCTTGCTGAGCGAGACAGTGAGTAAAAGAGTATTCGTCTTAGTAAAACGCACAAAACCAATAGTAACAAAACTTCTCTTCTTATCTGGCTTCATACCTTCTTTGACTATCCAGAGTTTCACTTTCATCTTTTCACATTGATCACTCCTAGCTTCGCAGGGTCCTAAAGGACCTCGTTCAAGGTTGAATACACCCTGTCCTGACAGTCTCTGGAAAAATCCTCACAAGGAGGCAAGGGGTGTAAAGGTGCAACGTCAGTCTTAGCAGACTAAGTGATGGACCGCTGAACACCAATTCATTAATCTTTGAACTTGTTCTAAGGTTAAAAAAGTGAATATGTCTTAACTTGCGCACCCCCAAAACCCATGAAGCTGATCAATGTAGTGGCTGGAGGGATATGAGCCTTTCACCTGCAACACCTAAGTGGTGGCAGAAGGATTGGAGAAAAAAAACCTGTGGGCCGCTTCTGTATATCTTACTTTTTTTTCACTATCTCTGCCTTTCATATCACACTTCTCAGTGTTCAGTGTTAACATCCTAACTATGCTAGCTGTGCAAATTCGCTGGGATGCTTGGGTTCATTGCCCGAGTGAGGACAGTGCACTGTCTGATCTGATGCGAAAATGCTGGCTGCTTGCTCAGAATGTGAAACGATGTACTAACACAGCGATAACTAAGTCTGTTTAGGTGCATAAGGATAAAATTGGTATAGCTGCATATTAACTTAAGTATATAACTCAATTGTTATAGTTGTATAGTGTTTTAATCATCATAGACTCTGCAAAGCTATAAGATACCTAATTCTAATTCTAATTCTGAAAAATAATTTAGATAAATGTCACACGCCATTGAGCTATTCCATGGATTTTATTAACAATTTCAATGTTTAAGCAACAACTGCATCCACCACTCATCTGTAACCCTGATCAAGTCACTGATGATGAGAGAGGACAGTATATAAGATTGCATAGCTTCGCCCATGCCTCCACCCAATGTAACTGCTCCATGCTATCCTCCAGCAACCAGTAATACATGTGATGCATTGGGACTGTTAATTGACACCTTCTTCATCTCCTATTGTATTGTTTTTGTGCTTTTTCTTGTATTAAAAATTAGGCGAGATAGGCAGAGAGGCTTTATAGTCTGTGATCTAAAATTTCTTATATAAGTGTTGTTTGTGCCAAGCACCCTAAATTAAATTTGCAAAAGGGGGGGAATTACAAGCGCCTCGGTGGTAAGAAGGTGCGGTGTAGGAAGGAGAAGCCTTTGGCCCGGCTTCTGCCTACTCAATTCTGGGATAAAAAGGGAAATATATATATATATATATATATATATATATATATATATATAGATATATAAAATATATTTCCCTTTTTATAGTCTGGTATATTCTCTAATAATGGGAAATCTGTTGGGCGGAGGTGCTAAACTTAAGGGACCCCCATTGACTCTTTGCCAACAGTTGCAAATGCATTATGGCAAGTGGGTGATAAAATACCTAAAAAAATGGCACGGACTGACACTGGTCACAGATTATCCTGTACCGGCCCAAGGAACATTTGATATCCGAGTCACGGCACCAAATATGAATAGAGATATTCTCATCTCAATAGGAATCAACCTTCAGACAGAGAGAATTCCAAATTATAGTTTATTTGTAATTATGGAGAGCATACACACAAGGCCGTCACAGTATGCTCTGAATTCAATACAGCTTAATAACACCTTTTATAGGATATGTTATCAGCAAATCACCCAAGCCCAGCTGCAGAGTGAGAGTACCATGCTCATCTGCGCTCCTTGGTATTTTCACAAACATGTTCTCACAAACATGTTTTCTTGAGATAAGTACATGGCAGCATGGTATTCTCAACCAAATACATAATCGCCATTTTAGCTTCTATATTGTATAATATTGTATAACCACACTTTATATACTGTTTATAACAACTAGCATTATTATTATGTACTTTGCATATAATCGCTGACTATAAATGTGTTTTGCACTAAGATGTACGATCCTGTAAAGATCATATTATTATCCTTACACACTTTAATTAAATTGTTTTCACCGTCTTTATTACCCCTGTACAACTAAGTAAACTTTATTGGGGTTTTAATTAATTGTATGGTTAGTTGGACCTCATAAGCAGTGGCATGCCTAGAACCTAGGTTAACCTACTGTATGTGGGTGAAATAATAAAATTCCACCTAGTGACTGCAGAGTTCTGGCACTGGTATCATCCAGCAGAGCTTGGGGCAGTAGTATAGAGGAAAGAAGAGCCTGATATTCTCAAGTAAATACCAGTGCCAGCCATGTACTTGGTGAAGGAGCCTGAAGCAATGAGAATGGCCTCTCTTACACCTCGGGCTTAAGGCCCGCCTTTAAAGCGAACAGGTGCTATAAGGGCAAAAAGTGGCACAAGTGCCTGGCAGTTTTTGCTAGAAGCTGGTACATGTGGACAGGCAGATCTGAATCAATCAGCACCGAGTAGCTTCTCCACTGTAGATAAAGAACAGGAGACTGGACACAGGGAGGCAAGGCCATATGCTGCAGCAGCGAGGGACAATCACAGGAACAGCAGGCAGGTGGTAGGCCGTCACATAGGCTGTGATCTGAACAGGTGTGCAGGCAGGAGTGTGACTGGAAGACTGCAGGCTGGAGATACCCGTAGGACAGAAACTTAGACATAATGTGAAGTCAGTCAAGCCAGGCTGATAACTGGCAATAAGATCAAGTACAATAACGTAGGCAGATACGTAGTCAGAGTTAAGGCTGGAGTCAGTAATGAACAAGCAGGTCAGGAATAGGCAAAAGTGCAGTCCAAGTGCAAGCCAGGGTCGATACAGGCAGATACCAGGTCAAGGCAAGCCAAGTTGGTAACGGGTAATCAGATACAGAGTCACAGATCGCATGTATTGCATGATTAGCTTTGATGCACCATTATGCTTACTGGCAAAACGTTCCTTACAGTGCCATCACTGATGCCAATGATTTTAACCGCCTATGCTTATTTAAGGGGAATTTTCCTACTGTCCTAATTTCCCTTACACTGATGGTCAGCAGGTGGATGAATTATTCTTTACTAGTGGTCAGGTAAAATGATTCAACATTCTTAACACTAATCACCAGGGGGTTTGTTTCCTCCCACTCACCACCAATGAAGAAGGCATTTTCTTTCACTGACAACCAATGTATGCGAAATTCTGAATTGTGATGGACTGCCTGACACTCCAACTGGGTATCTCTGCCGAACATCAGCCAAATTACAGCTTCCTCCACTCTGAAATCAGAATATAGCAATTTCAGCCCAAACCTCCCTAATTACCAGACAAGACCAGTATATTAGGTTAGAAATGTAAATAGCAAATGTAACCCATGCATCAGACAGAACCAATGTTGGAGTAAAACAGGACTGACTTTATTAACAAACAACAGCATTTATACACAAAAACCTTCCCCCTAGACAGGTATGGCACATATTACAAGTCCCAGTTGAAAATTACATTACACAAACAAACAATCAAACACAAGAAAACAATGGATTCCTTCCTGGCACCTAGCACTTTGGACTCTTGAGGTGATTTAACAAAGTGAGAGCTTATCACCTAAACCTAATTACCGCAACAATAGTTGATGCCAGGAAACCTGTAACAAAAAATAAAGTTTCTTAACCCCACATAGTTACATAGTCAGGTTGAAAAAAGACACAAGTCCATCTAGTTCAACCAAAAAAAAATCATACAATCCCATATACACAATCCTTCACTCACAGTTGAAGGAAGGCGAAAAACCCCAGCGAAGCATGATCCAATTTGCTACAGCAGGGGAAAAAATTCCTTCCTGATCCATCGAAAGGCAAACAGATTGGTGGAAAACTATGCAGAGGTCTCACTACACTAACTTGTAGTTTTAGCTGAACACTGTGAGCAGGACGCACTACACTAACTTGTAGCTTTAGCTGAACACTGTGCAGAGGTCTCACTACACTTGTAGTTTTAGCTGAACACTGTGAGCAGGACGCACTACACTAACTTGTAGCTTTAGCTGAACACTGTGCAGAGGTCTCACTACACTAACTTGTAGTTTTAGCTGAACACTGTGAGCAGGACACACTACACTAACTTGTAGCTTTAGCTGAACACTGTGCAGAGGTCTCACTACACTAACTTGTAGTTTTAGCTGAACACTGTGAGCGGGGCGCACTACACTAACTTGTAGCTTTAGCTGAACACTGTGAACAGGTCTCACTACACTAACTTGTAGTTTTAGCTGAACACTGTGAGCGGGACGCACTACACTAACTTGTGGATTTAGCTGAACACTGTGAAGAGGTCTCACTACACTAACTTGTAGTTTTAGCTGAACACTGTGAGCAGGACGCACTACACTAACTTGTAGCTTTAGCTGAACACTGTGCAGAGGTCTCACTACACTAACTTGTAGCTTTAGCTGAACGCCGTGCAGAGGTCTCGCTACACTAACTTGTAGTTTTAGCTGAACACTGTGAGCAGGACGCACTACACTAACTTGTAGCTTTAGCTGAACACTTTGTGTAAATGTTTCCTTCGCGCTAGTGAATGTAATACTATAAAAGTGATCAAAAAAGGGGAGTGCCCTAATTAAATAAACTGCTGTGCATAAATACTAATATTGCCGCAAAATGGGGGTGTTCACACAAAACACTATTGAAAATATATAATAAATAGAATTTCGCGCAATATTTAAGAAATAAAGTTCAACCTCTCATGGCTGCTGAATAGTGAATTCCTTTTCCAGGCATACAATGGTTAATGCGATTAATTGAAAGGTGTGGAAAAAATATAATTATACCACCCTGTAACTAGCATATGCATAAGCCTGTTACATAATCTGGTGATGATATAGCCACACAATCTTCTATAAATCATAAACGCTAATCCACATTTAGAAAAAATCCATATAACAATTGTAATCTTCTATGGTTCCACTAACATAAAACCGTGCATTTAAAACAAGCGTGAAATCCAAAATTGCATGATATACCTGTGCAATCTAAATAATAAATAACAAATTCATAAAAAATCTAAAAAATCAATTTGGTGCGATTCCGTGCAACTTTCTGTGCTGTGAAAGTGAATTTGATAAGGTGAGTGAATTTATTAAGGAATTGTGAAAAGTTCTTTAAAAGTTCTTTAGTGATAAAAGAAATCCTTTTGCTGTGGGTGTCTCACAGTGTGGTCTCCCAGAACTCTCACCTTACATAGGAGATAATCAGGCATTCAGTAGTGTGTCTTTATATAGAAGTGGTGTTCTGGCAGCTTCTTCTTTCTCATGCTATATCTCCTCCAGCGTTCCTTTCCCTGCAACTCCGCTCTAGTAAGCTCAGTGTTGGTGAGATAAAATGGGTGGGGGAGAAGAGAAAGGAGGCTCCACTAGTGCATTAACGTTTTAAAACCAAAGGGGTAGCATTTATTAAGTGTTACTCTTACATTTAATATGATAAAAACAGGCAAAGTAGTTAAAAGAACGATCTGGCGTTGTCAGCGCCCTCTCACTTGTGCTTCAGATACTGTGTGTCGCTCCAGCCAATCCCTACGCGTTACGACACGGTCACGTGTCTTCATCTGGGGATCATCTGATCCCCAGATGAAGACACGTGACCGTGTCGTAACGCGTAGGGATTGGCTGGAGCGACACACAGTATCTGAAGCACAAGTGAGAGGGCGCTGACAACGCCAGATCGTTCTTTTAACTACTTTGCCTGTTTTTATCATATTAAATGTAAGAGTAACACTTAATAAATGCTACCCCTTTGGTTTTAAAACGTTAATGCACTAGTGGAGCCTCCTTTCTCTTCTCCCCCACCCATTTTATCTCACCAACACTGAGCTTACTAGAGCGGAGTTGCAGGGAAAGGAACGCTGGAGGAGATATAGCATGAGAAAGAAGAAGCTGCCAGAACACCACTTCTATATAAAGACACACTACTGAATGCCTGATTATCTCCTATGTAAGGTGAGAGTTCTGGGAGACCACACTGTGAGACACCCACAGCAAAAGGATTTCTTTTATCACTAAAGAACTTTTAAAGAACTTTTCACAATTCCTTAATAAATTCACTCACCTTATCAAATTCACTTTCACAGCACAGAAAGTTGCACGGAATCGCACCAAATTGATTTTTTAGATTTTTTATGAATTTGTTATTTATTATTTAGATTGCACAGGTATATCATGCAATTTTGGATTTCACGCTTGTTTTAAATGCACGGTTTTATGTTAGTGGAACCATAGAAGATTACAATTGTTATATGGATTTTTTCTAAATGTGGATTAGCGTTTATGATTTATAGAAGATTGTGTGGCTATATCATCACCAGATTATGTAACAGGCTTATGCATATGCTAGTTACAGGGTGGTATAATTATATTTTTTCCACACCTTTCAATTAATCGCATTAACCATTGTATGCCTGGAAAAGGAATTCACTATTCAGCAGCCATGAGAGGTTGAACTTTATTTCTTAAATATTGCGCGAAATTCTATTTATTATATATTTAGCTGAACACTGTGAGCAGGATGCACTACACTAATTTGTAGCTTGAGCTGAACACTGTGCAGAGGTCTCACTACACTAACTTGTAGTTTTAGCTGAACACTGTGAGCAGGACGCACTACACTAACTTGTAGCTTTAGCTGAACACTGTGCAGAGGTCCCACTACACTAACTTGTAGTTTTAGCTGAACACTGTGAGCAGGACACACTACACTAACTTGTAGCTTTAGCTGAACACTGTGAAGAGGTCTCACTACACTAACTTGTAGTTTTAGCTGAACTCTGTGAGCAGGACGCACTACACTAACTTATAGCTTTAGCTGAACACTGTGCAGAGGTCTCACTACACTAACTTGTAGTTTTAGCTGAACACTGTGAGCAGGACGCACTACACTAACTTGTAGCTTTAGCTGAACACTGTGCAGAGGTCTCACTACACTAACTTGTAGTTTTAGCTGAACACTGTGAGCAGGACGCACTACACTAACTTGTAGCTTTAGCTGAACACTGTGCAGAGCTTGCACTACACTAACTTGTAGTTTTAGCTGAACACTGTGAGCAGGACGCACTACACTAACTTGTAGCTTTAGCTGAACACTGTGCAGAGGTCTCACTACACTAACTTGTAGTTTTAGCTGAACACTGTGAGGGGGACGCACTACACTAACTTGTAGCTTTAGCTGAACACTGTGAGGAGCACGCACGACCCTAACTTGTAGCTTTAGCTGAACACTGTGCACTACACTAACTTGAAGTTTTAGCTGAACACTGTGAGGAGGACGCACTACACTAACTTGTAGCTTATTTAGCTGCCTGCGGTAGTGATAGGATCAGGAAAACACCACCAACCTTCTACAGGTAGCTTATGGTGAACACTATGCTGAGCTTGCAAAAAACTAACTTGTAGCTTATTTAGTTGCCTGCGGTAGTGATAGGATCAGGAAAACACCACCAACCTTCTACAGGTAGCTTTAGCTGAACACTGTGCAGAGCTTGCGCTACACTAACTTGTAGTTTTAGCTGAACACTGTGAGCAGGACGCACTACACTAACTTGTAGCTTTAGCTGAACACTGTGCAGAGGTCTCAGTACACTAACTTGTAGATTTAACTGAACACTGAGCAGGACGCACTACAGTAACTTGTATCTTTAGCTGAAAACTGTGCAGAGGTCTCACTACACTAACTTGTAGTTTTAGCTGAACACTGTGAGCAGGACGCACTACACTAAATTGTAGCTTTAGCTGAACACTGTGCAGAGTTGTAGTTTTAGCTGAACACTGTGAGCAGGACGTACTACACTAACTTGTAGCTTTAGCTGAACACTGTGCAGAGGTCTCACTACACTAACTTGTAATTTTAACTGAACACTGTGAGCAGGACGCACTACACTAACTTGTAGCTTTAGCTGAACACTGTGAGGTGGACGCACCACACTAACTTGTAGGTTTAGCTGAACACTGTGAGCAGGACGCACCCCACTAACTTGTAGGTTTAGCTGAACACTGTGAGCAGGACGCACAGCACTAACTTGTAGTATTAGCTGAACACTGTGAGCAGGACGCACAGCACTAACTTGTAGTTTTAGCTGAACACTGTGAGCAGGACGCACAGCACTAACTTGTAGTTTTAGCTGAACACTGTGAGCAGGACGCACTGCACTAACTTGTAGCTTTAGATGAACACTGTGCAGAGGTCTCACTACACTAACTTGTAGGTTTAGCTGAACACTGTGAGCAGGACGCACAGCACTAACTTGTAGTTTTAGCTGAACACTGTGAGCAGGACGCACCGCACTAACTTATAGGTTTAGCTGAACACTGTGAGGTGGACGCACCACACTAACTTGTAGGTTTAGCTGAACACTGTGAGCAGGACGCACCCCACTAACTTGTAGTTTTAGCTGAACACTGTGAGCAGGACGCACTGCACTAACTTTAAATAGTCTAGCTGCCTGACTGTGGTACTAATAGGATCAAAAGAACACCAGCAATTTTCTTCAGGTAGCTGTAAATACTGTAACAAGACAAGCCTGCCTGTCAGTAAGAAGATAACAGGAACAGATCTAGCTGAATACTGTGAGCAGGATGCACTGCACTAACTTGTAGCTTTAGATGAACACTGTGCAGAGGTCTCACTACACTAACTTGTAGGTTTAACTGAACACTGTGAGCAGGACGCACAGCACTAACTTGTAGTTTTAGCTGAACACTGTGAGCAGGACGCACCGCACTAACTTCTAGGTTTAGCTGAACACTCTGAGGTGGACACACCGCACTAACTTGTAGTTTTAGCTGAACACTGTGAGCAGGACACACCGCACTAACTTGTAGGTTTAGCTGAACACTGTGAGGTGGATGCACCACACTAACTTGTAGGTTTAGCTGAACACTGTGAGCAGGACACACCCCACTAACTTGTAGGTTTAGCTGAACACTGTGAGCAGGACGCACCCCACTAACTTGTAGTTTTAGCTGAACACTGTGAGCAGGATGCACTGCACTAACTGTAAATAGTCTAGCTGCCTGACTGTGGTACTAATAGGATCAAAAGAACACCAGCAATTTTCTTCAGGTAACTGTAAATACTGTAACAAGACAAGCCTGCCTGTCAGTAAGAAGATAACAGGAACGGATCTAGCTAAACTGAATACAGTGTATATATATATATGCAACACCTGGGATGCATATATATATACACAATACACTGTAAGTGCAGCTAACTGACTGACTGCTCTGCCTAATCTATCTAACTCAAATCAAATGACACTGTCTCTCTGTCTATCTCTTTCAACGCCGGAACACACACTACACAGGGCCGCCGTGCAGATGGCCTTATATAGTGTGGTGCGTGTACTAAATCCCCTGAGCCATAATTGGCCAAAGCCTTCTTGGCTTTGGCCAATTACGGCTCTCTGTTCAGACGGCGCTGTGATTGGCCAAGTATGCGGGTCATAGTGCATGCTTGGCCAATCATCAGCCAGCAATTCACTGCGATGCCGCAGTGAATTATGGGCCATGACGCGCCACATGAATTTGGCGCGAATGGCCCATATCGTTCGCAATTCGGCGAACGGGCGAACAGACGATGTTCGAGTCGAACATGGGTTTGACTCGAACACGAAGCTTATCCCTACTCCCTGCATGTTGGGCCTCTCTATGTGGCCAGGCTGTTAAAAAGTCCCACACATGTGGTATCCCCATACTCAGGAGGAGTAGCAGAATGTATTTTGGGGCGTTATTTGTGGTATACACATGCCATGTGAGAGAAATAAAGTATTACAATGACAATTTTGTGGGGAAAAAAAAAATCTTCATTTTGCAAAGAACTGTGGGAAAAAATGACAACATCAAAAAGCTCCCCGTACATCTTACTAAATACCTTAGAATGTCTACTCTCAAAAAAGGGGTCATTTGTGGGGTATTTGTACTTTTCTGACTTGTACGGGTCGCAAGAAATGAGATAGGCCACCAGTACATCAGGTGTGATCCGTTTTTTATGATTTGCACCATAACTTGTAGACTCTCTAACTTTCACACGGACCAAATTATATCCATTAATTTGGGTTATTTTTCCAAAGATATGTAGCATTATAAATTGTGGCCAAAATGTATGAAGAAAAATTACTAATTTGCAACATTTTATCACAGAAACAAAGAAAAATGCGTTTTTTTTTTTAGATTTTCGATCTATTGTATTCATAGCGCAAAAAATAAAAAACCCAGAGGTGATCAAATACCACCAAAAGAAAGCTCTATTTGTATGAAAAATTCATTTGGGTACAGTATTACATGACTGAGTAATTGTCATTCAAAGTGTGAGAGCGCTGAAAGCTGAAAATTGGTCTGGTCACGAGGGGGGTTTAAGTGCCCAGTTGTCAAGTGGTTAAAGGAGTATTTAAAGACAAAAATATAAGGTCCACTTATCAGATTCCTCACCCCCTCTGATGGCCCAATGGAAACATTTTGGGGGGGGGGTATAAATTAGATTTGGACCCTAAAAAAAAGCCTCTGCCACTCTGTCTGAATGTAAGGACAACAATAACATTTGGACACATTTTAGGGGGTGTTTAGGATAGAGCACTACAAAATACATTGTTAAGTGACTAGGCTGGGTGTATATGGGCCCAGGATAGCATTCTGGGGGGTGTAGGCAAATATGCATGAAGGACAAAAAAGGAGCATTAAAAGCTTGCAGCATGCATGAGGACAAGGGGGACATTCACAGCATATTACAATCATGGTAATTAGGGAATGATGAAAGAAATACAATACATTAGCATATATGAAATACATAGAATGTGATGTTAAAGGAGAAAACTTACCCTAATATAGTCCTTCTGCAGGACCTGTATGATGGCAGAACAGGTCTCTGGGATAATGATCCCCAGAGCCTGGAGGGAGATGCCCGTAGAGAACTTGAGGTCCTGCAGACTTCTCCCCATCACCAAGTACCGCAACGTGGTGACTAGGGATGAGCCGAATACACCCCCCTGTTCGGTTCGCACCAGAACTTGCGAACAGGCAAAAAATTTGTTCAAACACGCGAACACCGTTAAAGTCTATGGGACAGGAACATGAATAATCAAAAGTGCTAATTTTAAAGGCTTATATGCAAGTTATTGTCATAAAAAGTATTTGGGAACCTGGGTCCTGCCCCAGGGCACATGGATCAATGCAAAAAAAAGTTTTAAAAATGGCCATTTTTTCGGGAGCAGTGATTTTAATAATGCTTAAAGTGAAACAATAAAAGTGTAATATCCCTTTAAATTTCGTACCTGGGGGGTGTCTATAGTATGCCTGTAAAGGGGCGCATGTTTCCCGTTTTTAGAACAGTCTGACAGCAAAATGACATTTCAAAGGAAAAAAAGTCATTTAAAACTATTCGTGGCTATTAATGAATTGCTGGTCCGACAATACACATAAAAGTTCATTGATAAAAACGGCATGGGAATTCCCCACAGGGGAACCCCGAACCAAAATTTAAAAAAAATGACGTGGTGGTCCACCTAAATTCCATACCAGGCCCTTCAGGTCTGGTATGGATATTAAGGGGAACCCCGGCCAATATTAAAATAAAAAATGGCGTGGGGTCCCCCTCAAAATCTATACCAGACCCTTCAGGTCTGGTATGGATTTTAAGGGGAACCCCGCGCCGAAATTTTTTTAAAAAATGGCGTGGGGTCCCACTAAAAATCCATATCAGACCCTTATCCGAGCACGCAACCTGGCAGGCCGCAGGAAAAGAGGGGGGGCGAGAGAGCGCCCCCCCTCCTGAACCGTACCAGGCCACATACCCTCAACATTGGGAGGGTGCTCGGGGGTAGCCCCCTAAAACACCTTGTCCTCATGTTGATGAGGACAAGGGCCTCATCCCCACAACCCTTGGCCGGTGGTTGTGGGGGTCTGCGGGCCAGGGGCTTATCGGAATCTGGAAGCCCCCTTTAAAAAGGGGACCCCCAGATCCCGGCCCTCCCCCTTGTGTGAAATGGTAAGGGGGTACAAAAGTACCCCTACCATTTCACAAAAAAACTGTCAAAAATGTTAAAAATGGCAAGAGACAGTTTTTGACAATTCCTTTATTTAAATGCTTCTTCTTTCTGCTATCTGTTTTCCTCTTTCTTCTTTCTTCTATCTTCTATCTTCCTTTGGTTTCTTCCTCCATCTTCTTCTTCTGGTTCTTCTGGTTCTTCTGGTTCTTCCTCCGGTGTTCTCGCCCGGCATCTTCCTCCGCGGCGTCTGCGTCTTCTTTCCTTCTTCTCCTCGGGCCGCTCTGCATCCATGATGGCATGGAGGGAGGCTCCCGCTGTGTGATGCTTCTCTCTTCATCTTCTTCTCTTCATCTTCTTCTCCTCATCTTCTTGTCTTTATCTTCTTTTCAGGCCGTTACGTAACCCCGCCCCTTCTGACATCACGGGGAATGCCACAGGGAAGTCCCCGTCAAGTCCCCGTGCGTCCGAGGGGGTGGAGTCACCGGGTGGCTCCACCCCCCGTTATTTAAGAACTGTCAGAAGAGGAGAAGCGTCATACAGCGGGAGCCTCCCTCCATGCCATCATGGATGCGGAGCGGCCCAAGGAGAAGAAGGGAAGAAGACGCCAACGCAGCGTAGAAGATGCCAGACGAGAACACCGGAGGAAGAACCAGAAGAACCAAGAGAACCAGAAGAAGAAGATGGAGGAAGAAACCGAAGGAAGATAGAAGAAAGAAGATAGAATAAAGAAGAAGCATTTAAACAAAGGAATTGTCAAAAACTCTTGTCATTTTTAACATTTTTGACACTTTTTTAGTGAAATGGTACCATTTCACACAGAGGGGAGGGCCGGGATCTGGGGGTCCCCTTGTTAAAGGGGGCTTCCAGATTCCGATAAGCCCCCCGCCCGCAGACCCCCACAACCACCGCCAAGGGTTGTGGGGATGAGGCCCTTATCCCCATCAACATGGGGACAAGGTGTTTTGGGGGGCTACCCCAAAGCACCCTCCCAATGATGAGGGCATGTGGCCTGGTACGGTTCAGGACGGGGGGTGATCTCTCTTTCCCCCCTCTTTTTCTGCGGCCTGCCAGGTTGCGTGCTTGGATAAGGGTCTGGTATGGATTCTTGGGGGGACCCCACAATGTTTTTTTTTTTATTTTGGCACAGGGTTCCCCTTAAGATCCAAACCAGACCTGAAGGGTCTGGTATAGATTTTGAGGGGGACCCCACACCATTTTTAAAAAAAAATTTGGCCAGGGTTCCCCTTAATATCCATACAAGACCTGAAGGGCCTGGCATGGAATTTAGGGGGACCCCCCACGTCATTTTTTTTTTTTAATTTTGGTTCGGGGTTCCCCTGTGGGGAGTTCCCATGCTGTTTTTATCAATGAACTTTTATGTGTATTGTTGGACCGGCAATTCATTAATAGCCGCGAGTAGTTTAAATTACTTTTTTTCCTTTGAAATGTCATTTTGCTGTCAGACTGTTCTAAACACGGGAAACATGCGCCCCTTTACAGGCATACTATAGACACCCCCCCCAGGTACGAAATTTAAAGGGATATTACACTTTTATTCTTTCACTTTAAGCATTATTAAAATCACTGCTCCCGGAAAAACTGTAGTTTTTAAAACTTTTTTTTGTATTGATCCATGTCCCCTGGGGCAGGACCCAGGTCCCCAAATACTTTTTATGACAATACCATGAATATAAGCCTTTAAAATTAGCACTTTTCTCCCATAGACTTTTAAAGGGTGTTCCGCGGCATTCAAATTTGCCGCGAACACCCCAAATTGTTCGCTGTTCTGCGAACTGGTGAACAGCCGATGTTTGAGTCGAACATGAGTTCGACTCAAACTCGAAGCTCATCCCTAGTGGTGACTAGCCTCTGCTCTGGAGTGATGGCTTGCCGCATGCAGGTGTCCTGCTTCGTAATATAAGGGGACAGCAAAGCCAACAGACGGTTATTCTCCTGGATCTCACGCAGCAAATGCATATGAGAGAATTGGTCACACTGGAGCAACCAATTCTTGGTCCATGAACTCCTCCCCACCCTGTTCATGGACTGGGCTTGGGTCAAAGCAAGAGCCCCAACACCAAGCCCCCGCACAGCACGAATTCGAAGACGAGCACGTACCCGCAACATGGCTTCAAAACGGTCGGCTGGTCCAAACAAACTAACAGAACGCACTAAAGAACAGAAAGGCCTGTGAAGAGCGAGCTGAAAATCAGAAACGAGCGGACAAGAACGCACTGAAAAACAGATACGAACTGATTACACGCACTGAAATCCACAAGCACGAAACCAAACAGCACACAAACTTGTTAGGTACTTTCAGATTTTGCATCTGTTGCTCATTGTCTGTTTTTTGTAATTCCTTTCCTGTAATTTTTTTTTCATGCACCCCAAGGTTCAGTGCTGGGACCCTTACTTTTTAATATCATTATAAATGATATTGGGTCTGGGATTAAAAGTAACATTTCTGTCTTTGCAGATGACACCAAACTATGCAGTGGAATAACGTCTTCCAATTTACAAGCCAACCTCAATGCACTGTCTAATTGGGCGACTATGTGGCAGATGAGGTTTAATGTTGAGAAATGTAAAGTTATGCACTTGGGGGATAAGAATATGCATGCATCATACGTGCTAGGGGGAGTATAACTGGGGGGATCCATAGTGGAGAAGGATCTGGGGGTTTTGGTAGATCATAAGCTCAATAATAGCATGCAATGCCAAGCTGCAGTTTCCAAAGCGAGCAAAGTCCTTTCTTGTATTAAGAGAGGTATGGACTCCAGAGGGAGAGATATCATTTTGCCCCTGTTCAAATCATTAGTAAGACCTCATCTGGAATATGCAGTTCAGTTTCGGGCACCAGTTCTCAAAAAGGATATCAGGGAATTGGAGAAAGTGCAGAAAAGGGCACCCAAACTGATAAGAGGCATGGAGGAGATCAGCTATGAGGAAAGATTAGAGGAACTGAATTTATTCACTCTTGAGAAGAGGAGAATAAGGGGGATATGATCAACATGTTCAAATATATTAGGGGTCCATATAGTGAACTTGGTGTTGAGTTATTCTCTTTACAGTCAAAACAGAGGACATGGGGGCACTCCAAATAGGGAAAGGTTTCTTTACAGTAAGAGCTGTGAAAATGTGGAATAGACTCCCGCCAGAGGTGGTTCTGGCCAGCTCAGTAGATTACTTTAAGAAAGGCCTGGATACTTTCCTAAATGTACATAATATAACTGGGTACTAACATTTATAGGTAAAGTTGATCCAGGGAAAATCTGATTGCCTGTTGGGGGATCAGGAAGGAATTTTTTTCCCTGCTGTAGCAAATTGGAGCACGCTCTGCTGGGGTTTTTTGCCTTCCCCTGGATCAACCGCGGGTATAGAATTGGGTATATTGAATTGTACAATAATTTTTATTTTATTTTTATTTTTTTTATTTATTTATTTATTTATTTTATGGTTGAACTGGATAGACTTGTGTCTTTTTTTAGCCTGACTAACTATGTATAAGCTTATTCTCTTATTGCTCTTATAAGAAATTAGACTTTCATTCCTTTTTGAATAGTATTACAATATCTTAATGTCTAATACCATTCTGTCTGCATGACAGTCAGTCTCGCAGATGATTCATAAAGGTCACATACAGTATGTAGTGCTACCCTCGTAGTAGCCGTTGATTACAATGGGTTCTCTGTTCTTTCCCTTTTTTTTTTCAAAAACCTCAGCCCATCTAACACATCAGGTTGACTGTACAAACATACAATATCACAGAAAATCACTGAAAGTAATACTTAGTACCCAGTAGTAGCGTTATGTCAAAGAAAACAGGCTCCTGCATTCCTGTTTAAAGACTGGCTTGCTGACATCCCTTCTGGCTCCTTATCCTGCTTGCTGTTCCTCTACTTGGATCCCTGACTTCTGGCCTGGCTGATTACCCGATCTGGTTACTGAACTCTGGCTTGGCTGATTACCCGATCTGGTTATTGAACTCTGGCTTGGCTGACTACCTGATCCGGTTACTGGACTCTGGCTTTGCTTTGACTACGCTTACTCTATTTACCTTCTTATTTTTATTAGTAAACAAGTGTGATTTTACTGTACTTCTGTCTCGGTCTGATTCATGGTTTCTGACAGCCCCATCAAGTGCAGCAGTAAGCAGTAGTAAAGCCTAATCTACCGAGAGTTGAAACTTTACTGCCAGAGTGCATTTATGGCGGTGATGCTGGTCCTAGACCTACTTGGTATACACTTTCCAAAAGAAATGAAGAATTGTAGAGTGGGGAACAGGGGAACAAAGGGGGCTTGCAGAATATTTATTCTGCAGTTCATTGAGATGTTGTTCTGCCAGCTATTGTTGGGTCCCTTTAGGAGCGTTGTAGCACTTAATGACAGTCCCAGTTAACCTTCATGCAGTATAGGTACAATATAGGTATGGTATAGTCTTGACACAGGTGCAAGGTACATATGGTTCAGATGCAGTAAAGGTTCGGTATAATGAAATTTAAGGTTGGAATAAGTGTGGTATGTATGGGTGCAGTATGGGTTGGGTACACTCAGTGTCCTGCTGTCAGTAGCTCAATCCCTGCTAGCAGTATCAGCAATGGGTGAACAACCCTCTCATCAGTCCCTGGAATGCTATGGTGACCTCTTGCAGTATTAGGGGGGCCCTGCAGTCTCTCCCTGATGGCCTTTGGTGATCAGCACAGGAAAGCAGAGGGTGAGTGTATGCTCCAGTCTTCCTGCAGCAGCAGTGCAGGTGCTGTGATGTGGGCAGTGCTGTGTTGCCCTCTGGCATCCTAACTCCCAGTCTGGGGCTCAGATCTTCACTTGTATGGTCTTCTGCTGGCAGGCGAATATTCTGAGAGAGGTGCTCTCTCTCTAACTCCCTCAGCACCAAGAGGAAGAACTTTAATGGGCAGTTTAATTAAAATCATCTCTCACTTCTCCTACTGCACAGTGCTTATTGGGATCTTTAGTGTAAGACGTCAACTGGCCCCATTTATAAGGCTGAGATCTCAAACTACAACTCCCAGGATTGTCAGTGCTCTGCATAGAAGTCTATGGGTTTGCTTGGCTTTAGCACTCCCCCTGCTGGCTGGAAGAGAATGTGCAGCATAACACCAGTATCTCAGTAGAGGGAGGCAATGTCTCCTTCTCCATATTGCTGTAGCCCAGCACCTGGCTTCATATTCCCTCCACTAAAACTCTTTGGTCCCCAAAGATGGATAGAAGTCCTTTATCTACTTTTCACCCACCCACTGTACAAAAAAAAGCTGGGTGGGACATGCACCGTTCTGAGTGGACGTACCCATATGTAAATAACCGTGCAGATAGCATAGACACAGCGGATCACTGATCTGTGTACCGATTGACAGAGTTCAACCTTGCTGTGACCAATCAATCACATGGCCAGTAGTAAAGATGGCTGCCATTGATGCGGCCATTGAGAACTACTGTGAGCTCTGTGTTTGATCACAGTGATCACATGGTACAGGGCCAAGCATCGCCTCCATGTACCATGTGATCAGCTATGGCTAACCACAGCTGATCACAGTGTTCTCAATGGCTGCAGGAATGCAGCCGAGAACTGTCAGAAATTATTGTTTGTACAGCCATCATGGCTTTATAAGCAATCATAGTGCAATAAAAAAAATTCCAGTCACTTCCCTTGAGTAGTGCAAAAAATTGTAAAAAAACCCACAAATTGTATATACAATATATATATATACATATATACAGTACAGTATCTCACAAAAGTGAGTACACCCTTTACATTTTTGTAAATATTTTATTATATCTTCTCATGTGACAATGCTGAAGAAATAACACTTTGCTACAATGTAAAGTAGTGAGTGTACAGCTTGTATAACAGTGTAAATTTGCTGTCCCCTCAAAATACCTCAACACACATCCATTAATGTCTAAACCACTGGCAACAAAAGTGAGTACACCCCTAAGTGAAAATTTCCAAATTGGGCCCAATTAGCCATTTTCCCTCCCAGGTGTCATGTGACTCATTAGTATTATAAGGTCTCAGGTGTGAATGGGGAGCAGGTGTGTTAAATTTGGAGTTATCGCTCTAACTCTGTCATACTGGTCAATGGAAGTTCAACATGGCACCTTATGGCAAAATAACTCTCTGAGGATCTGAAAAAAAGAGTTATTTCTCTACATAAAGATGGCCTAGGCTATAAGAAGATTGTCCAGACCCTGAAACTGAGCTGCAGCACGGTGGCCAAGACCATACAGTGGTTTAACAGGAGAGGTTCCACTCAGAACAGACCTCGCCATGGTCGACCAAAGGAGTTGAGTGCACGTGCTCAGCGTCATATCCAGAGGTTGTCTTTGGGAAATAAACACATGAGTGCTGTCAGCATTGCTGCAGAGGTTGAAGGGGTGTGGGGTCAGCCTGTCAGTGCTCGGACCACAACCCACACACTACATCAAATTGGTCTGCATGGCTGTCGTCCCAGAAGAAAGCCTCTCCTAACGATGATGCACATGAGAGCCCTCAAACAGTTTGCTGAAGACAATCAGACTAAGGGCATGGATTACTGGAACCATGTCCTGTGGTCTAATGAGACCAAGAGAAACTTATTTGGTTCAGATGGTGTCAAGCATGTGTGGGGGGCAACCAGGTGAGGAGTACAAAGACAAGTGGGTCTTGCCTACAGTCAAGCATGGTGGTGGGAGTGCCATGGTCTAGGGCTGCATGAGTGCTGCCAGCACTGGGGATCTACAGTTGATTGAGGGAACCATGAATTCCAACATGTACAGTGACATACTGAAGCAGAGCACGATCCCCTCCCTTCAGAGACTGGGTTGCAGGGCAGTATCCCAACATGATAACGTCCCCAAACACACCTCCAAGACAACCACTGCCTTGCTAAAGAAGCTGAGGGTAAAGGTGATGGACTGGCCTAGCATGTCTCCAGACCTAAACCTTATTGAGCATCCTCAAATGGAAGGTGGGGGAGTGCAAGGTTTCTAAATTCCACCAGCTCGGTGATGTCGTCATGGAGGAGAGGAAGAGGACTCCAGTGGCAACCTGTGAAGCTCTGGTGATCTCCATGCCCAAGAGGGATAAGGCAGCGCTGGAAAATAACGGTGGCCACACAAAATATTGACACTTTGGGCCCAATTTGGGGATTTTCACTTAGGGGTGTACTCACTTTTGTTGCCATTGGTTTAGACATTAATGGCTGTGTGTTGAGTTATTTTGAGGTGACAGTAAATTTACACTGTTATACAAGCTGTACACTCACTACTTTACATTGTAGCAAAGTGTAATTTCTTCAGTGTTGTCACATGAAAAGATATAATAAAATATTTACAAAAATGTGAGGGGTGTACTCACTTTTGTGAGATACTGTATATATATATATATATATATATATATATATACACATATATATACTGTGTTCTTCACCTAATAATCCAGGCCAGTTGTGTTGCTTTGCCTGCTATCCAGGGGTTTAGGTGCACCAACGAGTGTGGCTAGCTGAAGATACAAAGGCTCAGCCTTCTTTAAAGGAACTGAGGTTATTAGTATCATACGGGCCTGCACACACATATTCAGGGCTCTGTGTATGCAGTGGGTGTGCGGGACAGTTTATCTAGGAAGTTAAGCCATTACATGTTGATTTGAATAAAGTGTTTAAAGTTGGGCCTGTGGTGTCAGGGGACAGAAGAGAGAAGGCTGACATAAAGAGGGTCATTCCTCTGTTCTCCTCCTGCCTGGACTCATAGAGCCAACTTGAGTAAGGGTAACCAATCTGGTACAAATTGCCATATTATGATTTTGTTGTTACTGGAGTGTTTGCCTCTGCTCTTGGGGTTATTCTAATGCCGCGTACACACGGTCGGACTTTTCTGCTACAAAAGTCGGACAGCCTGTCCGACATACTTCCGGCGTACCTTCGGCGGACTTGTGGCAGACTTTCTTACGAACGGACTTGCCCACACACGACCACACAAAAGTACGACAGCTTAGTACGCTGTGACGTACACCAAGTCCGACGAGACTATAAAACGGAAGTTCAATAGCCCGTACGACACCCTTTGGGCTCCTTCTGCTAATCTCGTGTTTATCTCGTGTTAGTAGAAGTTTGGTGAGAGACGATTCGCGCTTGTGAGACTCGTATTTTTCAGTTCGTTTTAACTGTTGTTCAGTCTGTGCTTGTGAGGTTTGTATCTGCTTTTCAGTGCGTTTGGTCAGTTGGCATTGAGAAATCTTTGTTTTATTGGCCGCTCGTTCCTGATTTTCAGGTCGTTCTTCACAGGCCTTGCTGTTCTTCAGTGCGTTCTGTTTAGTGCGTTCTGACCAGCCGACCGTTTTGAAGCCATGTTACCTGTACGTACTCGTCGTCGAGCTCGTGCATTGTATGTGTTTGGTGCTGTAGTTTATTCTTCAGCCCAAGACCAGTCCATGAACAGGGCGAGGAGGAGTTCATGGACCAAGAATTGGTTGCTTCAGCGTGACCAGTTCTGTCACATGCCTTTGCTCCGTGAGATCCGTGAGAATAATCCTGAGGATTTCAGGAACTTTCTCCGGATGACGGACCCCGTTTTTGACCGTTTGGTGGCTTTGCTGACCCCCTATATCAGCAGGCAGGATACCTGCATGAGGCAAGCCATCACTCCGGAGCAGAGGCTGGTCGCTACCTTGCGGTATTTGGCCACAGGGAGAAGCCTGCAGGACCTTAAGTTCTCGACAGGCATCTCCCCCCAGGCTCTGGGGATCATTATCCCAGAGACCTGTTCTGCCATCATACAGGTCCTGCAGAAGGACTATATTAAGGTAAGATATTTTTATTTTATTAGCATCACATGTTCTTTTCTGTAATCTTTGATAATGTAATGTATTTCTTGCTTCAAACACTACTTCCCATCATTGCAATATAGTGTGAATGTCCCCTTTTTATCCTCACACATGCTGGAATTTTTTCCTGTTATTTTTTGTCATGCATGTATAGTTTCCTTCAATAACCTTCCCAGCATGAAGTGATGGGAACATATCCACCTAGTCTACTCATTTTGAATGTATTTTGTTGGAGTGTATTTAGTGTGCCTATAATTAGCAATTAGCTAGATTTCACAACCCCCCCCCCCACCTGAACTCACTCCAAATAGTGTGCTGCTAATTAGCAATTAGCTAGATTTCACAACCCCCCCCCCACCTGAACTCACTCCAAATAGTGTGCTGCTAATTAGCAATTAGCTAGATTTCACAACCCCCCCCCCCCACCTGAACTCACTCCAAATAGTGTGCTGCTAATTAGCAATTAGCTAGATTTCACAACCCCCCCCCCCCCCACCTGAACTCACTCCAAATAGTGTGCTGCTAATTAGCAATTAGCTAGATTTCACAACCCCCCCACCCCCACCCTCGTTAAAATTTGCTTGAATGTTCTGTGGTGTTGATTTGTCTAAAGCAAATCTATGTTGCACTTTGCAAAATGCATGTGCACTCTACAAGTGCATTTGTTCCAGTGCTTTAGTAAATGAGCAGAAGCTCTGCTGATTTCCATCATCAAATCATATGCAAGCCTCAAAGTGTTTTCATTAATTGCCTTTGCATGTGATTGTGTACTCCTT